>CM035153.1:161575824-162175824 GCA_020205615.1 Panax quinquefolius | reverse complement strand
TTATCATTTTTGAATATTATGGAATGAATTTGATATAATGTTATAGTTGTGGGTAATATTTATAAATTTTTCAAAGTACGCAAGTTGTTATATAATGGTCGAGGAATATTTGTTTTAGCAGGGAATATTCGTACAATGGCGCAATCATTGGTGGACCCCACAACAGAATTATTGTCGGATTGAGAAAACGACAAAAATATTTTATGAGAATAACGGCGGAAGTATTACCGTTAATACTGTTGAATTACTCGGTAGTAAAAGTACAGGAATACGCGTGGTTGTATAGTAGTACACGGTATTGATGCTTACGTGAGAAATCACTCAGTTTTGTTCAATTATTGCTACAGAAATTGTTGGATAGTATCTCATGTTATTTGATTCAATTATTGTCGATATTTTATATATTATTAAATCAATAATTGAGACGACAAAGTTATTAATGTTATTATTTGCAATATTAACGATGTCTAGAAGTTCTGTCAAGGAGAGGTTTGGTCACCTAATTGCGCATGATAGGAGAAATCCTTATTGAAAGCCCCTTTCTCAGGAGCGACGACGATCGATTAATATTGTGAATTATAATAATGTTGATAAATGTTGTTAAAAATATTGAGGTGATTTTTTATGAAGTATTTGTTGTAAAATGTGGCTTATTAATTGGACCCCCATTTACCCATTTTTCAAAATTGACGGTAGAAAGTTATCTCAATTTTATTTTATTACTTATATATATATATATATATATAAGTTATTATATATATTTTATAAATGTCAAGATATATATATATATATATATATATAGGGGTTCCATCCACAACAATCCGGTTCTTTATGGAGCAACCCCTTTTTAGCCTGTGTTGTAGCAATTTGGAGCAAAAAATAAAATAAAAAAAAATTGACACAAGGTTAAAAAGGGGTTGCTTCCACACAAAGAATCGATTCTTGTGAATGGAACCTCTCTATATATAATTAATAATCATGAATGGGTGCAGTGCTAGGCCACAGGCAAGAGGCCACTGTAGAACTCAGCCAGCCCACCTGATTGAGAAGGGCCCAATTTTTTTTATAATTAAGTTTATGTATTTATGTGTATAAAAATAAAATAATAAAAGATTAGGGATATTATGCATTGAAAATGATATGTTAGAAAATATTAAATATAATAGTATAATTGATGATTTTGCATCTAAAAGTGCAACAAGAAGACATTTTAAATAATATTTTTGGTTTAGATTTTATTGGGAAAAACTAAAGAAATACCCACTGTAGTTAGTAGGTTTTACCGATTACAACATATATTGAACTTTTAATTCTTCAAATTACACCACTAAACTAATTATTATTTTAAAATTAGGTCATTTTGTTAAAAAAAATAAACGGACCTTAATTTTTTTATCAACAAACCTAATTAATTACCGACTATAGTTGACACATTTTACTGATTACACCATTGAACTTTTAATTTTTCAAATTACCCCATCAAACTAATTAAAAATAATTATTTTAAATATTTTTAAAAATAATTATTGTTTTAAGTAAAAAATATTCAAACTTTTTTTCTTCATAAAATGAGTAGAGTTTCATAAAATATAGATTCAAAAAAAAAAAGTGATTTTAATTTAAATTAATGTCTACTTAATTTTTTAACAGAATAACCATTCTTAATATTAGAATTTTAAAAAAACTAAAAATATAAATTAAAATAAAAAATAGTAAAAGATAAATAAAAAAAGCTGATTCAATTTTTTCATAAAAGAAATTATTAATTTTATAAATAAATATTATTTTAAGAAAAAAATTGGAAAATTCTTCATATTTTAAAAAATGAGTAAAATTTTATAAAATATAGATTCAAAAACTAAATTTTATTTTCAAAAGAAAAAAAAAAAGGTTTTTTAAAAATCAATAAGGTTTCCTAAAATTTTAATTTTTAAAATCTATATTTTATGAAACTTTACTCATTTTATATGGAAAAAATTAAAGTTTTTACTATTTTTTTTTTTCGAAAATAATAATTATTTTTAAAAATATTTAAAATAATCATTTTTAATTAGTTTAATGTGGTAATCTAAAAAATTAAAAGTTCAATGGTGTAATCAATAAAAGTGCCAACTACAGTGGGGTAATTCGTTAGTTTTGTAGATAAAAAATTAACGTCCGTTTATTTTTTTTAACGGAATAACCCAATTTCGAAATAATAATTAGTTTAGTGGGATAATTTAAAAAATTAAAAGTTCAATTGTGTAATCTGTAAAACTTACTAACTACAGTGGGTATTTCATTAGTTTTACTGATTTCATTGATATTTTTATTTTGTAGGTACATGTAATGATTCTTTGCTTCGATGATATTTTAAAATGTTCTTCCTTATCTTTTATAAATTCTTATAATTTTAATAAAATTAATTAGTTGATAATTTATTTATTTATTTATTTAATTTATATAAAGGGGCACACTTGAGAAAATTTGCTCAGGGCCTTAGAAAATCCAGGACCGGCTCTGGGTGGGTGGTGTAGGCTTTGGTGTAGGTTTTGGATTTTAGTAGATGTAATTTGCGTGTGGTGGAGGGAGTAGATATATTATAATAAAAGTTGTCAATTTGGTGGGAGGGGAAATAATGATGCCAGGAGATGTTTTAAGTGGGAGAAGGAAAAGGCATCACACGGGTGATGTCGTGTGATGCAGGATATGTATATTATATATATATATATATATATATATAATAAGTTTTATTTTATTAGAATATTTTATGGACCGTCCGATTAAAAGTAAATCAATCTGGACCGTTCATGGATTATTTACTATTCAGTCCATTCTTCTATAAGTAGAAGCTCATTCCTTCATTATTTCTTACGAATTCACTCACTACTAGAAATTTGACATATAGCGACGGTCGGCACGGAACCGTCGCTATAGGGTATCTATAGCGACGATCGGCATGGAACTGTCGGTATAGAGGTTTTTTTTTAACATAAAACCCTCCCACTTTCCCCCAAATATATCATATCTTCACCCTTTCTCTCTCTTAGCTCTCTCAGGCGTTTTCTCAGCCCCATTTCCTTCATTTCCTCATTTCTCCTTCTCATTTCCACCCTTATTTCCTCATCTCTCCTCTTGTCGCCGCCCTATCGTCTTTTGACGACAAGCTCGTGGCTCTGTGACTCTGTGGCTCAAGTGAGGAGTCAGTCTACGGTGAGTTCGTGGCTAGGGTTTCGGATCGGATGACATCTGGCGCGTTGGCTTGGGGTAGACGCCAGGTGTTTACGGTATGCTTCTAAATTTGATAATTAATAAAATTTGAAATGATATTTGTGGATTTTCTAGAGTTATAGTTTGTTATTTCATTTTGATTTTCAAACATGAAATGTAGCATAAGATACTTTGGATAAATTTGGTGAGAATTTGAGATAATATGTATGCTTAATATTTCTACTTATCGACTGATTTGATTTGAGTAGCAGTTTGGTGATTTCATTTAATTTTTTAGACACAAAATTTAGCATAACGTACATCGGATAAATTTGGTGAAATTTTATGATTATAATTTATATGTGCGTCCATCTTAAAACAATTTGCTGCTTGAATTTGGTTGATTTTGCTATTCCCTATAATACAATGTATGATTTTACGTTTTGTTGCAATATAAATTTTGGTGTGTATTTTGATGGTGTAGATTGGTGAGCACATGCCAGATTAGTTGGAATTGAATGGAGCTGAGCAACACAAAATTCTTTGCATGAGAGACTTTGTTGAAAAGCATGACTCGTCTTCAAAGGTTTGATTCTCGTATTTCTGATGCTAAAAATCCTTGTATAAGATTTGGCTATTTGGCTATTTCGTATTTTGAATTTGTAGTTTTATGAGCTACTATTTGCTTGTGTGTTTGTGTTCTCTCTTTCCAGTTGTGGTGGTAGAAAGTGGTTTTGATTTCTCTATCTTAACTCCATCCTGATGTGAACCCTGATGGAAATTTTCTTAAACAGAACTATGCAATTACAAACTGATCCAATGTCTTTCCTTGCAGAAATGGTCATGAACGCTAATGTTGTTAAAAGGTCAATGCTTAAGGTGATGCTGGACTCGGTTTCCATTTCTCAATATATGTGCATTGTTTCCCTAGTTGTCTTGGTTTGGACATACACTCTTCAATATACTATTAACAAAAATTTTCGTTTACTTCTTGATGTAAGCGTTATTGGATTAGGTTTCTTGGTTCTTCTCTTAAAAAGCTCTTAAATGTTTTGCTCAGGAGTCAACTTCAGGCAAGCACTATTTGTTCCAAACGTATCAGTGTATAACAAGGTCGGGACCAAATTACAACCAAACCAACCGATTCCTCGAGTTGATGTGTCATGGCGATTGACTCTACAAAGATTATACGAGTACATTACCCATGGTGAAAAAGGTGCTAATCTTATTCTTAAAAAAATATTTTCCTGGTTCAGGTATTGTTAGTCTTGATATCACATATCATTTCATATTTCCTTGTGTAATTGGTACTAAGAAAAAATTAGAGCATTATGGATACACTGGTAATTCACAATAGGTTTCATATGTTTGGATTTTTTTTTGATGTTTGTAGTATGTCAGATTCTTGATAATTCTTGTATTTTAAATGCACCTGCAGATGCAGTTTTACACTAATGGCATATGTTGTTTGAGTCGATTAATTCTGTTTTTAGAATTTTCAGATTTGTGTTGGCTAATAGCATTTCATCTTATGTGCATCATATCCCAGTCGTTTATTGCAACAATATATTATGATATTGAATTAAAAAAATTGACACCAATTTGTTCTGGCATCCAGGGGTGCACATATGTTGTAGCATCATTCCAAGAATACCTTGTGAACCGTATGAAGTTCTCAACTAAGAAAGGACAGATTACTATAAGGTCGGGCTATAAGTTTATTCTTGTAGTTTCAATGTGTTGGTTTCACGGAAATATGTTGCTCCACTTGTTCTTTGAACACACGAACCTGAAGTTTAGAGTTCTGCTTTTATCTTCTAATCTTGGTTGATTTATGTCGTTTCTTATAATCGCCCACATTCGATTCTTGACTTGCGATTGCGATGTTGCACCCATTACAAATATTTTGCACAAGAGAAACCATTTTGCATAATCAAATTAAATATGTTGTTTATGTCTTGATTTTGAAAAATATTGTGTATTTTTTATGCGATTTGAAGCAATTTATAATTACGTCCTTATTACGAGCTGCAAGGAGTAATAGAAATACAAACAGTTATTTTAGTTTAAGACAAATCAAAAGTCGCTACCAATAACTTTGACCTATGACTAAGATCGGTGAAGGTGGATTTGGGCGATTTACATGGTAAATTCACTCACAGAGTGCAATTTGACCTACTGAATCGATCTATCAATTATGAATTGATATTCTTTACTATTCTGGATTCATATTTTTGTTTCTAAGGTTGCTTTAATGGCTTCTAATAGAACCTCTAGATCTCGTGCTAACTGTTCCAATGACCCAGAAATTAATGATAATGAGATCCATGTCGATGAACCACATGCAGAGGAGGAAAGTATTCATGAGAATGCTGAAGGTACCATGCATATATCTACTCTTATGCAGTTTTTGTTTTTGTTTTTGAAAAGATCACAAAAGTTTCCTGGATGAGGCTTATATATTAAATGTCAAGCAGGCTCTATCTGTACCTAAATATTAAATGGTCATGTATGCATGAACAAGAAGGCTTCTTTTAAACACTAAAGCTTTCATATTCAATATGTTGAGTTGTATTTGTTCTAAAATAAGAAATGGAGTGAAGAATGTAGTTTAATGACCAGGCTTCCACAAACATGATAAACAACATATTCCCTTCTCGTATGTGTATGTTTATATCATCTGGTGTTGAATCAAGACTGACATACTAAAACATGAATATAGACTATATAACAGCTACATGATGTGATAATGCATATAACTTAGATTCTTGGAACTGCTATATGAATTATGGACTGCTATATGAATTATGCCTAAATATGGACTGCTATGGACTGCTATATGAATTATGCCTAAATATGGACTGCTATGTCCTCGTAAAACAACTTTGATGTTTATCATACGCGATAAAACAAGGGTGCGTTTCCATTCTTTTTCTATTTCATGTTATATCTGAATGTAGTAGTTAGTTTATTGTATAGGTAGCATACTAGCATCTCTAGATTCTTTGGAAAAGGATTTATAATTTGTAGGAGTTTGAATATGCTTATTCTTTGTTTGTGTGTAGACACCTATGGAAAATTTGGCACCTGTTTTAAGGGAAGATATTCAGAAGGTAAAACACATGCTGATTTTGTTGGTTATAATATTCTTGTTTTTGTTGATTTTCTAGCTTTTTCTTGGTTATAGATATGGGATTCTGTTCCTAAGCCACAAGCCCCCAAAGAAACCCCACTAAGTGATTTTTTTAATGTAAGTACCTCATGGTTACAATTTGCTTCACCATATATATGCATATTTTTTTGTTTATTGAGATGGAGAAATTTTACCCACACAACAAATGTTTGGCTGAAATGCCTAGGTTGAAGTTGTGGCTCTTTCTAGTTATGAAGAGAGGAAGAACAATTTAAAGAATGGTATTCTTTAGACATGTTTAATTTTACATCGGTGACATTTTGGCAAAGATTGGATAACGATCTTTATTTGTACTTTGTAGAATACAAGATGTGTTTACCATGTTACTTGTTTTAGTGGAAGAGAATGTAAAAGAAAGTGCAGTATAGCTAAAATTATCCTGTTTATGATGTTTCATTATAAGCTGGGTTATTTAGTGATAATATATTTTACTTTTTTGGTACCTTTATTTTTTATGTAATTATCAGCTGGGTTATTTAGTGATAATATATTTTAATTCTCGACACTTGTCTATCGGAGTAAGTTCATTTCCTCTGATGTGCATATATTATTTTTTGTGGTTCAGAAGCAAATTTGATGGCTAGTTAATTCCCGCTTAAAGTCACCATCCCGAAGAAGTATGGCAGTATTAGTTGGGGAGTAACTTCTTTAAGTGTTATTGGATTGTGAGTAGGGGCATGCTTTAATGGATATGTAGCAAAATATTATAGGTTGACTTGGGTGGTTGGGCTTGGAAAACTAATAGATTTCAAAATTGTTTGAATGCGATCAATAGACTGGGAGTAGGGGTTGGCCTCTGAGGATAATAATTCGCAATCTTTTCTTCTCTCTCTTGTCCTCCATCCCTCTCTTTGTTAGTTGAAGAGTTTACAAATTTTTTAAGGACCTAGAGAGGAAAGTTTTCAAGTGTAACTCTGTTTTTGTGGTAAGGAAAGTAGTAGTGGTAATGTTATTTTTGTTGTTGATATTATCTTGCTATTATCATTATTATTTTGTAAAATGTAATCATCATTTCTAATTTACAGGTCTGAATGTTTTTCAGGTGTGGGATGCCACCTCTGCAGACCACTAATTCTGCGGGTATATATTTCTGAAATCGTATCAAAATACTGGTTCAATTACAAGACATTGGTGTCAGAAAAGAAATTTTTTGCAGGTGCGTCAACTATGGGTCCATGTTTAGATGCATTATATATGGTGTTTGACAAGAGGGATCCTTAATGGTTTCCATTTTAATATGTTTTGCTAGTATGGGTTGGAATTAAACACATGATGCCATTTTTTGATATTAAACATATATAAGATAGGGTATCTTTTTGCATGCTAAATACTTGGGATTGTTTATCAGCAGGATGCTAATTAATCTGCCCTTGTATTTTCAGATCTTTTTACGTTGTGCATAATGCTCGGAAATATTTTTCTATACTTCTTTGAAACTTTTGGGCTACTTGTGATGTATAGCGATCAGAGATATAATTGATCGAGCTTAACTGCGCAGATTTTCTTAATCATATTGTGGTGCCTCATCACTTTCTAAATTATATTGCGGGGAAGCGTGGTATTGAGAAGCGACCATTTCAACTTCCTAACTTCATTCTTTGCCACAGAATTGAGAAATTTAGACAAATAAGCTCAATATCACAGACTTCTTTAAAATTAGACTTGGTGTATTTTTTATTTAGTTTGTATTATACGCACCTCGTTGACACCTTTTGAGTATTCTTTACATGTCGAAAAGAAATGAAGAGGTTATATTACTCCACCATTAGCGAAACCATAAAACTAATTTGCTTCACAGTAATGTGAATTGAAAAGGTTATATTACCCCACCGTTCTTGATTAAAGTGATTGTCTTTTAGTAGTATCTACTCCTTAAAAGATGGTATGATCTGTAGACTATAATCCACCCAATTTTTGTTTAAATACCTATCTTAATTGTATTGGCTACACTGCTCATCTAGTAAAGTACGTAGAGTTGTCACATTAATTTCAATCCATTTTCCCCTAATAAGAAAGATATGCAGTTTTCTGTTGAGTTACAGTGAACTGTTCTATTGTTTAGCTATGCAGGCCTACATTGAAAAGGAGGACAACAAGAAACTTAAACAGAAGTAACGTGAGAGGATGCAGATGGATCGGAACCTCCAGATATTTGGATTGCCTAGTGAGGATGGTTCAATGGAGTCTTGATAAAAATGCTTTCACCACACCAATGTAGGGTGGGTAATTTCTAGCAATTCTGCAGTATCTACTGTTGTTGTCACTAGATCATTGTACTTAATGGGCTGAAGAAGTGAAAGTTGGCAGTGGGATCTATTGTTTTATCATATTAATATTTTTTATATTTTATTTTATATTGTATTTGTGGTTGTTGAATAAATGTGCATTATTAATTAATTTTTTTAAATATAAAAAGGCTATAGCGACGGTCATCGACCGTAGCTATAGTGTTATATAAAACATAGGTCTATAGCGACGGTCACCAAGCGTCTCTAAATATACTATTTTGTCATGACCTATAGCGACGGTTGACGACCGTCGCTATAGGCCAAAAGACCATCGCTAAAACCTATAGCGATGGCTTCTAACTTTAATGATTTGCTTTTTTGCTTTATAGCGACGGTTGACGACCGTCGCTATAAGTCAATTTTCTAGTAGTGACTAAAACTCTAGAGAGAGAAACTATAGAGAGAAAGAAGAAAAGTATTATGTTACTTCACTACTCTTATATCCAGTTTCTTTTACGCTAAAGGATATTATTTCTTTTGTATTCATGAAGGGAAATTCTGTTATTCCATTATTTATTATTACATTGGAATAACTCAGTATACGCCTAGCTACCCTATACTTGGTGAAATTCTTACATATTCCATTCTTTATTATTACATTGGAATATCCTCGCTCATGCGTTTTCTTGTAGGACTGAATTCCGTCTCTTTATTATTCTCATTGGAATATCTTATGCATCATGCGTTTCTGTGGGACCTAGTTTCGTCTTTATTATTACATTAGAATAACACATACATCTGATCTGGTCGCGCATGCATGGTGATTTATGTTGTTATTCCATTCTTTATTATTACATTGGAATATCACAGCCGGTGCGTATTACGCTGACTGGTTTCGTTATTTATTATTTTGTTAGAATAACTTTATACATGCTGAAGTATCGCATGCATGGTGATTTCTTTTGTTATTCCATTCTTTATTATACTCGGTTGGTTAAAATTTTGACTTATACTCCATGAAATTAGTGGAATATCCTTGATATTTAAGCTCCATCCAATATCTTTTCATGGAAATATTCTTACGAATATTCTTGAATTTTACTCTCTGAAAGAAGTATCATGTTGACAATTTGGGCGTTATTAGTTCTGGATAAATTAATTCTTGAACTTGTTTTATTGAATTCTTATATCATTGTCATCATCCTTATGTTTATATTATGTTGAAAGTTATTTGTGGCCTGTTGTGTATAGATGGACTTGGTATGATTATGACCCAGGATTATTCGGTATAATCATAATAGTAATGTTACAAATGATATGGTAAAAGTCTTCATCACGTCGTAGTGCATTGATGGGCGAGTTGTTGGCATGATCGTGACCATGGATGAATACACGAATATCCTTGGCCCGTAAAGTCATTTATGGATGATGTGGATTATTTATTAAGTGAGTCCCAATGATAAAAGTGATGAAAACCTTTAAATCATAAAAGATAGTAGATTTTATTCTCTCTTGACTCTTTTAATGGATTACTTGTTCCCTCGCAGCTAAACTTGATGTCTATTGTATTTTATCGGTTTAACATTGTTGAAGACTAATGATAATTTATTATGCATTATCTTAGTCATAATATTTTTACTTGGGCTAGTTGAGCTCACCCTTTCTTTCACATTCTCTTGAGGAAATGAGAACGTGGCAGGACTAGTTGGGGGAGCGGGTGGCCGATCCGAGATGGTGTATTAGTAGTCCTCACTATTCTATAAAATAGTGTGATAATAAATGTAATGAGGACTTATTACGAGAGTGGATATTATGCTGTAAGACAATATTTGTATTAAAACTCACAGCTCTTATTGTATATTAAAGATTGTATTTGTTTTCTGTACCATGTATTTGGCGACTCAGAATAGGTGATATATACCTATTTTGGGGGCGTCACATTATATCAATAGTACTTTTTAGATAATTTATCATTTTTATAATTGTATTGTCAAAAAAATGAATAAATTTATTTCCATTTTTAAATTTGAATATTCTAAATTAACTTAAAAATTTTAAAATTGATATCATATTTTTGAAGAGAAAGTAGACACTTTCTAGTTATTACCAGTATGTGGCATATACATTTATTTATTTTTAGAGTTTTTGCGTTGTAATATTAAAATTAGGAGCAGTAAATTAACTAACAATTACAAAGTTTAGTTATTGATTAAGGTGGTTTTGATAAAATTGAATAACTAAGTATATTTTAATAAATTAAATTATCTGAATAAAATAATAACTAAATTTAAAAATTGTTTGGTAACTAAAAATATAAAACATCTGAATGACTTTTTAAATATAAAAATATTTCAAACTGACTTTTTAAAAATCAATAACGATCTTAAAATTTGAAATAGAAAGAGTACTATATTTATAAAGACTTCATATATTTAAACAACTTTATCACCGAATGAGATGTAAAATTGTTAAAAGGTATTAAGACTTTTGAAATAATGCTAACCAATTAGCATTTACTTGATGAGTATAAGAGAGTGATTAAAGAAGGGAACCATAGTTTCGTGTTAGTTGTAACTCACATTCCACAAAAATTAGTGCTCACATAAATTATTTTCGTGAAAATTAAGGGTTGTTAAATAACTTGGTAGAATACATCAGATAATGATGAGAATCTAAATATATTTAAGTTGAAACTCTAACAGAAGCACCAGTGGTCTAGTGGTAGAATAGTACCCTGCCACGGTACAGACCCGGGTTCGATTCCCGGCTGGTGCATTTTTAGGTCCGATTCTTGTATTTTTGTTTTATATGAATCCTCGTTTCTATTTATTTATTTTGCTTTAACCATTTTATTTCCTCAACCAAAATTGGATTTTATTTATTCATTTGACGCAAACATTTGTTATTAACAAATTTTAAATTTGTTAGTAAATCTAAAAGTTTTAAGTATATGATCCGTAGTACACATACAAGTTTTGGAATATGGGAATATATATATATATATATTTGGTGATTACTCCAAGGTTTGAGCTAGTAAGATATGGTTTTTGTGAGAAATTCTATCCACTGTACTTATTATACTCCCTGCACAAGAATTAAACCAAACTGTAAACTTGAAGATGCTTAAGCTAAAAAACAAACTAGAGAGAGGCATATCCAGTATATCGCAAAACGATTGCTATAAGGTGATATTATGAAGTTTAACTTCATAATATTTAAACTTCATAATATCAATACAGTATGTTAACACAAAGAAAGAGATCATTTTTTGTCTGCGTATCGATATTGTATTAATCAATTGATTAAAATTAATTTAATACTAATCACTCATTTGGGTCATCCCAAGTAGGCTCCACGTCTTGGTGTGGTTTCATGTGATGCACCGGCGTAATTCGTAAATATTAGAGCGCGAAATACTAGTAGCACTTTGTATGTTTAAAATTTAAACATTCGAAATTTTTAAAAAGTTTTTTCTAATAATATCCTCCAGAAATGTAAAGTTTGTGGATGGCCGTCAACCACATGCCACGTCGTCCAAAGTGAAAGTAGGTGACACGCATGGGGCGGACGGACGGACGGGCGGGCGGGCGGGTGGGCGGACGGGTGGGTGGGCGGGCGGCCCTGAAAATGACCTTGAGCCGGCGGTCTAAAATATTTTTTCTCCATTCCCAAAACCAGAATCTGAGATACGTGTATATGTATAGTATTTTGGCTGATTTTGTTTTCTAGTTTGTTTTAAGTTTGTGTGAACTTGACGGAAATACCCTTATGATTCAACGTGGGGTCTACATATTAGTATTATTTTTAGGGCAAAGGTTCAAAAATACCCTTGATTTATACTCTGATATTTATCAAGCACTTTATAATTTTTTTTTTATTTCCAAAAAAGCCTTTAACGTTATATTTTTGGGTCAACTGTGCCCCTGGCCCGAACGGAATTGCTACATAGACTAATGTTGCTCAGACGTGACCTTATTTTGCTGACGAGGTTTCAAACAAAGTCAATTTTTTTTTTCCATATGTTGCTGACTAGGATTCAAACTCAAACAAAAGCTCTGTCTTTTTTTAAAAGGGGCAAAAGTCCAAAAGGTGCAAAAAGTCCTAATCGACATCTTTTCCGGTAGAGAAGAAGAGATAAGAAATTAGAGAGAAGAATAGGCGAAGACGAAGCCCTTACTATGTTGATCGACGAAATAAAAAAGTTCTAATTTTGCTCTGTAATTGCTCTGCAGTCAGTTCGTTGTATGAACTTGCGTCTAATCGAAGGCATAAAGTCCAAATAATCTTTTAAGAAGAACAAAAGGAATCTCTTATATTTTCACAAGTACTTTCATATCTGTTTTTGATTAATAAAATGCATTTTATATGGGTGAATAGGTAAAAGATGGTCATCACATGTGGTCCATGTTTCAGTTGGGTGTTGACTGGTAGGAGACATGTGGTCCCCTATATTATTCTTTATTACATTGTTAATACTTTAGAGTTGGCATTTGTCTTGTAATTTGTTGTTATCTGAATTCTGAATTCTGGGTTGTTTTTTTTTTTTGAATGGCAGAATGGTTGGGCGTGTAGATGTCATATTTACATCACGGGGGCAGATGGCTAGAGGATCCTGTGTCGAGATATGTGGGAGGTGATATCTCTATATGCAAGAACTTTGATGTAGATTACCTTTCTCTTATTTGGATTAAGAAAACATATATAGAGGAATTGAAATATCCCAATGTTAACGAAGTCTATTATTTGGAACCTGGACTGAGTATTGAAGAAGGACTCTTTGTACTTGAGGATGACCATGGGATTAGGAGAATTCGGAGTAAAAATAAATTCAGACACAACAGTCTTAGAGTTCTTTTCAAAGCATGAGATAGATCAACCTATAATGAATGATGAATCACCTCTAGTTATTTCACCTGAGTCCATAATAAATTCTCTTCCTTCTTTTCCACCTGAGCCCATAACAAATAAACCTGGAAAGGAGGGTGAGGATAGTTAAAACAAACCGGGTCAAATCCCGAGTCCGGAATAAATCTTGGGTCAAATCTCAAGTCCGAATCGAATCAAATCCATCAAAATAAGGCCTCAAACCACTGACCCAATAATATCTTCATGGGTCATCTTAGCCCACCACAGGCTCACCCAAAAGGTCATGACTTGAAAATACTATTAGTAGTAACTTATTTTCTTATATGCAGACAAATTTTTTCCTATCTTTCGAGATGTGGGACTGGGGTGTTACAAACTCCCCCACTTAAATTTCTGACGTCCCTATCAGAATCGATCACACACATGGCCTAAAGATCTTTGCTTCTCTGTACCATGTGAGATAATACCTAACGGCTTCAGATCACCACCTCCGACCTCCATCTCTATCAGGGATAATACCACAAGCCTTCGTGGTCCCCACCTCCAAGAACTGATCGGATGACCCACCGAGCTTTTGAGAGCCGGCTTTGATACAATAAGAAATAACCCGGGTCAAATCCCGAGTTCGAAACAAATCTAGGGTCAAATCCCAAGTCTGAATCGAATCAAATCCATCAAAATAAGGCCTCAAACCACTGACCCAATATTATTTTCTTGGGTCATCTTAGCCCACTACAGGCTCACCCAAAAGGTCATGACTTGAAGGTACTATAGGTAGTAATTTCTTTCCTTATATGTATACATATTTTTCCATATCTTTCGAGATGTGGGATTGGGGTGTTACAATAGTGATGACACTTTCATGGAAAGTGTTGAAGTACTTAAAGCTTTTGATAGCATTAATAGAGCACATGAAAGAAGGGATGATCCTACTGTGGTATTAAAGACACAAGGTAGCAGGGCAGGTGAAGAAGATGTTACATATGAAGGGGACAGTGGAGACAGTGAGGATGCTACATATGAAGAGGAGAGTGATGATAGTGAGGAAGGTGATGCATGATAGTGAGGACAGTGATGATAGACTGGAAGGGGATGATAATGATGATAGTGAGAGAATGATGATGAGGGTCAGATGTTATGTGAGTGAAGGCATCCTGTCCGTTTTAATGTAAATGATCGGACACCCTATTTCAGTTTGGGAATGACATTTTCTAGTGCAGCTGACGTTGGGGAATCTATATCAAAGTATGTTATATCCAGGGGAGTGGCATTGAAATATGTGAAAATTGAACCATATAGAATAAGGGTAAAGTGTGAGGATGGGCGCCTGTTTGTCTTGTATGTTTCAAAGGACGGTTATAACCCTGGGTTGGCAGTTAAGACATTGAATGAAGATCATAATTGTTATATGATTTTCAGCAACCTTAGGGTTTCAGTAAAGTTCTTGGCCAAACTTTACAACCAAAAAATACTTGAGCATCATGACTACAAGATCAAAGACCTAAAAAAAGATGTGGAAACAGACTGAAAAATGAATGTTTGTTTTTTCAAGTGCAAGAGAGCCAAGAGGATGGTTATGGATGAATTCTCAAGGAGCTTTACTACTGAGTTTTTTGAGTTAGAGGCTTATGCAGCAGAATTATTGAGGAGTAATCCAGGTTCTAAAGTTCAAGTGGAGTTGTCCACGGATGAATTAAGAGAAGGGAGAAGAGTATTTAAAAGAATGTTTGTTTGTTTAGATGCTTGCAAAAGAGGTTGTAAGGAAGGATGTAAGCCTATTATTGGACTTGATGGGTGTTTTTTGAAGACACAGTATAAGGGGGAATTACTTGTAGATCTAGGAAGAAATGGGGATGAGCAGAATTTTCTCATAGCTTGGGCATGTGTGAAGAGTGAAACTAAGGTCAACTTGACTTGGTTTCTGACTTTGTTGCAAGAACAACTTGATTTGGCATATGGCAGTCAGTACACCTTCATATCTGATATTGAAAAGGTATGAATGTTTTAATGTTTATAACTTTAATGTTTATTTATGTATCTTGATTTTGTGTATATAAGTTAATGTACTCATTATACATTCATAGCTTTGTGTAACTTTTAATGTTTTAATGTAGGGTTTAATACAAGTTGTTATTGATGTACTGCCTGAGGCTGAGCATAGATGGTGTGCTCGTCATGTCATATATATGAAAATGGGTGTAAGAAACACATGGGTGAAGAGTTGATGAAGAAATTTTGGAAAGATGCCTGGTCTACCTTTGAGGAAGAATTTAAGGACAATGTGAAGACCCTTGGTGAGATGAGTTTAAAAAGTGCAATAGATCTCATGAATTATCCACCTCATACATGGTACAGAGCCTACTTTAGTAACAGAAGCAAAACATGGGCAGTAGATAACATGTTGGAAAGTTTCAATTCCTGAATTCTTGAATTCTTGGTGGAGCATGTGAGAAGTGGATCAATTCTTTTATTTCTTATAGTAATGAGATATTTCAGTTAAATAAAAGTATGGCAGTTGGATGTACTATGGTCTATAATGGAGACACAAGTTATGAAATCAGGGAGGGTGAGGACACCCACACTGTGTTCTTGGACAAAAACTCTTGCACATGTAGGGCATGGGATGTGACGCCCCCAAAATAGGTATACATCACCCATTATGAGTTGTCAATACATGGTACAGAAACAACTACAACTTTATTATTACAACATATATAAACGTGAGTTTAAATACGAGATATTGCCATCTAGACAATATCCATACATAAATAAATCCCCATCATAATTATTGATACATTATTTTACAAAATTGTGAGGACTACTAAACAACTCTCTCTAGAACCTTCATTCCATACCCCACTAAGACTTCGCTACATTCTCGCCTCCCGAGAAGAAAAATGGAACAACAAGGAAAAGGGTGAGCTCAACTAGCCCAAGAAGAATATTATGACTAAGATAATATACAACAAATTATCGTTAGTCTTCAACAGGAAAAATCTAATAGAATACAATAGACAACAAGTTTTAAATCAATATTCGCAATGAAATAATAATTCATTAGAAGAGTTAAGTAGAGAATGCAAACTACTATCTTCTATGATGAATTTAAAAGTTCATCGCTCTATCTTTTATCCCTATAACATCAATCAATATACATCCGAATCAAATATTCATCTTTGCACTACAGCCAAAGATATTCATCATTAGTCATGTTCATCTAAACACTGCTCATCTTTGCACTACGGGCCAAAGATATTCATCGAAATCATTCATCTTTTGCACTACAAGCCAAAGATATTCAATAATATCATCATTTAAGACCGAGGATGATGAAAATATTTTTTAAGAAACGAATCCAAAGAAAACAAAATGACAAGGATTAAGGATTAAGGATTCAGTACTTTGTTTTATCCATGTCCAAAAATACCTCAAAAATAATCATAGTGGTGTAAAATTCAAGAATGATCAAAATATGGATACAATCAAAGCTAGTATTTCGAATAGATATTTTGGACGAAAAGGAAAATTTTCATTTTTAGATGAATAATGCCAGATTCGTGAATAAAGGTCGTTATACGTGAATAAGAATCTCAGACACCAAAAGTTCCAAATTTGATAAAAACTTCATATCAATATTTCAAAGATAATGATATTGAAGAAATAATATCATTACTGAAAAAAAATATTCCTTACCTCACAAAGACAAGATTTACTAAATGAAACACCAGGATATAGGCTATGACTTGAACTTGCAATCGTATAAAGAATACTCAAAATATACTCAAAATACTCACAAGAATACGCTCGATAATATAGAGAGAGAAAACTTCAGTTTCTGGTGTGATTTTCAATTATAACCTAAACACCTTATTTATAGGAAAATGCTTAGAACACCAAAGTAGAAAATTTATTAAAATATTAATATATATATATATATATATATATATATATATATGATCTTCACGCACACCTTTGAATCTGAAATTCAGCAATTGAATACATGCCTCACACATGCAAAAAACGTTTTTTGTAAAAAAAATATTTAAAATTTTAAAAATTAATTATTTTGGAGCTTCAGAACTTCATTAATTCATAATAAATAGCCCTTTTGTCAGAAAATTTGAATCTCGCAAATTTTTATAGGAAATTCAATTCTCTACAACTTTACAGAAGAAAGTTTTTCCAAATTCCAAATAAAAATTGACCAAATCAGAAATCAAGCGATTTTACAAAAGTTATAATCAAATTTCAACAATAAATGGGGTCCACCGACATGTTTAACATGTTTTAAACATTTATTGCAACAAAAATACTCTTCCTCCTCGTATACTCATATATCCCACATTCGTTGTAAAAATATCACCATTATTATATTATTAAAATATAATAATATATTTAAATGAATTATTTTATCGTAAAAAGATAAAATTTCAATTTTCAACAATTGTCACATTAAAAATTTTCCATCTCAGATCCACATAAAATCAATATTTTTCTCATCATATAAATCAATAATTAATTATTCACAAATAATATTACGTAATCACAATATCGACAACCGCATAGCCTCCCGTGAAAGCAGGGGCTTTCCATAAGAATTTCTCCTTACTCGCCGCACAATTAGGTGACCAAACCTCTCCTTAGAGCGTAACTTTCTAGACATTGCCAATAATGTTATCTAATAATATTATTCGGATAATATGAATTATTACTCGATAATGAAAATACCGTAAATGACAATTATCAAAACAACAACAATATAAATATCAACGCAAAGAATTATTAAATCAATAAAATATCGAATAAAGAATTATCAGTAACCATTATTGAGTAGTGCCTTCACGTAAGAATCAATAATTGGTGCAATACCGTGTCTAAGCATCGTGTTTTAACCAATTTAGTATTTTAACAAAGATTAATTGAGAATAACTACGCCAGTTATTTTTAAACAACTTATATTTGTCGCTTTTCTTCATCCAATCGCTTTCAAGCATGGGACCCACAAAAGATCATACTGGTCGCACAAATATTCCCCGACAAAGAAGAATATCCCACGACCAAACGAATATTCCCCACAACAATGAATATTTTATAACCACTTGCTTATTTTGAAATATTTGCGTATTTTACCCATAACTATCCACATTAATCAAATCAACCCTTACTATTTCAAAATAATAAATAGAGAAAATTAAATCTCATTAATAATAAGTTGGGGTCTTACATGGTATCTCACTAGAATCCCTTGCTAACATGCTATATGTGCTCTAATTCACAGCAAGCAGGACCCAATGAACCAAATTTCAAAGTGGTATCACAAAGATGTATACCAAGCTACTTACAAGTACAAGATTATGCTAGTGAGAGGGAAAAGATTCTATGAAATGGACAAATATAAACCTGTTGATCCCTCAAAGGTTAAAAAGAACAGGGGAAGGCCTAAGATTAAGAGAAGAAAATAGGAAACTAAGGTCAGGCCTACAAATAAAGTGACAAAACTATCTAGGAAAGGCAAAACAATTAGATGCAGTCTGTGTAAGCAACAAGGAAACAACAAAGCAAGTTGTTCGAAGGTAATGTCTTTAAGTTAATTATGTATCTAAGTTAATAATTTCATACATATTAATTATGTTTCATAATAGTGTATTTGTGACCACATTTGATCTATATCAGAATCAAAGCCAATCAGAAGGAGGAAGGTCAGTCCTAGCTCAGTATAAACCTATTAATACAAGACAATCACAAACAAGAAGTTCAGTCCCTTCTTAGTACCAAACTGGATCTACAGTGCATACACAGGCACAAGGTGGCCCATTAATCTCACCTCCTTGTCAAGCTGACCTAGATATGATATGAATTAGTTGTCTCATGATTTGTTATTGTTTTTCTTATAGATAAAAAGGTTGAAACGTTAATGAAAGGCTATGATTTGTTTAATTACATTTGATTTATGTACAGTCAGTCATGCTATATTTGGTCTTAAAATTACAATTTCTACTGTATTCTTGTTGCCTAGGGTTTAATGCACAGTCAACTAATCGTGCACCTCTTACTTCAAGGCCAAGACCTTCAAAATTACATTTCGTGTTGCTACAAGAGCTCATTCCAGGAAGCAATCCAGTTAAGGTGAAGGATTTGGGTTGTTATATGATGACAAAACTGGTGGGGTAACATACAAGGTAATGAATATATGCTTCATTCTGATTACAACACCTTAAGGTAGACTTACCGCTTCCTTAGTCACTTTTAGAAAAAAAATTCCACTAAAGAACACTAAAGGGAAGATGATTCAAATATGGGGGGCTACTATAGTAATGGTTTATTTCGATATAATATTATGTGCAAGGTTAGAGTGGCAAAGAATGATGTTGTTTTGTATACATGAAGAGTGGACATCTTTAACAATTCTCAATGAAGGAAGTCAGACACAACCATCTATTGTTGACCTTAACACCATATTTTTAATCCCCAATGAAGCTCAACTAAGAGTAGACAAAACTACAAACAAAACATCATCTTCAGGGAGCAGTAGAAAAATAAACCACATATATAGGTGATGGTATCCCTGTAAACATGTCCAACATGCCTTTCAAACCACCATGACTGCAATGGAAAGTTAGAAGTTGTATCACTACCACATAACTTATGACAGATAGGGATGAGAGGATTTGTAGGAGCATCAATGTAAGCAAGTCACAAGGAATTCATCCTAATGGTAGTGGAGATAACTGAACTTCTAATTGTTGTGTTTTTTTTTGGGAAATTGTCCATTAAACTTATTTTGTAATTATGCTTTTGAAACTGAGCAATATATTTGTAAGTGCTTATGCTTAGTTAAAAGTTAATGTAATGGACATGCTTTTGAAGACTATATTTTGGAAATATAATTTGGCACTATCTTTTGGTATATGTGTTTTGTTCAATATATTAAAATTGTTCAACTCATTAACAACTAGATTATTTGATTAATGTGTTAAACTCCATTATACCTCAATATTTTCAGACTTAGGTCAAGGACAATGACAGCTTATTGTTACTCTCATTGTCTTGTAGTATTTACATTGTAATTTTATCATGGGAACTTATATCAACAATGTTTTACTTGATGTAAGTTTTACATGTGATCATGTAACATACTAAAAGATACAAACAGATAAACCAAGTTGATTCAACAATTATTTGACATTGATGTAAAAGAAATATTACAAGTCATTCACCTAAACTACAAATTAACAAATAAACCAACTCATTAACACACAAAACTAGCAATTAACCAAGCAGTGCTCAAACAAGGACTTTCATTAACACACAAAATATTCACACAAAAGATACCAATAAAACTATGGGAAAATATTGACTTCCATTCACCAAATTCCCAATTACATTGAGTTAACTTTACAAACTGCATTACATTACAATTCTCCACACCACCAATTCATCTAACACCATTTTTCTACCTAAGTAGCATAAAAGAAATGCAGATAATTGTAACTACAAATAACATAATAATGCACTTCCTATTCAAATAATCTACTTCTTTAATTTGATTTATAGAAGATTCATGTCCATTTGACTTCAAATTCTTTAGCTCCTGAACCAATTCTTTTAATTCAGATGCCCCTTCAACTTGAGGAAATTTATTCAACTCCTTATTCAACAAAATCTTGTTCTCCCTCTTCAAATCATTTATGGCAACCTTTGCCCTATCACACATCTGTGGATCATGCCATACAAAGAACCCACGTCCCCTTTCTTGAAACCAAAAAATTAAAATTTTAAGAAATTATTGTAGGTAAAAACCTTTTCCAAACACTAAATTATAAGAACTTACTCTGAAATTTGAGAATGAGAAAAACTTCCGTCCAGGAGTTGTTTCGCTCCATGAGGTCCACATAGTAGCTCTTATCCCACAATAACACAACAACATAGCTGTAAGACCCCAGCTTTTATAAATAAAGATGAATTTTTCTATAAATATTATTTTTGAATATTATGGAATAAATTTGATATAATGTTATAGTTGTGGGTAATATTTATAAATTTTGCAAAGTATGCAAGTTGTTATAAAATATTCGTTTGGTCTGGAATATTCTTTTTGTTAGGGAATATTCGTATAACTACCAATCATTGGTGGACCCTCAAGAATGTAATTATTGTTTGATTGAGAAAACGACAAAAAATATTTTATAAAAATAACTACGAGGTGTTACCGTTAAAACCGTTGAACTACCCGTGGTAAAAAAATACAAGAATACGCATTGATTGCATAAGTAGACATGGTATTGATTATTGATGCTTACGTGAGAAGTCACTCACTTTACGCTCAATTATTACTACGATAATTCTTTGCATCATACCTCTTATATTATTGATTCAATTATTGTCACAATGATCATCTCACGATAATATGTTATAGTATTAAATCAATAATTGAGACGACAAGTTATAAATGATTAATAATTGTTGAAAGATTAAATATGTGTTGATGAAAAAAATGATTTGTGGTAAGTTTGATTATTTTATGGGGGCTCATATGTCATCATCTAAGAGTCTCTTCACAATAGTATTTACCTTCACAATAGTAATTACCTTCGTCAATAGTAATTACCCTTGTGAATAGTATTTACCTTCGTTAATAAGAATTACCTTCGCCAATAAGTAATTACCCATGTGAATAGTATTTACCTTCACAATAGTATTTACCTTCGTTAATAGTAATTACCTTTACCAGACGTCGAACCACTTGTCGTTTCACATTACGAGCATCGAACCACTTGTCGTTTCACATTACAAAGGCCGAACCACTTGTCGCTTCACATTACAAAGCGCCAAACCACTTTTCTTTTCACATCATTAGTCGTCAAGCCACTTTTGCCTTTTCACACTAAGGCGGTGCTAAGCTAGAAATCTTCTATAAATAGAGGCCTAGGGCTTCATTATTTTCACTTAATTCATTCAAGCTATAGAGAGAAAGTATAGAAAGAATAAGAGAGAAAGAAGAAGAGTATTTTGTTACTACATCGTCATTGCGAAGATTCAATCTCCTACCAAATGTAAGGGGTGTTATTCTTTCTTATTCATGAAGAGAACTGTTGTTATTCCATTGCTTACTATTCTCATTGGAATAACTTTGATACGCTGTGGTTTACCCCTATACTTGGTGACATTCTTCTATTATTCTATCGGAACATCCTGCTCATGTGTTTTTTACACCGACTGGTTCCGCCTTTTATTGTTATTCTATTGGAACATCTTGTGCATGTGTTTTACACCCGACTGGTTCCGCCTCTTTATTATTATTCTCATTGTAATATCCTCGCTCATGTGTTTTTACGCCGGGACCGGTTCTATTCTTTATTATTCTGCTGGAACATCCTCGTCATGCATTTACTATCGCATGTATGGTGATTTCTTTTGTTATTCTATTCTTTATTATACCCAAATAGTTAAAACTTTGACTTCTATACTCCATGAAATTAGTGGAATATCCTTGATATTTGCGTTTCATCCAAATCTTTTCATGGAAATATTCTTCCGATCATTCTTGAATTTTACTCTACAAAATAAGTATCATGTTGATAATTTGGGCGTTAATAATTCCTAGATAAAATAATTCTTGAACTTGTTTTATTGAATTCTTATATCATTGTCATCATCCTCATGTTTATATTATATTGAAAGTCATCTCATGGCTGTGAAAGGTGCATAGATGGACTTGGTATGATTATGACCGAGACTATTCGTAATTATTATGACCGTAATGTTACAAATGATGTGATAAAAATCCTCAAATTGGTAGTAGTGCATTGGTGGACGAGTGTTGGCATGATCATGACCATTAATGAATACACAAATATTCTTGGCCCGTAGTGCATGAATAATTGTGGTCGTGATACTAAAGAATATCCTCGTCGTAGTAGTGCGGGGGTGATTCGATGATGTGGAATATTTATTAAAGTCGAGTCTCAAATATAACAAATGATGAAAAACCTTTAAAACCTAAAAGATAGTAGACTTTATTTTCTACTTGACTCTTTTAATGGATTGCTTATTCATTAAGCAGCTTAAACCGGTTGTCTCATTGCATTTTATCGGTTTAACATTGTTGAAGACTATTGATAATTTATTCGCATTATCTTAGTCATAATATTTCTTCTTTGGGCTAGTTGAGCTCACCCTTTCTTTCACCGTTTCTCTTGTGAAATGAGAATATAAATTGGGACGAGTCGGGGAAACGAGTGATGGTCTTGAAGATAAGATTAGTAGTTTTCACTATTCGTGAAATAGTGTGATAATAATTGTAATGAGGACTTTTTTTTTTTTGAGTTTGTATAATATCTAGTAGATTTATATTTGTATTTAAACTCACGCTTTATGTCGTATTGTACCGGCAGTTATGTTAATAAGTTGTATTTAAATTCTGTACCATGTAAGTGGCGACCCAAGATGGGTGATGTATACCTAATTTTAGGGGCGTCACAATAGCTTTATAATCAACATCAATGGTGCGTCTTCGAGCAGAGGATGAAGATGACAACGAATATTCAGCCATGACGATTCTTCGATCAATTTCAAAAATGATGGAGATGACAATTAGGGCTGTGTTTTCTTCTCCTCTCTACGACTAAAGAAAAGAAATGACAGGATTAAGGCTTCGCCTCTCTTTCTCTCCTATTTCTCCTCTCTTATTCAAACTCTTGAAGATCTATTAAGACTCTGTGTCCTTGATTTCAAGGGGAGTTGGGACAAGTTCTTACCATTGGTGGAGTTTTCCTACAACAACAGTTATCAAGCAAGTATTGGCATGGCTCCATTCAAGCGTTGTATGGAAAAAGTGTCGTTCTCCGGTATCTTTGGGATGAGGTGGGTGAAGCAACGTTGTTGGGACCGGGAGTTGGTACGTATGACTACGGAAAAGATTCAAACGATCCGACAACGTATAAAAAACCTCACAAAATCGATAAAAGAGTTATCTTGATCTTCATCGAAAGGACGTGGAATTCGATATAGGAGATCATGTGTTGTTAAGAGTTGCTCCATGGAAAGGAGTTACAAGATTTGGAAAGAGAGAAAAACTTAACCCTCGATTCATCGGTCCATTTTAATCCTCGATCGAGTAGGAATCGTGGCCTATTGACTCGCTTTTTTGGCCAAATATATGTCTCGTGTTCATAACGCTTTTCACATATCTATGTTACGTAAATATATGAAAGACCCGAACCATATTATTGAGTTAGAACCGGACGAAATAGCGGAAGATTTGACGTATGAAGAGGTTCTGCTCAAATTTTGGATAAGAAGGAACATATTCTACGCTCCAAGGTTATACCTCGAGTTAAAGTTTTGTGGAGGAACCACGATGTTGAGAAATGACTTGGGAGTTAGAATCAAAATGAAATCAAGGTATCCTTACCTCTTGAACATACTGTACATACCCTAATTTCGAGGGCTAAATTTCATAAGAAGGGAGGTTGTAAGACCCCAAATTTTTATAAATAAAGATGAATTTTTCTATAATTATTATTTTGAATATTATGGAATAAATTTGATATAATGTTATAGTTGTGGGTGATATTTATAAATTTTGCAAAGTATGCAAGTTGTTATAAAATATTCGTTTTGGTGGGGAATATTCTTTTTGTTAGGGAATATTCGCATAATGGCTCAATCATTGGTGGACCCCATAATGTAATTATTGTCGGATTGAGAAAACGACAAAAATATTTTATAAAAATAACTACGGAGGTGTTACCGTTAAAAGCTGTTGAACTACCCGTGGTAAAAGTACATGCGATGTCTGGCGTGAGTTGCGTAGTAGACACTGCGGTATTGATTATTATTGCAACTACGTGAGAAGTCACTCACCTATGCTCAATTATTCTACATGAAATTCTTTGCATCATATCTCTTATATTATTGATTCAATTATTGTCACATGATCATCTCAGATAATATGTTATAGTATTAAATCAATAATTGAGACGACAAGTTATAAATGATTAATAATTGTTGAAAGATTAAATATGTGTTGATGAAAAAAAATGATTTGTGGTAAGTTTGATTATTTTATGGGGGGCCTCATATGTCATCATCTAAGAGTCTCTTCACAATAGTAATTACCCTTGTGAATAGTATTTACCTTAAATCGATAGTAATTACCTTCGTCGATAGTAATTACTTTTGTGAATAAAGATTTACCTTCGTCGAATAGTAATTACCCTTGTGAATAGTATTTACCTTCGTCGATATAGTATTTACCTTCGTTAATAGTAATTACCTTTACCGGACGTCGAACCACTTGTCATTTCACATTACAGCGCCGAACCACTTGTCGTTTCACATTACAGAGCGTCGAACCACCGTCAAGCCACTTGCTTTTTCACATATCGGTCTTCAAGCTAGAAATCTTCTATAAATAGAGGCCTAGGGCTTCATTATTTTCACGAAATTCATTCAAGCTATATAGAGAGAGAAAGTATAGAGAATAAAGATAGAAAGAAGAAGATTATTTTACTACTACTGGCTGCTGCAATATTCAATCTCCTACCAAATGTAAGGGGTGTTATTCTTTCTTATTCATGAAGAAACTGTTGTTATTCCATTGCTTATTATTCTCATTGGAATAACCTCAGATATCGTGGTTTACTACTATACTTGGTGACATTCTTCTATTATTACATTGGAACATCCTCGTCTGCATGTGTTTTACACCTAACCGGTTCCGCTCTTTTATTATTATTCATTGGAACATCCTCATGCATATGTGTTTTACACCGATTCGGTTCCGCTTTTATCATTCTCATTTGGAATATCCTATCATGTGTTTTACTGGCGGATCCGGGTTCCATCTTTATTATTCTCGTTGGAACATCCCGCTTGTTGTGAATTTCACCCGACCGTTTCCGTTATTATTATTACATTGGAATAACACATATCTATCTGAAGCTGCATGCATGGTGATTTCTTTTGTTATTCCATTCTTTATTATACCCAAATGGTTAAAACTTTTGACTTCTATACTACATGAAATTAGTAGAATATCCTCGATATTCGCGTTTCATCCAAAGATCTTTTTCGTGGAAATATTCTTCCGATCATTCTTGAATTTTACTAATTTGGACGTTAATAATTCTTGGATAAAATAATTCTTGAACTTGTTTTATTGAATTCTTATATCATCATTAATCATCCCCATGTTTATATTTTTAAAGTCATCCGTGGCCAGAAGTCGTAGATGGACTTGGTATGATTATAATGAGAGACTATTCGGTGTAATCATGACCGTAATGTTACAAATGATGTGGTAAAAATCCTCAAATTAGTAGTAGTCGTTGATGGGCATTTGTTGGCATGATCACGACCATTAATGAATACACAAATATTCTTGCCCAGAAGGCATGAATAATTGTGGTCGTAATACTAAAGAATATCCTCGGCCAGAGTAGTGCGGGGTGATTCGATGATGTGGAATATTTATTAAAGTCGAGTCTCAATTTATAACAATGATGAAAAACCTTTAAACCTAAAAGATAGTAGACTTTATTTTCTACTTGACTTTTTTAATGGATTAGATATTCCACCGCAGCTTAAACCCATTGTCTATTGTATTTTATCGGTTTAACATTGTTGAAGACTATTGATAATTTATTCTGCATTATCTTAGTCATAATATTTCTTACCTAAATTAATTGAATTTTCACCCTTTCTTTCAACCGCTCTTCTGCGAAATGGTATATAAATTTTATTTGAGTCGGAAACGAGTGATGGTCCCGAAGATAAGATTAGTAGTCCTCACTATTACGTGAAATAGTGTGATAATAATTGTAATGAGGACTCCTTTTTTGAGTTTGTATAATATCTAGTAGAGCGATATTTGTATTTAAACTCACGCTTTATGTCGTATTATACCTGACAGATTATGTTAGTAAGTTGTATTTAAATTACTACGTAGTATAAGTGGCGACCCAAGATGGATGATGTATACCTATTTTTGGAGGGCGTCACAGGTTAAGTCCTATTTTTTGGGTTGAATGATTTTTTTACAATATTAACTATTATATTAAGTAATATTAAATAAATTTACAATAATTTTAATTTTTTTCAAAGAAGTATAATAATATAAATATATTATTATGATATTTCAGACATGTCAATTATCAAACATTTTTTTCATTCAAATTCAACTCATTCAAATTTAAATTTAAATTCATTTAATTTTTATCAAACACCCCCTTAGTGTCTTCTATGTTCATCGTGCGTGCGTTGTCGACTTCTAAACTTAAATTTACGTGTTGTCAATCTTAACCTCTATATCTATATAAGTGAGTCGGTTGTTGATATTTGTACTTGTAACAGGAGTAATTATTGCTATTTTCATTCTTAAAATATTACTATCTCCATTTTATAATAATTGTCTTTTTAAAAGAAAAAATTTGTTCTAATTTATTTGTCGTTTACAATTTTCTAAGAGAATGAATTATTTATTTTCCTCTATCACTTTAACTTCTTCATTTAATAAGAATTTTTTTTCTATATTAATAGTTTTCAACTTCACATAAAGGGGTAGTGATGAAATTTCATATAAATTTTAATTCTTAAATGATAGTATTAAATGAGTTTTTTAATTCATGTGCATAAAGCTAAAAAGACTATTATTATGGAATGGAGGTAGTATCGTTTAAGATTTTTGTACATGAATTAAAAATGTCATTTAATACTATCATTTAACCATTAAAATTTGTTTAAAATTTCATCACTACCTTTTACAGAAATCAAAACTATTAATATGTTAGAAATTATTTCTATGATAATGAGAGAGAAAAAGAGAGTAATATAGAAAAATAATTAATTTATTTTATTAAAAAGTTATAAACGACAAATAAATTAAAATACATTTTTTCTTTTAAAACGATAATATTTTAAAAACGGAGGGACCACTGATTACAGTTAAGTATGTAGACGGAAGGAATAAAATTATGGGTGGATGGGTGCGTGCGTGGGTGGGTGGGTTGGGGTGGGCGTGCGCGTGGGGGTGGGGGTGGGGGGAACTGGTTATAGAAGTACCAGTATGTATAATGTATGTATGTATGTATTCTTGACTACCTTTTGCACTCTTTGCTTCCTGACAAATTCAAATGATTATGATCATCAAGTCCCCCACGGGATTTCTTTTTAATTGCACCGACTGGCCTTTAATACTTAAAATATTTGGAGGAGTTTATCTCTAGTGTTTGAATAGCAAAAGTTAATTTTAATTATCCCAAATCAGCTATAAATTATGATGATAATCTATTAAAATTAAGTTTTTGAATATTGTATTACTTGTCACTGTCCTGTTTCACTAGCTGAGGCATATTTAATTGTCAATATTTTTTATTGCTCCACTTACTAGAGCTAATTAGCTATGATCAAGTATGCATACAATTATATTATTTATTATTATTTATCATTAATTTTTTATTATAAACAGAGAAATACAAATGTACTAAGCAAATTGGAAAATCTGTTAAAAGAATATAAATTTTAGATCACGTAACGTGAGTAGAAAATGAAAATGGTTGGTCGAAAGAATTGAACAATCATCAAAGTATAGGATGCTAACAACTTCAAAAAACTAAAATTAATACTACTACTATAATAATAATAATAATAATAATAATAATAATAATAAATTAGGATCTATCTCTTTTAGCTGTAAGAGTCTGTAAAACGAATCCGATTAGCATGAAATTTATTTTTAGGTAAGTTAGTCAATTGACCAATAAAATACTAATACACATAGAGCCTCGTCTGCGTGTCAGCATTCTATTAACTAATTAGACCTGACAATATAGTTAGTTAACTGTTAGGTCAAACCATATTAACTGTAACCAAATAGGTTGATTAACCATTTTTATTTATTCAAGTTGGTTAAAATTTAGACCCATATTTTTTAAAATAAATATAATTAATTAATCGATTAACCATTTTTCAACCCATATTATTGAAGTATATACATAACATGCATGATTAATGCATGAGGGGAGCAATCGACATAATGCAGTTGTGGTAGAGGGCTGCATAGGCAAGTCAGGTCTGCGTGTGCTGCATCAAATTAAAATCAATTTTTATTACTGGTATCCTTACGCGTGTGAAAAAATATATAAAACATAAAAAATGAGTGTTGTTAAAAATATTTTATTGAAAAAGTTATTATTTAAATTCTTATTTATTGATTACGAGATATTCATTATTTTATTCTTTTAGTTGTAAATTGTGATGCTTTTATTTATAAAATAAATAATTATATTTTATAAATTAATATAATTGCACAAATAATTTATTTTTAAGTATAATTAATAATTTCAATTTAAAATTTTATTAGTATAGTTTTTAGCATTTTATTATTTATATTAATAATTTTATATCATATTATTACTTAATTAATTTATTTGTGCGGTCACAATTTCATTTTTCAAATGTTATATTTAAAAATCAAAACATCTTAAAATGGTTAATATAGGAGACAATTACATATTCTATTACATTTTTAAAAATAATTACATAAAAAGAGTACAAACAAAATAATTACAAAAAGAATGATATGCAATATTTAATTACAAAAAAAAGTGCAATCTTATCCCTTTAATTATGCACACAATTACCATCTCTCCCATAATTTTCTCCCCATCTCTCCCACGATTTTCTCCCACTCCATTTCTGTTTCCCTTCTTATCCTCCCTCCCTCCACCTCCGCCTCCTTCTCCTCCTCCTCCTGTCCCACCCTCTCCTCCTCCGCCTCCCCCCCCTCCTCCCCCTCCTCCCCTCCTCCCCCTCCTCCTCCTCCTCCCCTGCCACCCTCCTCCTCCCCTCCCGCCTCCCCTCCTCCCTCCTCCTCGCCTCCCCTCCTCCCGCCACCCTCCTCCCTCCTCCCGCCCCCTTCCGCCTCCCCCCGCCTCCCCTTCCATCCGTCCCCTTTCTCCTCTCCCTCCTCCTCCTTCTTCTCCTCCTCCTCCGTCAGTCCACTTCCACCTTAGGTTCATTCTCCACTTCCACCGGTAATCAAACAATTACGCCGTTAGTATCAAAACAATCGTGTAGTTAGTAGCCAAATATTCGATAAAGGTAACAAATTCAATTTTATTTGATTACCTATTTATTTTGAATGTGACGCAGATTGGTAACCAAACTTCATACAGTTGGTTACCAAACTTTTCGATAAAGTAACTAATTCAATTTTATTTGATTATCATTTTATTTTAAATGTGATGCAATTGGTAGCCAAACTTCAGATAAAGGTAAACATTTTAATTTTTGTTGGTAACCAAATAGTCAAAAAAATTAGAATAAAGAAACTCACTACGGCCAAGGTGGCGGTGAATGATAAGCAATGATTTACTGACGACAATATATATGGCCATGCAGGAGGCTGGGATGATGATGTACAATAACTCCTTCATAATTTTTTTTAATTTCCTCATTTTGATTTGAATTTTGAATTATGGATTTGAAATTGTTGTTAGAGACAAGATTTGAATTTGAATTATTAGTTATCCTTGATTTTAGGTTTCCTTATTTAATGTGAATTGTACTATTTTTGTAATAATTACATTCTTTTTGTAATTATTTAGTTGATACACTTTTCTTGTAATTACTTTCTATTTGTTGTATATTTATGTAAAGGACCCTTAATATAGTTTTGAACCATAACCATATAGTTCCAACCCAACCCAACCCAACCCAACCCAGCCCATATTAAAAATAATTAATATGGTTTTAGTTCTTAAATAAAATCATAGCCATATTTTGAAAATCAAAACTAACTCATAACTATATTTTGTCATGCTTATATTCAATTGACCAACTTATTCAAAAATAAACTTCATATTAACTACTTTCCTGTAAAACACGTATCCCCACGGACTTTACTATCCAAAAAAAAAGGGAGAGAAATTAAGGAATCAGAAAATCAGTACTAGTACTACCTTGCAGCTTTAATTGATTTAAAAGAGGAAAAAACAGGAAATGGAAAAATACCAAATCACAAAGCACTTGCAGCATTTCTAACCAGCTGGAATATATTATAAATTATATTCGGTTCATATGACATTAATTTATATAATAATCTTTCAATTCTTTCGACAGATATACTGTTCTATAAATTATAATATTAAAAGATTATATTATATTTAATACTAATTATAATTCACTAATTATTCTTTCACATTCTCATTAAAATATATTAAAAATTATAGTCCATCAAAATTAGATTCCTTGATATAATCTTTTGAATTCATAAAAAAATTTCTTAAATTATACTTTATTATAGAAGCATATAGTGGCAGTTTTATACGGGTATAAATGGTTTACCCCAAGGTCCCCAGCACACCCACTCTTCTTTCCTTCCCCTTTTAAGCCCTTTTACCTCTTCTTCCGTATCTTCAATCCCCTAATTCTCACCCTCTACCTGCTCCCTCTTTTCATCTCCTCTACCTGCGGGGTTCGGTATAAATCGGGTCGTCTTCTACCCGAATACAGACCCGCATGCAGCCCGACCTTCTCGAGCGAAATTCACTCCAACAATCACCGGGAGGTGTTGGAAATGAGGCGGAAGAAGGAGGGTGACGACGCTTTTGCTCCGCCGGTTGAAAGTTTTTGAAGTAAGTTGCTCTAGATTCCAGTTAGAAAATGTAGATGATAGAATTAGGACAAAACCCGGACGGTTTTGAGCCCGCTTTGAAAGTAGGCTTCTTTTTAAATTATATTTTTCCTTAGGGTTGGAGCAGTAGGTTGAGGCATGAAGTAACAGATTAGGAGAAACTTTAATGTGATTTCTGTTAAATTTTCCTATCTTGATTTTATTTCTCAAGTTTAGTACTTCCTTTCTTCCAAAAAAAAAAACTTTTTAAAAAATTAGGTTTTTTTTTGCATAATTATAAATTTTAAGGAAATATATTTTGTTCTTTTCTTAAAAAAATAAAAGAGAATATTTTTGTTTCAATTTATTTTGGAGTTTAGTAACTATGTGATGTTTGTTTGCATCTTAACAATCTATTTCTTAGATGGTGTTTGATTATATCTTAACGATCTTAATCGCTCATATTTTTATATTAAAAGATCATCGATATAAATATGAATCCAAATTATTCGGAGGATACATTAATGGATAGACTCTTAATATGCATTAAAATATAATTAAATACTAATGTCTTTAAATTTTTCTTTGAATAAAATTACGTTAAGATAAGTTAACATTGTGTTACTGAATTTTAAATTTTAAAATGGACAGAAAAGAAAAGAAATTGATAGAAAATTTAAGTTTTCTTTTTAATTCTTATGTTTCTGAGTTTTTTAATAAACGGAGAAGAAAATAAATGGATTGAAAACTAGGTTACTTTTCCTGTCATATTTTTATAATTCTTATATTATTCTCAACTTTTAATATAATATATTTTAAATTACAACTCCTGTCCTTAATTTTAAATTTTTTATTAAAAATTCAGAAACAACATAATTGAAAACTTCAAATTTTTTATATTTTTCTTTTTTGTTCTAAATTAAATTTTTTATTTTCTTCTTTTTCAAAACTCTGAAAGAGTGCAAGAGTTGGACACAGCTAGCTAGTGGTCACACCGGGTGAGTTTGAAACGGTTCTCTTTATTTCCCTCCCCCTGGTTGAAAATTATTATTTTATATGTGCTTGGTGAGATCTGGTTGAAAAGTTATTTTATGTGAAGCTTGGTGTTTGAAAATTATTATTTTATGAAGCTGTAAAACTGCAAGATCGGGTTAAACCAAACCTCTCCTCCATTTAATAAAGAAAGGCAAGAACAAATAACTTTTTATTAAATTATGTGGGACTATGCCAAGCCTATCTAAACCCAACACAAGCCCTGGTACTTAAAAATTTCTTACTTGGCCTCTCCTCTATTTATAGAAGAAAAGTAGGGACAAAAGATGTTAACTAGCGTATGTGGGATTTTGAAACAAAAATATAATTGAACTAAATGCCTCTCATTCTTATAATTTGCTATTAAACTTGTGTTTCTTGAGGTGATAATGTGGGACAAAATACAAAGTATGGTACACCATTACAAAATCTTGAGTTTGTTAACACCAATCACTAAATTCATTATGTTTCCATTTTAGGTTTATCCGACCAAAGTCTCTCTTACTACAACTACTGCATTTCTGCATAATAACTCAACCAACTATTGGAAGCAATTCAGTAGTTCTCCGCGACAAAATTCAACTTTCAATATTTTGGTCCAAACTTGGTGTATAACCTTCATGAAGTTCCAGTATTATCATTTGATAACAATTGAAAAGCACATGATATGATTGATATCAATCTTCAACTGATATATAGAAGAAACACTATTGTGTATATCTGTAAGGATGAACATACCTGATTGGAAAACTAAAACATTATTCACTTTAAGTTCAACATAATTCACTGAACTCTTGCTGCTGGTTCTGCTCTTTCCACTCTATTTGTCCGCCTAATCCTGCTACTGCTTAAATGAAATTTTATTCTTTTGAACACTACACTTTCATTTAGTTTGGAAACAATATTTCATATTTAATTTGTTACTTGGTTACGCCATTAAAACTTCCAGTCAAAGGAACTGACGTCTACTGTTTCAAAAAAATAAAGATCACAATTGGACTATAAATTTAAGAGAAAACAAGGGCAGGTGTATCAGTTATGTGGACTTTAGTATGCAAGACATACACCCCTCACAGCAGAGTTCAAATGTCAAAATTATGGGTCATAAGTCCCACATCTCCTAACCACTAATTTATTATAGGCTATTAAAACTATAAATAAGACATGCATCCTTCAAAAACATTTAAATACTAGTATGGATTCTCAGTTCAAAACAAATCAACAAGAGAAACCCGAGTTCAAATCTAATTTTTATTAAAATTTCTTGATCTGTTGGTAGCCTTGCATGCCCGACCTGACCTAATGGTGGGTTGTGAGGTGAGACTTTGAGAGTATGTTTCTAGCGTCTACGCCTCGTTTCTTCTACGCGGTACAACCAACGGATATGATGACTTAATTCAGAATACTATACACGCGGGAACATAAATGTTGGTGTTGTGGGGACAATTTTGATGACGTGATATTTTCATATATACTGATAAATTCACAACAATAACAAATAACTCATTTACATAAAAATCGTTATTATAAATCTTATAACGACGATTTTTATCGTCGCTATAGATGTATAACGACATTTTTTATATAAAAATATAAAAAAATATTGTGATATATATATGTATATATATATGGTGCTAATCAATGAGAACTGGTTGTCCATATCACTATATCACTGTTCCAATAATTAACATGATAATCGTTGATCACTTAAATGGAAGGTTAAAATTGGAGCAAATATATACCCAGCCGCTACAACATGTAGCAGCCATGTAACAACTTATATTTTAATAATAGGGCCAAGTTTGGTCCCACCTGATTAAACTTTTGTAAATGGGTTCTACTTTATAAAATTTTATAAAAAAAAATATACCAACCGCTACAATATATAGTGGCTTGGCTTTGATTTTTTTTTAAACTCTCATCGTCACAATCTGTAGTGGCTTATCAATATTTTACATATATTTGCGTGGAAAGTGACTTAGCAAAAGATATTATTAAAGGGTATTATTAAGCATTCATGTGGGAAATGGCTTGCAAAATACTCCCGACCCGATTAATTGTCATTTTTTTCAAAAAACTCCCCCATAATAAAATAATAATAATAATAATAATATTAACTTTCTAATGTGGGCCCATATTGTCAGATAAAAAGATAAAAAAATAAATTTATTTTTTTATATACCAACCGCTATAGCTTGTAGCGGCTTGATCTTAATTTTTTTTTTTTTATAACGTGGGCCGAATTTTGAGAAATAGAATGATAAAAAAGGAATTTATTTATGGGTTCTTTACAGAAATATACAACAATTAGAAAATAATTACACCATTAGTGCATCAAAAAATAATTACAAAAATAATACACTTTTCAATATTTATTTATAATATTAGTGCAATTAGGATTCCTTAATTTAGGGAATTAGTATAGGATTAAATTCATAATAATAAGAAAACCTAAAATCAAGGAGAAATAACTACCATAATTAATAATTCAAATATCTTGGATCTAACAACAAAAACAAATTCAAATTCAAAAATAATGGCATACTAATTCCCAGCAAGAACATAATTACCAAACAAATCGAAAACAAAAATAAGAGGAAATCACGAACAACCAAAACAAAGAGGAAATCACGAACAACCAAAACAAATCGAAAAAGAAAAAGTCAGAGTTACCAAACCAGTAAAGAACAGATCCAAAATGAATTCGGAGTAGCCGAACAAAGAGGAAATCACGAACAACCAAAACAAAACAAATTGAAGAAGAAGAAGAAGTCGGAGTTACCAAAACAAATCAAAGAAGAAGAAGTCAGAGTTACCAAACCACCAAGAACAGATCCAAAACGAATTCGGAGTAGCCGAACAAAGAGGAAATCACGAAATAAATTTTTTTTATGAATATTTGGCTACCCACAAAAACTAAAATGGTTACCTTTGTATGAAGATTTGGCTACCAACTGCACCATGTTCAAAATAATTTTATTTTTAAAAGGTTACTTATAAGTAACTAACAGCTACATAAATGGAAAGTTAGACATGGCATTTCGGATACCATATGCACGTAACACTTGAAAACTGTTCTTAAATTTTTTTTATAATTAATTGGTAACCCAATAAAACTGAATTGGTTACCTTTTTATGAAGGTTTGGCTACCAACTTATAAATAACATTTTAAAAATAAAATTATTATGAATATGGTGCAGTTGGTAGCCAAACCTTCGTACAAAGGTAACAATTTTAATTTTTGTGGGTAACCAAATATTTATAAAAAATAAATTGCGCCTCTGCCACAAAATCTTTTTCTGCGCAAGCCTTTCACCAACTCATAAAATGAATCGTAAGTATGTTTTTTCATTTCACGTCTTTCTATAAATTTGAGTCTGTATCATTTTTTTGATGAGTACGTTAATGCTTTGAAAGGTATGAAAGAATTTGTAGTGTAGAGTCAGAAGGTTATAGAAAAATAATTTATTAAAGAGAAGAAAGGCCGACTACATAACGAAACATCGGAAAAAGGAATATGGTACTCGGTTCATCTTTGGAAGTTCATGCTACACATGTGTACACAAAAGAAATGTTTAGACGTTTCTAACGCCAATTCATTGATTCCATGAAATACAATTTTAATAAAGTTAGTGAGTTGTGTGTCACTAATATTAAGGTCTATGCAGTGTATATTGCAGATGCAATTGAAAGTAGTGGAAGATATTAACAAATCGTCAACAATCGTCAGTTGTGGTCGGTAACATGTAATTGCCAAATGTTTTCTCATTCTGGTGAATTATGCAGACACATCTTGAGATTTTTCATGTTTAAGAGTATTTCAGAAATACATAGCGACATGATTATCATCGGTGGACAAGAGACGCGAACAATATCAATGGTGAAGAATTACTCTTTAACTCTACAGCTGTTAACTTCGAACAAGATAAAACAATGCACTATAATTATTTGATGAGTGATTACCAGGAGTAAGAAAGCAAAGCGGCTTGCTCAGTTCGAGGTTACACTACAACAAAAAGGCTTATTTACGACGGAATATTTCGTCGGCACTAAGGTTATTCCGTCGAGGGTAACCTCATCTTCGACGGAATATTCGGTCAGAAATTCGGTCGTATATAAGCACGTCGAAAATAAGTTCGTCGATTCTTCGGTCGAGAATACTTACTGTCGACGGAACTATTGTTGACCGAATATTCAGTCGGCGTTAATATATCCCAGACTGAAATATGTCTGTCGAGGATATTCGGTCGATCCTAAGCATGCCACGTGGCAGCCTGGCAAAAAAGGAAAATAAGCTAACGCACGACAGACTTCCATCGACTATATAATTCGTCCGTCGAGGTTATTCTGTCGAGGATATTCGGTCGAGGCTATGTATGCCACGTGGCAATATACCAAAAATGGGAAGAACCTTAACCTCGACGGTTATCCGTCGATAATACCATTCTTCCGTCGAGGTTACTATTTTTTTTAAAAATAATTTTTTTGTTTTTGCAATATCTAGGGATTTAACCCACATCTTGTACCTGTACCTGTTTTTCCAACATCACATACACAAGCTAAATTAAGCTAAATGTCAAAAACATCCCATTACTACTAGCATAACCGTAACAAATCAAAGTAATGAAATGTAAAACCGCATTAATCAAAGTAAATTAAACTAAGGTAAATTACAAAAGATCCCATTAATCTAAACTAACTACAACAAACATTCCATTAAGCTAAATTAAGCTAAGTGTCAAACCGCAACAAAATCAAAGTAATTAATGATAAGGTACTTTAAACTACAATATGTACGTCGAAAGTTATGTAAAATTAATACAAAAGAATTTAAACTACAAAACAATTTAAACTATAAAAGAATGTAAACTAAGTCAAGTTAAGAGAGCCCCACAGAGAGAAGGATCATCTGGTAAGCGTGATCGATCTTCTTCTGGAGTATGAAAATTGTCATCCCGCCGCACCGTCTGCTCACACCCCGTTGATATCTGATATAATGTAACTCATCATCCATATATATGATTCAGCTTAAAGATAACTAAATGAAAATTAATTAACATGCATAATATATATTTGTATTTAAAACGAAATATACAGAAAGCGAAAGACCGACTCAACATCGGCCCAAACGCTGTCCTCGATTAAGGTAACCACCATCCGAACAATCTCGTCAAGCGTATCGCGACCAACGCTTTCCGGAGGGATACCCGTATTCTCGGCGGTGGCACCAAATTAACGTCTGCTGCAGTGATAGAGACGAGCAATTTACCAAGGTGTCTGACGATGGAACAATGGATCGGTCTCAAACCTCTCCGACACCACGGCCCATAACATCACACGCTGAACAAAGCATCATCTAAGCGGCCTTGCAGATGTGATGGTCCCATGGGGGCTCTCCAGACGCAGACACTGGCTAGAGCTACAAAAATAAATATAACATGAATAATATTACAAGTTTACTTTATTCATAAACACGAAATAAACACAAATATTATACCTCTTGGCGAGATATAAAATTGGTATCCTCAGTAACCCCAAAGACTCGATACCGCCGGTAATCTTAGTGGGAGTATCCCGAGACGCGACCCAAAGATCTGCTCCTCGTCACCCGAGATAAACTAATCTCGGGCGGAGGGATGATGGAATCTAACGTCTCGGCATCGCCCTAGCGACTTTGACTCATCTATTATATCGATTGATCATGAGCTTCTCAAACCGCTCTTGTAAATTGATATACAAGTGAGTTATCTTGGTATCATCATATAAATTACGTAATATTATTTTAAATAATATCTATTATAGTAAATATATTACCCGTATAGCTAGTGCTGCTGGAGATATCGTCGACCCCGAAGTAGAGCCCTTCGGCGTATGGACTCTATCCCAGAACTCGATCATAGTAGGAGGTCGGCCCAAGCTACTTCGCATGGCCTAAATCATATACATTAAATAAGATCACCTTAATTTACTATAGTTGCAATATAAGATTAAACTAAACTAAAGAGAAATACATACCGACTTAACCTCCTGAAATGACTGCGAGCTAGAAGTATGTACAACTCGCAGCTTGCCGCGATTCTTCTTCATCTGCTTCGACTTGGTCTTGAACGCAAAGATCATCCCAAGACGCACATATCATCACATCTTGCATGTCAGATCTTATATCACGGTGATGATCTCGTAAAGTAGTCCCGAGCATTTCTTCTATCGCCCGGACTGCCCTCTGTCGCATCTTGTACAACCAGCCGGCATAATTCTTTGAGATGTGGGAAATGATAACGACGTCACCATCCGCCTCAGTGATGTCGGCCTCGTATCTGTAGTATCTCTATCAAATAGACATAACATACGTATAATTTATTATTTGAACAATATGTAAATAACATGCATGGACCTTGATTTAATATATGTAAGTCGACTTACGTGAAACTCCCGAACATCGCCACCATGAAGTAGGCATCGTAATGCTGCAGATTGACTAAATCGCGTCGACCCGATGGGGAGATCGCCAGCAGATGGCGTGTATGGTCGCCTTAGCGACATGATCCATAATGCTAGAATACAAAATTTATTAAGAACATTTTAATTTATTAATCACATGATAATATCATTCTAATTGAACATAAGTGATATATTATAGTTGAAACCTACACAGACGAGCCGACATCAATCGGGCGTAGCCGGCATCTACTGGTGATGGGCGACTAATCGATCGAGGTTAGGCCTCCATGAACGCCGACATCTAGCATCTGTATGTTGATATATATAGTTATGACATTGTCCAAAAATAGTAAATGAATGTGTAATATAGTTATGAAAATAATGTTATTGAGCCAAAAAAGAAATCAACTCACTAGCATCTAAAGACGACCCTCCTTGGGAGACATCACCCGATCCGGAGCGGCTGCCACCACGGCCACCTCAACCGCTATGTCGAGGCATATATATTTGTACTACTGAAAAAATAGACATAGATACGATGAACGATCAAATGGCCATCCTATGTGTGGGAAATATATATATATATATATATATATATAATGATTGATTTTAGTTGGATAGTATTTACAAAACACCAATTAGTGAAGAAGTAGTACGTCGTCAAACCCGTCAGAGTCAAAATCATTTTCATCCTCTAATTCTGTCTCTTCCTCTTCTGTATCAATTTCTTCCTCAATATCATCTTCTACCATCACATACAGACTAACAACCACATCTTCCTCCACTTCGTCAACATCGAATACGTCAACGACATCATCATCCAACATATCGTCATCATATACCACAACGTGGCTGGGATTGCTAACTTGTTCTTGCAACGGGTCATCCGTTCCAGACAAATTAGTACCATCAAATGGCCGAGTCTTCGTTGTCACAATTGTATACCAGGGGGTTCTACTGTGAACGACATTAGGGGCGTAGTACACTTGAGTTGCTTGGCTGGCTAACACAAATACATCATCAGACTATAAAATAGATTTTATATCTACTGTTACGATTCTATTACGATCAACTTTAACACCCTTTTTAGTATCAAACCAGCGACAATTAAATGTAACGACCTTTTTAGCCCCTGGATAATTGAGCACAACCACTTCCTTTAATCTTCCATAGTAATTGGATTCAAAATCTCCATAACAACTTCCCAACACGACAACGCCGAAGTTTACTGATGTCAATTCATTCAAGTCATCAACCTTGAATCTATACCCATTCACGATACAACCTGGAAATGAACTAACAAGTTTGTACGGGCCTAAAATGACATCTCTAAAACGATCATACGCGTTACTTCTTCAAGTACCCTTCTCTTAAACCATCGGTGAAAATTTGCATTAGTGAATGCTTCCATCTGTGATTCTCATCGACCCCGTTAGAAGCATAAGCTTCCAATTCAAATGAATCTGCGTAAAATAATATGATGATTAATTAATTTTGATTAAGGATAGATAAATCATTTTTAACTTGTAATAATACATACTTGATGTATGATTTATACTTCGAGCATATTTAAAAACACGTATGTAGAGACAATCTTTAAATCTTTATCGGTTAGGTAAGTCTTCGCCTCATGTCCAAATGGTTTAAATTTGGATAAGTGAATACAACCAACTCATCATCAAGACGACCGACGGATCCCCAGGCCTCATTCCGACTTAGACGGTTATGCTTCGTTCATGACTACATCGTCAAAGTACAATGAAAGCGAAGTTGACAAGCTCTTCCTTCAGTATAGCATTCAAAGAATAGAACCCTCTACGAGCTTTGTTTTAACTTTACGCTTTAATCGACGATATACTGCTACATGAAAGTATGTGATATATATTACCTGATAAGTTAAATAAAAAGATGACGAATATTGCACAATGTATGTGATATTACCTCTCAAATGGATACATCCATCGATATTGCACCGGTCCTCCAAGCTTAAGTTCATATGGCAGATGAATAGGCAAATGCTCCATGCTGTCAAAGAACCTCGATGGTAAAATCATTTCGAGCTTGCACATTGTCAACACTATATTTTTCTCCATCTGCTCCACATCACTATACCTTATAACAGTTGAGCAAATATCTTGAAAGAAATTTGAAAGTGCGGTAAAAGTATCATTAATATTCCTGGGTAACATCTCACGAAATGCAATTGGCATCAACTTCTGCATGAATACATGACAGTCGTGACTTTTGAACCCAGTAATTTTCAACTGCTCAACCTTAGTACAACGAGATATGTTAGAAGCATATCCATCTGGGAGCTTCAATGCGCTAAGCCACTTGCAAATGTTTTCAACCTGTTGCTTGGTAAGACAAAATGGAGCTTTTGGTTTTGTGTTGTTAGGTCGGAGCCACAATTCCCTCCTGATATTCATTTCCTCCAAGTCTTTACGTGCTTTATCATTGTCTTTTGTTTTACCACTTGTATCTAGTACGGTGTAAAACAAGTCCTCAAATACATTCTTTTCTGTATGCATAACATCTATATAATGACGAAGTGCTATTATGACCCAGTATGACAACTCAAACCAAATTAGCGAGTGAGTTCAGTTATGACTTTTCCCATATCCTATAGCTCTCAACGTACCATGCTCCTTCCCAGGGGGTGGAAATGTTAGATCATTTAGCCAGCCCAATATGTCGTTGCCCGACAAGTGACCAACAACCCCTTTCTTCTCTGTCTTTCTGTTGAATTGTGTAGACATCTTTCTATAACTGTGCTCAGCAGGCAAGAATCTACGAGCAGTTCCAAAGAAACTAGTTTTCCGGCCATGATATAGTTAAGTGCCTTGCACATCCCCCATGCAGACTGGACATGACAACTTGTCATGAGTCGACCAACCACTAATCATCCAAAGTGCCGAAAACTCAGTGATAGTCCACAACAAGGCTGCCTTCATCACAAAATTTTGCCTGACAGATTTATCAAAAGTCTCAACACCTGTTTCCCACAGCATCTTAAGTTCATCGACTAACGGTCTGAGGTACACGTTAATGTCTTTTGTAAGACTCTTATTGTAAGACCCCAACTTTTATGAATAAAGATGATTTTTCTATAATTATCATTTTTGAATATTATGGAATGAATTTGTTATAATGTTATAGTTGTGGGTAGTATTTATAAATTCTGCAAAGTATGCAAGTTGTTATATTATATTCGATTGGTCAGAGAATATTCGTTTTAGCAGGGAATATTCGTACAACGGCGCAATCATTGGTGGACCCCATAATAGAATTATTGTCGGATTGAGAAAACGACAAAAATATATTTATGAAAATAACGGCGGAAGTTTTACCGTTAATACTGTTGAACTACTCGGTAGTAAAAGTACAGTAATACGCGTGGTTGCATAGTAGCACACGGTATTGATTATTGATGCTTACGTGAGAAGTCACTCAGTTATACTCAATTATTGCTACAATAATTGTCACGATCATATCTCTCATATTATTGATTCGATTATTGTCACAAAGATCATCTCGCATAATATGTTATTTTATTAAATCAAAAATTGAGACGGCAAAGTTATTCATATTATTAAATTATAATATTTACAATGTCTAGAAGTTCTGTCAAGGAGAGGTTTGGTCACATAATTGCGCGCCAATAGGGAGAAATCCTTATTGGAAAGCCCCCACTTTCCTGGGAACGACCTGGTTGATAAATATTGTGAGTTATAATATTAATGATGAATGTTATTAAATTTGAAGTTGTGCTCGGAGTTGAATTTGGAGACGCGGACGTGATATTTGAGTCCGGAACGATGAAAGTATTAAAAATAGACTATAATCACAAAATTTTCTGGATTTTACTATTTAGTCAAAAAGTCAACAGTTGACTTTTTTGAAAAAAGTCAAACTTCGAAATTTCAAATTTTATATTTTTGATAAAAATAGTTTCATTGTGTTGGAATTATTTGTGTTAGTGAAAATCGACATTTATGTCGATAATAATTGATGTCTGGAGGTTATATTGATCAATCGGGTATTTAACCGGATAAATGAGCAATTGATTGCTATTATTTCACATGATTATAACTATTTATTCACATGTGTATACTATTGTTTCACATTGTTGTTACTATTAGGGGAGTTGGTGGAAGATTGATAATACTTGCATGACTAAGTTAAAAATGGAGGTATAGATGGAGGTACTATACTGTAATTCGTATTTTCACATGTCTAGAACTACTGATTCACATGGTTTACTATTGAATCACATTATTTACTATTAGGGGAGTTGTGCAAGTTTGATAATACTTGGATGACTAAATTAAAAATAAAGAAAAAGTTGGAGGTATTGTACTTCAATTTTTCGAACCCCAAAACGTGCAATTATTGAAACTATATTTTTCTATAAATAGAAGCTCATTCTTCCTTCATTTCTCACCAATTCACTAAAGCTATAGAGCAATTATTATAGAGAGAAATTGTAGAGAGAAAATCTGTAGAAGAAGAGAAGTCTGCTACCTCACTACTCCTATATCCAGTTTCTTTCAAAGGTAAGGTGTATTATTTCTTTCGTTCGTCTTCATGAAGAGAACTTCTGTTATTCCATTCTTTATTATTATGTTGGAATAACCTGGTTATGCGAAGTACCGCATACATGGTGAAATTCTTCTGTTATTCCATTCTTTATTATTCTGTTGGAACATCCTGTCTGTGCTTTACGCCGGACCTAGTTCCGTCTTTATTATTCTGTTGGAACATCTTGTCTGTGCTTTACGCTGGACCTGGTTCCGTCTTTATTATTCTGTTGGAATATCCTGTCTGTGCGTTTTACGCCGGACCTGGTTCCGTCTTTATTATTCTGTTGGAATAACCTGCCTGTGCGGTCTATCGCATGCTTGGTGATTTCTTTTGTTATTCCATTCCTTATTATACTCAGTTGGTTAAAGTTTTGACTTCTATACTCTATGAAATTAGTAGAATATCCTTGATATTTGCGCTTCATCCAGTATCTTTTCATGGAAATATTCTTCTGAGTATTCTTGAATTTTACTCTACAAAGAAGTATCATGTTGACAATTTGGACGTTATTAGTTCCTGGATAAATTAATTCGTGAACTTGTTTTATTGAATTCTTATATCATTGTTGTGACGCCCCCAAAATAGGTTCATTTCATCCAACCCATTCTGAGTCGTCAAATACATAGTACAGAAATAACTACAACTTTATTAATACATTTGTCGTGCAAAAATACGACAACATATATATCTTTGTGAGTTTAAATACGAGATATTCTTGCTATCTAGACAATATCTACACGCAAATAAATCCCCATCATAATTATTGATACATTATTTTACAAAAATGGTGAGGACTACTAAACAACTCTCTAGAACCTTCATTCCATACCCCGACTAGTACTCGCTACATTCTCGCCTCCTCGAGAAGAAAAATGGAACAACAAGGAAAAGGGTGAGCTCAACTAGCCCAAAGAAGAATATTATGACTAAGATAATATACAACAAATTATCGTTAGTCTTCAACAGGAAAAATCTAATAGAATACAATAGACAACAAGTTTTAAATCAATATTCGCAAATGAAATAATAATTCATTAGAAGAGTTAAGTAGAGAATGCAAACTACTATCTTCATGTATGAATTTAAAAAGTTCATCGCTCATCTTTTATCCCTATAACATCAATCAATATACATCTGGAATCAAATATTCATCTTTGCACTACAGCCAAAGATATTCATCGATTAGGTCATGTTCATCTAAACACTGCTCATCTTTTTGACTACGGGCCAAAGATATTAATCAATGAGTCATGTTCATCTCAACACTGCTCATCTTTTGCACTATGGGCCAAAGATATTCATCAAGAAATCATTCATCTTTGCACTACGGACCAAAGATATTCAATAATATCATCATTTAGGACCGAGGATGATGAAAAATATTTCAAAGAAAAACGAATCCAAAGTGAAACAAAAGAACAAATATTAAGGATTCGTATTTTAAACAATCCAAGTTCAAAAATACTTGAAAGTAATCGAGTGGAGTAAAATTCAAGAATAATCAAAACATGGATACAATCAAAGCTAGTATCCATAATAGATATTTTGGACAAAAAGAAGAAATTTCATTTTTCTATGAATAATGTTGTATTCGTGAATAGTCAGATATCGTGAATAAGTAACTCTCAGACACCAAAAGATAGAAATTTCCCAAAAAGCATCATCACGCTTTAGTGAATAGTACACGTGAATAATAACTCGTGAATAGTAACTCATGAATAGTAAATCTCCAAGCATGAAAAGTTCTAAATTTGATAAAATTTCCAACCAATATTTCGACATAATGATATTGAAGAAATAATATAATTTTTGAATAAAATAACATCCCTTACCTCGAAAGACAAGATTTCTAGTTGAAACAGGATATAGGCTATGACTTGAACTTGCACAGATAGCAATACTCAAAGTATACTCAAAATACTCACAAGAATACGCTTCGATAATATAGAGAGAAAACTTCGCCTTACAATTGTGATTTTCAATTCTAACCTAAGCACCCTATTTATAGGAAAATGCTTTAGAACACCAAAGTAGAAAGTTTAATATAATAATAATATATATATTAATTTGTCTACGCCCACTTAGAATTATCTGAATTCAGCAACTTAGCATTTGTTAAAGATGCCCACCAAACACAAAAAACGTTTTTCTTATTTAAATTATTTTAAACTTCCAAAAATTAATTATTTCAGAGCTTCGGAACTTAAATAATTCATAATAAATAGCCCTTTTATTAGAAAATTCGAATCTCGCGACTTTTTATAGGAAATTCAATTCTCTACAACTTTGCAGAAGAAAGTTTTTTTAAATTCCAAACAAAAATTGACCGAAATTCATAAACGGACGATTTTACAGGCTATAATCAAATTTCAGTCAAGAAATGGGGTCCACCGACACACAAAACATGTGTTAATCATTTAATGCAACAAGAATACTCTTCCTTCTCATATACTCATATATCCCACATTCATTATAAAAATATCACCATTATTATATTATTAAAATATAATAATATATTTAAATGAATTATTTTATCAGAAAAAGATAAAATTTCAATTTTCAACAATTGTCACTTTAAAAATTTTCTCCATCTATATCCACATAAAATCAATATTTTCCTCATCATATAAATCAATAATTAATTATTCACTAATAATATTACAGAATCACAAGATCGGGCAACCAGTGCCGCTCCTCAGAAAGAGGGGCTTTCCAATAAGGATCTCTCCTTCTTGGCCTTGCAAATTAGGTGACCAAACCTCTCCTTAGATGTAACTTTCTAGACATTGCCAATAATGTTATCCAATAATATTATTCATATAATATGAATTATTGCTCTGATAATGGAAAATACTTTGTGTAATGACAATTTATCAAACAACGTTAATATAAAATATCAATGCAATAATTATTGAATCAATAAAATAAAATATCTGAATAAGAATTACCGTAACAATTATTGAGTAGTGCCTTCTTACGTAAGAATCAATAATTGGTGCAATACCGTGCTACTTGTTCAACAACGTGTATTAGTGTGTTTTAACCACCCAAGTATTCCAACAAGATAATTGATAGAATAACTACGCCTGCTATTTATAAACAACTTATATTTGTCGCTTTTCTTTATCCAATCGCTTATGCGTTATGGGGCCCATAAAAGATCAAGGCTGTCATTGCATTAATATTCCCCGACAATGCGAATATTCCACGACCAAACGAATATTCCCAAACAATAATGAATATTTTATCACCACTTGCTTATTTAAAATATTTGCATGATTTTACGCATAACTAACCACATTAATCAAATCCACCTTACTATTTCAAAATAATAAATAAAGGAAATTCCTTTTTATTTAAAAAATTTCGGTCTTACAACCTCCCTCCTTATGAAATTTCGTCCTCGAAATTGACGTATACGATACTGTGTTTCAAAAGATGAGAATACCTCGCTTTTATTTTCGCTTTCAACTCCCGTAAATTTTTCAATAACATGGTTTCTCCACAAAATTTTAACTTGTGGTATAACCTCGATACATAGGACATGTTCTTTCCTATCCAAGATCTTGATGTACCTCCTCGTATGTTAAGTCTTCTATTATCTCGTCCGGTTCTAACTCAATGACGTGGTTCGGGTTGTCCACATATTTACGTAACATCGATCACGTGAAAACGTTATGAACACGCGTCATACTTGGCGGTAAACGAGTCTATAGGCCACGCTTCTATTCGATCGAGAATTTCAAATGGATTAATAAATCGAAGGTTTGAGCTTTCTCACCTCACCGATTCTCGCTTTTGAAATAACAACTTCTTCACCTCCTTCTTCAAATTCATCACTCCGGTTAATGTATCTCTTGAATGCTTTTAACTTTATCGATTAAAGTCGATTATACTCAGTATATCATCACGCAAGTGCATAGAGTTTTCATCTCCATCTCTATTATTTGTAAATTATACTGAAATGAGTCTTTGACAATATCGTACTCGTACTTGTATAACGATCTTCTACTCAACACGTCGCTACCACGTTCGCTTTTCCAGATAGCATGGTCGAAATATGTTTGAAATGAGTCTCCTCTTGAGTTCTTGAAGCTCTTCCCACATTCCTTGCTTCCATTCGAATTTTGTATCTCTACGAGTCATTTGCGTTAATGGAATAGCGATTCGAGAATATCCTTCAATGAATCTCGATAATAACCAACTAAGCTTCAGAAAGCTACGTATTTCGATTCTGACTTAGGTTGTTCTCAATCGTGACTCATATCCCAACCTTGGATAACACGTTACTGATGACACCTATCGCTTTCTACTGCACCGCACAATATGGGCGTCCCCCTACGAGAGTCCGGCGGTGCATTCCACAAAGGAAGTCACCGGATAAAGGCTCGTGTACCAAATTTATAGTTGAATTTTAACTCACGAAGTTCAATAGAGCCATTCGATGTGAGATTTTAGAAATGAGTTTTATAACGGGTTCAAAGTCAATACAAAATTTAATATCGAAGCTTTGGGAGTAAACCAAGAAATTCTTCAGAAATACGTGGGAAAAATTAATAACAACATGAATATTATTCAAATCTGACGTGTCTTTATTCAAATCCATAACATGGACTAAGAAAACTTGACATCCGTAATAAACGAATGACTTCATGGCTTGATATGAAAATGTTTGACTACAATGGTTTGATTGCTTGAATTCGAATAACAGGTTGCTTAAGAATATGAAAACTAACAACCTTACGAAAGTAATCAATTTCGGCATGATGAGTAGTTAACCTTAAAATCACATCAAAAGCAAATATCTCTATAGAAATAAGGTTAACGTGTAATGTGATAGTGCCAACTGAATCAAGCAAGATTTCTAAACAACGGATGTAATGAAAGTTTCTCCTAACTGAGTCTCCATAAATAAATTCAAAGTCTAATTTCTCCGTAGTCAAGTTCAAACGTTGAGCGCAAGCAAGAGAGATAAAAGAATGGGTAGAACCGGTATCTAGTAAGGTATAAACTTCGCAAGAATTTATAATTAACTAACCCGTGCTAACTTTGTTCGGGTTCTGGCATTTCGACCGGGGTCACGACAAACGCTTTCCGAAATCGTTGACTTTGACTTTTCTTCGGGACATCCTTTTGAGTCACCATTCCTTGGTGGGTTTTCGATGCCGTCTAATCTCGGCGATATGTCCTTCTTTTCCACAATTATAGCATACCTTAAACCGTTGTGCAGGTTTGGTGATATGTCCCTCTTTCCCACATTTGTAACATACGACCGGTGGTCTTTCTCTTCCCTTGGAACTAGTTGCTACTGGCGCTGACATCTTCACATGGTCGTTGTTGAATCTCCTCTTTTTAAAATCTCCTCCCGACTCGCTTCTTCTATTTTAATGGCCACGATTACCACCAGAGTGGTTACCGCCTTTGTCCGTATTCTTCTTTCTCCGTTTGGTTATCGTTATTTTGATGATCTGCTATCTTGATATGATCCTCGGTTATGGTCCCTCGGTTGAACGTATTTTCGTTATCTCGCTTCTAACAATCGAGCCTGCTGACAACATCTGAATAGAGAAAAAATTTATGAGAAATGAGATACTGACGTATGCCGGGTTTCAAACCTCTCAGAAACATCCGCGTCATACGTTCCTCATTCTCCACCAAATGAGGTGCAAGCACGGATAACTCCGCGAACTTCGCCCGTCTTTGGGACACCGCCATGTTATTTCGCTTCGGTCTAATAAACTCCACTTCCTTCATATAGGCGAATACTTTCGGGAAGTACTTGTCATTGAACTGCTTTCTAAAACGTCTCCCACGACATCGAAAGTGCAATTGGATGGAGTACGTTCCTGATTCCCACCGATGTCACCTTTCGCCACGGAACATAAAGGTGACGAATGGAACCTTCGTTCCTCCGTGCATCCCAAGACATCGAATATCTTGGTAATTTGCTTGACCCATGTTTCCGCCATGATGGGATCTTGCTTTCCTTAAATTCGTGGTCCCAACTCTTTGAATCGCTTGGTGTGAGAACCCGTGAATTGCTATCATTTCTCCTGTATTTTGAACACGAGTCTCCTCGTGCGATTTTGCATGAACTGCAAAGAGCTTCTAAACATCCCTCGTTCATCATCACGCTTTCGGTGGTGTTGTTCACAGGAGGTACATTGCCACCTGTTGCCACGTTCTCCTCGTTGGTAAGTACTGAGCATCTCCACGGTCTCATTTACTCCATTTTAATATTCTCGATCGACATTCTCAAATCATCGTACATAAAACAAGGGTTAATTAAGGAAATCAATATATCACATAATATCCCTATATACTAACCAACTAACAAATAAGCTTAGGTAGGACACACTAGCGAAGGATTTACTCGTCTCTCCCCTCCTAGTTCTATTCCCCATCTCCGCCGGAGATCATATCCTAAGCTCGATATACCAAGCAGGCGCCCCCCCAAAATAGGTCCATTCCATCCAACCTATTCTCGAGTCGTCAAATACATGGTACTGTAAATAACTACAACTTTATTAATACATTTGTCGAGCAAAAATACTTTACAACATATATATCTGTGAGTTTAAATACGAGATATTGCTATCTAGACAATATGTACACGCAAATAAATCCCCATCATAATTATTGATACATTATTTTACAAAAATGGTGAGGACTACTAAACAACTCTCTCTGTAACCTTCATTCCATACCCCAACTAGTACTTCATTACATTCTCGCCTCCTGAGAAGAAAAAATGGAACAACAAGGAAAAGGGTGAGCTCAACTAGCCCAGTAAAGAATATTATGACTAAGATAATATACAACAAATTATCGTTAGTCTTCAACAGGAAAAATCTAATAGAATACAATAGATAACCGCTTTTAAATCAATCTTAGCAGTGAAATAATAATTCATTAGAAGAGTTAAGTAGAGAATGCAAACTACTATCTTCATATATGAATTTAAAAGTTCATCATCGATATTTTATTCACCGTAACATCAATTAATATATATTTGGAATCAAATATTCATCTTTGCACTACTGGCCAAAGATATTCATCAGGTTAGTCATGTTCGTTACAACACTGCTTCATCTTTGCACTACGGGCGAAGATATTCATCAAGAAATCATTCATCTTTGCACTACAGGCGAAAGATATTCATTAATATCATCATTTAGGACCGAGGATGATGAAATATATTTCAAAAGAAAACGAATCCAATGAAACAAAAGAACAATATTAAGGATTCGTATTTTAAACAATCCAAGTTCAAAAATACTTCATAAGTAATCGGTGGAGTAAAATTCAAGAATGATCAAAACATGGATACAATCAAAGCTAGTATCCATAATAGATATTTTGGACAAAAAAGAAGAAATTTTATTTTTCTATGAATAATGCCATATTCGTGAATAGTCTTCAGTATATCGTGAATAGTCTTGAGTATCGTGAATAAGTAACTCGACACCAAAAGATAGAAATTTCCCAAAAAGCATCATCACAACACGATAGTACTTTTCGTGAATAGTAACTCGTGAATAGTAACTCATGAATAGTAACTCCGACATGAAAAAGTTCCAAATTTGATAAAATTTCCAACCAATATTTCTAAGATAATGATATTGAAGAAATAATATAATTTTTGAATAAAATAACATCCCTTACCTCGAAAGAAAGATTTCAGTTGAAACAGGATATAAAGCTATGACTTGAACTTGCAATCAGATAGCAATACTCAAAGTATACTCAAAATACTCATAAGAATAATCGCCGATAATATAGAGAGAAAACTTGATTTACGGTGTGATTTTCAATTCTAACCTAAGCACCTATTTATAGGAAAATCTTTAGAACACCAAAAGTAGAAAATTTAATATAATAATAATATATATATTAATTTGTCTCACGCCCACTTAGAATCATTTGAATTCAGCAACTTAGCATGTGTTAAAGATGCCCACCAAACACAAAAAAACGTTTTTCTTATTTAAATTATTTTAAACTTCCAAAAATCAATTATTTGAACTTGAACTTCAATAATTCATAATAAATAGTCTTTTAATAGAAAATTCGAATCTCACGACTTTTTATAGGAAATTCAATTCTCTACAACTTTGCAGAAGAAAGTTTTTTTAAATTCCAAACAAAAATTGACCGAAATTCATAAACGGACGATTTTACAGGCTATAATCAAATTTTAGTCATGAAATAGGGTCCACCGACACACAAAACATGTGTTAATCATTTAATGCAACAAGAATACTCTTCCTCCTCATATACTCATATATCCCACATTCATTATAAAAATATCACCATTATTATATTATTAAAATATAATAATATATTTAAATGAATTATTTTATCAGAAAAAGATAAAATTTTAATTTTCAACAATTGTCACTTTAAAAATTTTATCCATTTATATCCACATAAAATCAATATTTTCCTCATCATATAAATCAATAATTAATTATTCACTAATAATATTACAGAATCACAAGATCTTTGCAAACGGTAGCCGCTCCCAAGAAAAGAGGGGCTTTCCAATAAGGATCTCTCTCACTGGCGTGCAATTAGGTGACCAAACCTCTCCTTAGATGTAACTTTCTCTAGACATTGCCAATAATGTTATCCAATAATATTATTCAGATAATATGAATTATTGCTCGATAATGGAAAATCTTGTGTAATGACAATTTATTGAAACAACGGTAATATAAAATATCAATGCAACAATTATTGAATCAATAAAATAAAATCTTGAATAATAATTATCGTAATAATTATTGAGTAGTGCCTTCACGTAAGAATCAATAATTGGTGCAATACTGTGTCTTCTTGTCAACAACGCCGATTAGTGTGTTTTAACCACCTATTCCAACAAGATAATTTGTGAATAACTACTGTAGTTATTTATAAACAACTTATATTTGTCGTTTTCTTCATCCAATCGCTTTTCAGTTATGGGGCCCACAAAAAGATCGCTAGCAAATCGTACGATTTAATATTCCCAAACAGATCACGAATATTCCACGACCAAACGAATATTCCCCGATAATAATGAATATTTTATCACCACTTGCTTATTTAAAATATTTATGATTTTACCCATAACTAACCACATTAATCAAATCCACCCTTACTATTTCAAAATAATAAATAAAGGAAATTCCTTTTTATTTAAAAATTTTGGGTCTTACAATTGTCATCATCTTCATGTTTATATTTTTTGAAAGTCATCAGTGGCACATAATGCATAGATGGACTTGGTATGATTATGACCGAGGATTATTCTTGTATAAATCATGGTAGTAATGTTATAAATGATGTGATAAAAGTCCTCGTTGGTCTGTAGTGCATTGATGGACGCTTTTGGCATGATCATGACCATTGATGAATACACGAATGTCCTTGGCCCAGTAGTGCATGGATAATTGTGGTCGTGATACTAAAGAATATCCTTGGTAGTAGTCTGCGGGGTGATTTGATGATGTGGATTATTTATTAAGTCGAGTCCCAAAGTGATAAAAGTGATGAAAAACCTTTTAAATCATAAAAGATAGTAGATTTTATTCTCTACTTGACTCTTTTAATGGATTGCTTGTTCACTGCAGCTTAAACTTGATGTCTATTGTATTTTATCGGTTTAACATTGTTGAAGACTAATGATAATTTATTCGTATTATCTTAGTCATAATATTTCTTCTTGGGCTAGTTGAGCTCACCCTTTTGATTTCATTGTTCTCTTGGGAAATGAGAACGTGGCGCGGGGGCTAGTCGAGGAACGGAGTGACGGTCCGGAGGATAGCATTAGTAGTCCTCACTATTACATTAAATAATTAGTGACAATAAATATAATGAGGACTTATTACGAGAGTGGATATTGTCTAAAAGACAATATTTGTATTAAAACTCATGCTCTTTTGTTGTATATTAAAGATTGTATTTGTATTACATCTTATGTATTTGGCGACTCAGGATAGGTGATGTATTCCTATTTTGGGGCGTCACATTTTAGGAGATAATAATTAAATTAGTAATGATAATATTAAAAGAGTTATCATTATCAAAACAGTTTAGATTTGTAGTGATTTATGGGATTATAAAGTTAAAATATTAACATGAGATTAAAAAGTAGTGATTTTTAGGAGATAATAATTAAGTAACGATAATATAAAAATCGTTTAGATTGAAAATGTAGTAATTTAGGGATTATAAAATCAACATAATAAGTTATGATTGATATTATTTGTTATATATTTTAATTTTGTTTTAAATATTTTAAACTATATAATATTATGTTGTAATATAATTTAATTAGTAATGATAATATTTGCACAGTTTAGATATGTGGTGATTTTGTTATTTTGTTATATATGTATTATAATATTATACAATACATGTATGATATAATGTATGGTATAAATTATAGATGGTATAATATTAGAAAAATAGTAAATTTAGGATATAATAATTATGTTTAGAAAAGTAGTGGATTTTGGGGATTATAAAATCAACATAGTAAGCTATAATGATATTATTTGTTCTTTTAAGTTTATTTTAAATATTTTAAACATTATAATATAATGTTGTAATATAATTATAAATTGTATAATATTTTGTTGTATTTATAGAGATAAAATTAGGTTAAATAACGAAGAGTAATGATTATAGTTCAATAATGATAATATAAAGTAGTGATTTTAGGAGATAATAATTAAATTAGAAATGATAATATCGAGCAGTTGACATTACCAAAATAATTTAGTTTTGTAGTGATTTAAGAGATTATAAATTCAAAATATTAATTTAGGATTAAAAAGTAGTTATTTTAGGAGATAATAATTAAATTAGTAATGATAATATTAGAGCGATTAACATTATCGAGCAGTTTAGATTTGTATTATAAAATCAAAATATTAATGTGGGATTCAAAAGTAGTGATTTTAGGAAATAATAAAATCAACATAGTAAGTTATGAATGATATTATTTTTTATTTTAATTTTGTTTTAAATATTTTAAAGCGTATAATATTATGTTGTAATATAATTATAAATGGTATAATATTATATTGTGATATAATTTAATTAGTAAATATCCGCATAGTTTAGATAGGTAGTAATTTTATTATTTTGTTATATACATGTATTATAATATTATATCATACGTGTATTATAATATTATATCATATATGATATAAAGTATGGTATAATATTAGAAAAATAGTGATTTAAGGATATAATAATTATGTTTAGAAAAATAGTAGATTTTGGGGATTATAAAATCAACATAGTAAGTTATGATTGATATTATTTGTTATTTTAATTTTATTTTAGATGCCATATTTGAATAGTGGATTCCAGATTTAGGGGAATGAATTTAGGTTAGTTTCAACCTCATTTGTTATGTTAGTTGGGTATTTTTGTTAAGGGACTTAAGGAGCATTAATTAGGCAGGACATTTTGAGGATGACATGTGTCAAGCTATTGTGTCATTTACTGTGTTTTAGTATAATTAATTAATAGATAGATAATAGATTATAGTAGTGATTTAGGGGATTATAATCAATAAATTAAGCGAGAACAATTAAATTACAAATGATAATATCATAATTAACTTACAAAGGATAATATCATAATTAAATTAGTAAAGGATAATATCAAAATAATTGATATAAATCTAAAAACTGTTTAGATTTATAGTAGTGATTTAGTGGATTATAATTAATAAATTAAGAGATAACAATTAAATTACAAAGGATACTATCATAATTAAATTACAAATGATAAAATCATAATTAAATTAGTAAAAGATAATATCAAAACAGTTTGATATAAATCTAAAAAATTGTTTTGATTTATAGTAGTAGTGATTTAGGGGATTATAATCTATAAATTAAGAGATAATAATTAAATTACAAAGGATAATATCATAATTAAATTAGTAAAGGATAATATCATAATTAAATTAGTAAAGGATATATGGGACCTAAAGCTGGGTATGGAGTATCCAATACCAATAGGCAAATCAAATTGATAAAGGTAAATGATTTTTTGATAAGTTCGCTCTCCTATCATATCCTATTCCACCAAGTGTTGTTGATCAGCCAAAAAAAGAACATATTCAGTACTCCTATACTATTAGTTTGGGAAGCAGGAAACAATAGTTATGGAGAGACAACCCTGACCATCATAACTGATACTACTATACAAGTTTTAAAAAGGAAGCCACAAATCCCATCCTTCATCAGGTTTACACTCAAGCTCTGTAACCTTTCTCTAGAATATTGTCGAGATGCTTTTATCAAATCAGTTCCAGTTTTCATCATTGCAACAAACTCATCGTAACTAATTTGCCCGTCCTGAAACAATGAACCACCATTGTAAAATTGAAAGATTACATTACAGAGAGAGAGAGTTCAATGAATCTAAATCCCATATTTTAGTTCTAAAAGGTCAGAACTTGTCAAATGAATTTGGTCGAACTGCAATTATCCGAGTAAAGTGTCAAGTAAACACAACTAAAGAAAGCAAATGTGGGTCTTGAGGTTGATAAATAAAAGATATGTAAAGCTTGAATATGATCAGACCTTGTCTGTGTCAACCTCTCGCATAATTTCATTGAGTACATCACCATCAGTTTCACCCGATTCATCTGCCAAGGCTTCTCGTAGTTCATCATACTCAATATACCCATTGCCACCTTTGTCAAAAAACATAAATGCTATGCGGAAATGCTCATCGTTCTCCATCCTCTGCAGGTGGATTGTTACTGCCACAAACTCTCCGTAGTTCAGTACTCCATTCCCGTCAACATCAGCTAGATAACGTTCATGTGGTAATGTTTTATGAGCAAATCATAAAGATGAATCCAACTACACAGATAACATAAGTATATCTACAGTAATCTTTCAAATCTATGTCCTATTAGCAGCTTAATGTTGAGCAACTTTATTTACGGCAATTATCAATTTTTTCACAGTGCTCCAAATTATAATTAATAAATTAAGAGATAACAATTAAATTACAAAAGATAATATCATAATTAAATTACAAAGGATAATATTAAAACAGTTGATATAAATCTAAAAACCATTTAGATTTATATATAGTAAATGATTTAGGGGATTATAATCAATAAGAGATAACAATTAAATTACAAAAGATAATATCATAATCTAAAAATTGTTTGAAGGAATTTGAACAAATACTAAATGAATTTAGTTGCCATATTTGAATATATGATTCCAGATTTATGAGAATTAGGGGATTGAATTTAGGTTTTTTACAATCTCAGTTGTTAGTTTAGATGGAAATTTTTGTCAAGGATATTTTTATTATCAAGAGTAATAAGGAGCATTAATTAAGATGGACATGTGTTGATTTTTTAGAATGACAGATGTCAACTTATTGTGTCATGTACTGTGTTTTAATATATATAATAGATAATAGATAATAGATAATAGATTTAGTATATATAAATATATAATAATAGATTTAATATATATAATAGATGAGATTATTTTTATCAGTTGTTTGTTTTAATCAAATAATCTAATTTAAATATTAGACTATTTGTTAAAAAGACTCAAATATCTTGATCAAATAATTTCAAGTATTCCCATAAAAAAACATTTTCTCCCTCCACTTCGGACAAAATCATTATTATTAACACCGACCAATTACTATTAGCCAAACAAAATATTTGATAATCTTATTAACGTAAAATAAATTATTGAATAATTTAATTAACATTTACAATAATTACTATTTCAAATGTCAAATACCAACTAAAAATTCTTTCTATGCGTCGATAACAACAACAACATAAATGTATAATAATAATAATAATAATAATAATAATAATAATAATAATAACTTGTATAAAACATGGATAATTACTCAGAATAAGATATTTAAAGAATTTATGTACCATAAACACATTGTTTGTTGTTCGAAACTGACTCCAGGAATATTGTGCAGTCATACAGGAAATCCACTAAATCAATATTATATTATGATTAATTAAATTAGTAAATTATTAGAATTAATTTACGTACGTACCCATAATTCCATTCAACACAAACATAAGGTCCAATCCGAAGAACAGAATAAAATCCTTCCTCTTGAATGGTTTCCGTTCACCATCAATGGTGATGACTCTTCCATCGTGCGAAACGTGAATGACATAAGTAGAAGAAAGACAGAGAGACAAAACGGAAAAAAAGAGGAAAATTGAGAAGAAGCCATGGTTGCTCTTCACTTATGAGAATAAACAATTAACCTGATTAATATACGTATATATATATATATATATATATATATATGTATGTATATGCATGGAGGATTAGGTCTGATGATTATTAACATTATTTCAAACTCTAATTCAGTTAGGAAGTTTTATCCATATAAAATTTTGTTGATTGGTTGTTGAAGAGATTAAATTCTACTTGATTTGTTATTATTTATCCATAATTTAAAAAAGGAACCTCAGTTGTTTATGAAGGGTATTTTTGTACGAAGTTGTTTGTAAGGGTATTTTTGTCAAGAATTATAAGGAGCATTAAATAGGATGGACACTTGTTGAATTTATAGAAGGACAAATGTTAAATTATTGTGTCATGTACTATGATTTAGTATATATAATAGATTAGTATGTATGTATGTATGTGGTTATATTATACTCCGGCAAGACAAGATGCATGCATGCATGTTCATGTTCTTGTTTGGCTCGGCGGTCGCTCTGAAAATCAAGTAATGTCAACTTCATCGATTTAAGACAAGACAACGTACTATACCTTGGTAGTCAAAATAATATTCCCATACCAACAAACTTTATTTGAATGATATGTTTTCATGTACACACTACGTATACAAATGATGTGGCTAAGATTTGCGTAAAGGAGTATATATATATATATAGGGAAAAGATCAGGAGCATAATAATTAACTAGCATAAAAATCTTAAGTAGCATAAGTATTTAATAACAAGAGCCTTCCTCCCGTGTCTTTTAAAAAACCCAAATCTGAGAATTCGCGAACTCTCCTCTCTCCTCTCTAGCCCTAGTCGACCTCTTCTCCCCAAATTCGCGAACTGAACAGAGCCAAATTCCTTCCCTATTCTCTACTCTCTCCAAATCGCGAAACCCTAGCTTCTCTAAGAATCACGAAAAATCGACTGAAGCTTCTCTAAGATTTGGGCAAAGCACGGAAAATCGCGAAACATTGCACGGCACCTGAGCCTCTAGATTGAATTGGGGACATTATTATTGGAGAGGCGCAAAAAAACACCCATTGTTAGAGTATGTTTTAAGTATGAATTTTGTTTGTATTGGCAATTTTAACTATTCATGTTAAAGTATGTTTTTAATCTGGTGGGTTGGTGGAATTGAAGTTTTCTGGAAGTTTCAACTGTTATTCAATAATTGAGTGTTATTTGTTGTTTTGCTTATTTATTTCTTCATTTTGGAGTGATTGTTATCATATTAGGAGGTTCCTGAATTATTTGATAGATGCGTGTTATGAATGCACGATCATTTAATTTAAATGTAAACAAATTAAGGTTATTCACTTGTTCTGTCAAGAGTGCAAAGATATTCGAGTCTCTTATATTAAGTTTTTTTTGAGTCTCTTGATTATATTAATTTTAGAAAGAGAGAGTCCGCCGTCAAATTAATAAGGCAGATTAAAATTGACTGGGGGCCTTAATTTCCAAGCCGTAGACTGATTTTGACTGGGCTTTTCTTTTGGGTTACATAATGAAAAGCTTATCTCTGTTAATTTCTTATTTAGTCCTTGTTACGATATATATATATATATATATATATATATATATATATATATATATATATATTTTTTTTTTCGAAACAATCCATAACCATAGAAGATGACCTTTAGGAAAGAATTAAAAGAGTGTTGAGAAGAAGACAAGTCTATCTACTATTGACCCGCTCACTCTAAAGGAGGCAGGGAGAAAACTATATTGGGCTAGGAAAAAGCCCTTAGGTGGTTAAATAGTTGGGTTATTTTTAGGAACAATTACATATATTACTACATTTTTGAAAATAATTACAAAAATCATACATTCATAAAATAATTTCAAAAATACTACACTTTATCATTTTTATTTTCAATCCTAATACAATTAAAATTCCTTAAATTAAGGGATTAATATTAATGGGCTGACATAGCAAATTAATTTTCATCTTCCTTCGGTCTCTCTCTATCTGCCCTTATTATTTCTCTCTCTTCTCCCTTACTACTTCTCTCTCCCTTACTACTTCTCTCTCTACTCTCGAAGCCACTCGTCGTCGTTCTCTTCCATCGTCGCCGCGAGCAATACGTGAAAGGCTATGTTTTCAGGCTGATACGTGACTTTCTCTCTCTAACTCTGACAGTTGAATACGTGATTTCTCTCTCCAACTCTCTCACAACTGAAAGGATTCATGTTTCTCTCTCTAAGGTCTGGTTCTAATTTCTGTTAATTCTCATTCTACTAATTAATTGCCAATATGATCATATATATACGCTATGTTTCTAACAGAATGGGGTATTGATTGTTTGGATTTGTGTTGTTTTTATGTTTTGTATAGAATGGTTGATACAAGGAAGAAGGATGGAAAGAGGAAAAGAATCACAGAGGGTGATTCTATTAAGGACTTGAAAAAATTTGTTTGGGTTTGTGCAGTTGGATTCTGATTTTGATGTTCCTGTAGTTAAGACAGAAGCTCAAGTTTATAGCTAGAAGATATTTCCAACCCAAAATTTTTTAAAGGTGTGCTAATTTAAATTTTGTTATTGTTACTATTATATAATTGTTTGGTTACTTATGCATTATGTTTTGGTTACTGTTAGCTTATGATTCGGATACCATTTTTGTTACCTTGATTTGGTATTTTGGTTATTTTTTAATGTTGTTATGGTTACCATGTATTTGCTTAGTATACATGGTTGACTAAACTGATTTTGGTGTACATGTTGTTTATGTATTGGTTACCATTAAAACATATTTTGGTTATTATCATATAAATATTTGGTTACTTCTTTAGTATGTTTTTGGTTATTGTTAGTTTCTGATTTGGATTATATTTTTGTTTCCTTGAGTTGGGATTTTTGGTTCTTTGTTTTTTGTTGTTACGGTTTACCATGTATTTGCTTAGTATATATGGGTTGACTAAAGCGTGTTTGGTATATATGTTGTTTATGTATTGGTTATCATTAATATATGTTTTGATTCTTAACATATAATGTTTGGTTACTTCATTAGTATATATTTTTTTTTGTTGGCTTACGATTTGGATACCATTTTTTTCCCCTCAATTGGGATTTTGGTTACTTTTATATGTTGTTTTGGTTCCAATGTATTTGCTTAGTATACACTGGTTGACTAAACTGGGTTTGGTATACATGTTGTTTTATGTGTTGGTTACCATTAAAAAATGGTTTGGTTACTAGTATATATTTGTTTTGGTTACTTCTTTAGTATATTTTTGGTATACATGTTTTTGTTTTGGTGACCTTTAAATTATGTTTTGGTTAATATTATATATAACTATTTGTTTACTACATAAAATGGTCTGTACTACATGTTGTTTATATTTTGGTCACCATTAGATTATATAATATAACTTTTTGGTTACTACTTTATTATGGTATGGTTAATGTTATATTATGATATGATAACTATTATTGTCTGCGATCGATGTGGGATGTTGGTTATTTGTTATAGTCTGTTTTGGCTACTGTGTAATTGTTATATTATGTTTTGGTTAGTATGCTTTTATTTTTTGGTCACTATGTAACTGTTTATGTTATAAATATTGTTTATATCTGGTTACTAATGACTGTGTAAATATGATTTTGTTTATTTACAGTTATGGGATCTTTACTATGAGGAATGCAACTGAAAATTCATTAGAAAAGTTATATATTGGTGTGACATGGAAGTCCCCAACATTATTACCAAGAAATTGAACCCAAGTCAGTTGGAGAAGTTTAAGGCATCATTAGTTTGTGGATGTATTATTTTTGTAAATAATAAACCCAAGTCATAATAAACCATGTATTTGCTTAGTATAAATTGATGTATTATTTTTGTAAATTCCTTCAAATATATTATACAAGGGTTATGCTCTTCAGAAAATTCATTGGAAACGTTATGGTTAAATGTACATGTGAGTATATACATGGGTTGCCTAAACTTGGTTGGATATCTGAGTTGTTTACATTTTTGGTTACCATTAAAACATGTTACGGTTACTTTTATATAACTATTTGGTTACTTCTTTGTTATGTTTTGATTCTTTGTTACCTTATGGTTTGGCTCTTATTATTGTGTCCTCAATGTGGGATTTTTGGATACTTTTATTTTTTATTACGGTTAATATGTAATTGTTTAGTATACATGGATTGCCTAAAGCGGGTTTCATTACATGATGTTTACATTTTTGGTTACCATTAAAACACATTTGCAGTTCTTGTCATATAATTATATGGTTCTTGTTTTATTATGTTACATTATAGTTCTTTGTTATTAGTAACGGATAATTCTAAACTTATGTCGGGACAAACATCAATTGTTAAATGTATATGTGTGAGTGTCCTATTTATCTACAAGCTTGTTAGTAACGAGATAATTATCATAGATAGTTACAAGTTTGTTAGTAACGGATAATTATAAACTTGTATCAAGATTTGTTATAAAGTGTTAAAGGTATATGTTTTATTTATACCTGTCATCGTGATAGAATAAGAAACTCCAATTAAGAGTTCTCATTTATATATATGATGGTCACTTATAGATCACATATTAAAATAAAAATAGCTTACGAGGTGCAGTTGGTAACCAAACCTGCATATAAGGGTAACCATTTTAGTTTTTGTTAGTAACCAAATAATTAAAAACTTATATCAGAACAATTATCAAGTGTTTAATGTACATGTGAGGGTTTTTATTTATCTAGCTGATGGATACTTTTAAATTACGTAGTTATAAAAGTTATTTAGAAATGGTCCATGCCAGTTGGTAACTAAATATGAATATAGAGGTAACCATTTTATTTTAGATGGGTAACCAAATTTACATAAAAATGTTTCAGAACAGTTACCAATTGTTCAATGTATATGTTTACTTTATATTGATAACTTATGATGAAATCAAAAATTAAAATATTAATCAACATCAATTTTGGTTACTGTACACCATCAAAAATGTTACCAACCATGTGGTTAATGGTTACTAGCAGTAAACAATTATATATTCCTATAAACAATTAAATTTGTTGTATTCGTTACTGTCAGTCTCCATTGTCTAACAACTGAATAAACATTGTAAAGTAACCAAATCAATATTAGACAGTAACCAAATTACATAATCTTAGTAACCAGGAAATAAACCAAATTTTACTTGACTTTTGATCGTTGACCCATTTCTAATAAAATTAGGCTCCGAAAATGCCAAAATCTGACACTCCAAACTTGACAAAAATTGTCAAATTGTCACTGCAACCAAATAAACATCATACTGTAACCAATTAAATAGTATACAATAACCAATAAGTAACCACTAATGTGACGCCCCCAAAATAGGTATACAACACCCATTCCGAGTCGCCAAATACATGGTACAGAAAGCAAACTACAACTTTATTATTACAATTGCCGTGCAAAATACGACAACACATACTGTGAGTTTAAATACAAATATTGTCTTCTAGACAATATCAACACTCTAATAAGTCCTCATTACAATTATTCATATACTATTTTACAGAAATAGTGAGGACTGCTAAAACATCTTTCTAGAACCATTACTCCATACCCCGACTCGATCCTGCTATGTTCTCACCTCCTGAGAAGAAAAAATGGAACAAAAAGGAAAAGGGTGAGCTCAACTAGCCCAGTAAAGAATTTTATGACTAAGATAATATACAACAAATTATCATTAGTCTTCAACAGGGAAAAATCTGATAGAATATAATAGACAACAAGTTTTAGATCAATATTCTGCAGCGGAAACAACAATCCATTAGAAGAGTCACGTAGAGAATGAATTCTACTATCTTCTAAGATTTAAAAGTTAATCATCAATATTTTATCCTTGTAACAACAATCAATATACATCTTTAATCAAATATTCATCTTTTTGCACTACTGAGCCAAAGATATTCATTTTATATCACCAAATAATCATGTTCATCTCAACACTGCATCATCTTTGCACTACGGGCCAAAGATATTCATCGATTAATCATTCATCATTGCACTACAGTGCCAAAGATACTCAAGAATATCATCATTTAAGACCGAGGATGATGAAAATATTTTAAAAAAATGAATCCATGAAGATGTAAGGACAAATATTAGGGATTAGTATAACAGGTTTATCGAAGATCAATAATACTTCATAATAACCAATTGTGAAGCGAAATTCAAAATAACGATCAAAACATGGATACAATCAAAGATAGTAGTCAAAATAGACATCTTGGACAAAAAGAAATTTTTATTTTTCGATAAATAGTCTTGATATCGTGAATAGTAACCCGACACACAAAAGTTCCAAATTTGATTAAAAAGTTCACCAATATTTCAAGATAATGATATTGAAGAAAATAATATCATTTAAGAAGAAAATAACATCCCTTACCTCAAAATAATTGGTATTTAATCGAAATATCTGGATAGAAAGCGGGAAACTTATCTTAACAACAACTCTCAAAGTATCAAAATACTCACAAAAATACGCTCGATAGTCTAGAGAGAAAGAAAACTTGTTTCTGGTGTGATTTTCAATTCTAACCTAAGCATCTATTTATAGGAAAATGCTAGAACGTCATAGGAGACTAAATAATAAAATAATATTATTTCTTTTTCTTTCTTCCACGCATGTGCTAAGTTGAAAATCTGGACCAGCCACCTTTGAACCAAATTTCCAGCAGCCCACATGTTGTTAACCAAAGTGGGTCCTACCCATAAATTTAATAAAAATTATTTTATTTTCTGAAACTTCAATAATTCATAGAAAATAGCCCGCTTATCAGAAAAATATAAATTTTATGTCCATTATGCCTGAAATCGAATTCTCTACAACTTTGTAGCTTTGAGTTTTTCTAAATTCCAAACAGAAATTATCCGAAATCCACAAACGGGTGATTTTTAATTCCTCCATTCTGACAAAATACTGATAAAACACCTCAACATTAATTCCTTCATTTATAACCACATAAATAAATCCATCATTTATATCTACATTAAATAAATATTTTTTATCATATAAATCAATAATTAATTATTCACAAATAATATTACAGAATCACAATTATGACAACCACTTTTGCTCCCGAAAGAGGGGCTTTCAATAAGGATTTCTCCTTCTCGGGCGCCAAGATTAGGTGACCAAACCTCTCATTGATAGAACTTTCTAGACAATGCCAATAATGCTATCTAATAATATTATTCATCCTCTAATTCTGTCTCTTCCTCTTCTGTATCAATTTTTTCCTCAATATCATCTTCTACCATCACATACAGACTAACAACTACATCTTCCTCCACTTCGTCAACATCGAGTATGTCAACGACATCATCACCCAACACATCGTCATCATATGCCACAACGTGGCTGGGATTGCTAACTTGTTCTTGCAACGGGTCATCCGTTCCAGACAAATTAGTACCATCAAATGGCCGAGTCTTCGTTGTCACAACTGTATACCAGGGGGTTCTACTGTGAACGACATTAGGGGCGTAGTACACTTGAGTTGCTTGGCTGGCTAACACAAATACATCATCAGACTATAAAATAGATTTTATATCTACTGTTACGATTCTATTACGATCAACTTTAACACCCTTTTTAGTATCAAACCAGCGACACTTAAATGTAACGACCTTTTTAGCCCCTGGATAATTGAGCACAACCACTTCCTTTAATCTTCCATAGTAATTGGATTCAAAATCTCCATAACAACTTCCCAACACGACAACGCCGGAGTTTACTGATGTCAATTCATTCAAGTCATCAACCTTGAATCTATACCCATTCACGATACAACCTGGAAATGAACTAACAAGTTTGTACGGGCCTAAAATGACATCTCTAAAACGATCATACGCGTTCTCTTCAAGTACCCTTCTCTTAAACCACTAGTGAAAATTTGCATTAATGAATGCTTCCATCTGTGATCCTGTCAACCCCGGGTTAGAAGCATAAGCTTCCAATTCGAATGAACTGTGTAAAATAATATGACAATTAATTAATTTTTGATTAAGGATAGATAAATCATTTTTAACTTGTAATAATACATACTTGATGTATGACGATACTTCAGGCATATTTAAAAGCACGTATGTAGAGACAATCTTTAAATCTTTATCGGTTAGGTAAGTCTTCGTCTCATGTCCAAATGGTTTAGCTGGATAAGTGAATACAACCAACTCATCATCGGACGACCCGACGGATCCTCGACCTCATTCCGACTTAGACGGTTATGCTTCACGTTCGACTACATCGTCAAAGTACAACGAAGCGAAGTTGACAAGCTCTTCCTCCGTATAGCATTCGTGATAGAACCCTCTACGCTTTGTTTTTAACTTTCGCTTTAATCGACGCATATACCGCTATCACGAAAAAGTATGTGATATATATTACCCGATAAGTTAAATAAAAGATGGCGAATATTGCACAATGTATGTGATATTACCTCTCAAATGGATACATCCATCGATATTGCACTTGGGTCCTCCAAGCTTAAGTTCATATGGCGGATGAATAGGCAAATGCTCCATCTCATCGAAGAACCCCGATGGTAAAATCATTTCGAAGCTTGCACATTGTCAACACTATGTTTTTCTCCATCTGCTCCACATTACTATACCTTATAACAGTTGAGCAAATATCCTGAAAGAAATTTGAAAGTGCGGTAAAAGTATCATTAATATTCCTGGGTAACATCTCACGAAATGCAATTGGCATCAACTTCTGCATGAATACATGACAGTCGTGACTTTTGAACCCAATAATTTTTAACTGCTCAACCTTAGTACAACGAGATATGTTAGAAGAATATCCATCTGGGAGCTTCAATGGGCTAAGCCACTTGCAAATGTTTTCAACCTGTTGCTTGGTAAGACATAATGGAGCTTTTGGTTTTGTGTTGTTAGGTCGGAGCCACAATTCCAGCCTGATATTCATTTCCTCCAAGTCTTTACGTGCTTTATCATTGTCTTTTGTTTTACCACTTGTATCTAGTACGGTGTAAAACAAGTCCTCAAATACATTCTTTTCTCTATGCATAACATCTATACAATGACAAAGTGCTAGTGTGACCTAGTATGACAACTCAAACCAAATTGGCGAGTGAGTCCAGTTATGACTTTTCCCATATCCTATATCTCTCAACGTACCATGCTCCTTCCCAGGGGTAGAAATGTTAGATCATTTAGCTTGATTGAATATGTCATTTTGCTGACAGTGACCAACAACCCCTTTCTTCTCTGTCTTTTTGTTGAATTGTGTAGACATCTTTCTATAAGCGTGCTCAACAGCGAGAATCTACTGCGAGCTCAAAGAAACTAGTTTTTCGGCCATGATGTAGTTGAGTGCCTTGCACATCCCCCATGCAAAGTGGACATGACAACTTGTCATGAGTCGACCAACCACTAATCATCCAAAGTGCCGAAAACTCGGTGATAGTCCATAACAAGGTCGCCTTCATCACAAAATTACACTGATGTATTTATCAAAATTCTCAACACTGTTTCCCACAGCATCTTAAGTTCATCGACTAACGGTCTGAGGTACACGTTAATGTCTTTTGTAAGACTCTTATTGTAAGACCCCAACTTTTATGAATAAAGTTATATTATATTCGATTGGTCAGAGAATATTCGTTTTAGCGAGGAATATTCATACAATGGCATGATCATTGGTGGACCCCATAATGTAATTATTGTTTGATTGAAAAACGACAAAAATATATTTATGAAAATAACGGCGGAAGTTTTACCGTTATCTTGTTGAACTACTCGGTAGTAAAAGTAATGATGTCTGGCGGCGTGGTTGCATAGTAGCACTCGGAATTGATTATTGATCCCTACGTGAGAAGTCACTCAATTATACTCAATTATTGCTACAATAATTGCTGCATCATATCTCTCATATTATTGATTCGATTATTGTCACAGTATCATCTGCATAATATCTTATTTTATTAAATCAAAAATTGAGACGGAAAAGTTATTCATATTATTAAATTTTAATATTTACAATGTCTAGAAGTTCTGTCAAGGAGAGGTTTGGTCACCTAATTGCGCGCCAATAGGGAGAAATCCTTATCGGAAAGCCCCCTCTTTCCTGGGAATGACCTGGTTGATAAATATTGTGAGTTATAATATTAATGATGAATGTTATTAAATTTGAAGTTGTGCTCGGAGTTGAATTTTGAGACGCGGACGTGATATTTGAGTCCGGGACGATGAAATTAGTAAAAATAGACTATAAACACAATTTTCTGGATTTTACTATTTGGTCAAAAAGTCAACAGTTGACTTTTTTGGAAAAAGTCAAACTTCGAAATTTCAAATTTTATATTTTTGATAAAAATAGTTTCATTGTGTTGGAATTATTTGTGTTAGTGAAAATCGACATTTATGTCGATAAAAATTGATGTCTGGAGGTTATATTGACCAATCGGGTATTTAACCGGATAAATGAGTAATTAATTGCTATTATTTCACATGATTATAACTATTTATTCACATGTGTATACTATTGTTTCACATTGTTGTTACTATTAGGGGAGTTGGTGCAAGATTGATAATACTTGCATGAGTAAGTTAAAAATGGAGGTATAGATGGAGGTACTATAATTTAATTCGTATTTTCACATGTCTAGAACTACTGATTCACATGGTTTACTATTGAATCATATTATTTACTATTAGGGGAGTTGTGCAAGTTTGATAATACTTGCATGACTAAATTAAAAATAAAGAAAAAGTTGGAGGTATTGTACTGTAATTTTTCGAACCCCAAAACGTGCAATTATTGAAACTATATTTTTCTATAAATAGAAGCTCATTCTTCCTTCATTTCTCACCAATTCACTAAAGCTATAGATCAATTATTATAAAGAGAAATTGTAGAGAAAAATCATGAGAAGAAGAAACTTCGCTACCTCACTACTCCTATATCCAGTTTCTTTAAAAGGTAAGGGGTATTATTTCTTTCTTTCATCTTCATGAAGAGAACTTCATTATTCCATTCTTTATTATTATGTTGGAATAACTTTGGTTATCTGGCACCGCATACATGGTGAAATTCTTCATTATTCCATTCTTTATTATTACATTGGAACATCCATGCATCAGGCTTTACGGGACCTAGTTCCGCTTTTTATTATTCTGTTGGAACATCATGTCTGCCTCCTTTACACCGCACTGGTTCCGTCTTTATTATTCTGTTGGAACATCCTATTGGTGCTTTCGACGGGACTGGTTCCGTCTTTATTATTCTGTTGGAATATCACATACGTGTGTTTTCTATTTGGACTGGTTACATCTTTATTATTACATTGGAATAACTTGCTGCATGCGATTATCGCATGCTTGGTGATTTCTTTTGTTATTCCATTCCTTATTATACTCAGTTGGTTAAAGTTTTGACTTCTATACTCTATGAAATTAGTAGAATATCCATGATATTTGCGCTTTCATCCAAAGATCTTTTCATGGAAATATTCTTCCGAGCATTCTTGAATTTTACTCTACAAAGAAGTATCATGTTGACAATTTGGACGTTATTAGTTCCTAGATAAATTAATTAAATGAACTTGTTTTATTGAATTCTTATATCATTGTCATCATCCTCATGTTTATATTTTTTTGAAAGTCATATGTGGCCTGTAGTGCATAGATGGACTTGGTATGATTATTATCAGGGATTATTCGGTATAATCATGACCATAATGTTATAAATAATGTGATAAAAGTCCTCATTGGCCCGTAGTGCATTGATGGACAGTTGTTGGCATGATCATGACCATTGATGAATACACGAATGTCCTTGGCCCGTAGTGCATGGATAATTGTGGTCGTGATACTAAAGAATATCCTTGGCCGTAGTGTAGGAGTGATTCGATGATGTGGATATTTTATTAAGCTGAGTCCCAGCAATAAAAGTGATGAAAAACCTTTTAAATCATAAAAGATAATAGATTTTATTCTTTACTTGACTCTTTTAATGGATTACTTGTTCCGCTGCAGTTAAACTTGATGTCTATTGTATTTTATCAGTTTAACATTGTTGAAGACTAATGATAATTTATTCTGCATTATCTTAGTCATAATATTTCTTACTGGGCTAGTTGAGCTCACCCTTTTGCTTTCATTGTTCTCTTCAGAAAATGAGAACATAGCGGGGACTAGTCAGGAAACGGAGTGACGGTCCAGAGGATAACATTAGTAGTCCTCACTATTCTGTTAAAAATAGTGACATTAAATGTAATGAGGACTTATTCTGAGAGTGGATATTGTCTAGAAGACAATATTTGTATTAAAACTCACAGCGCTTTTGTTGTATATTAAAGATTGTATTTGTATTCTGTACCATGTATTTGGTGACTCAGGATATGTGATGTATACCTATTTTGGGGGCGTCACACTTATCCCCCGGTATAAGTAAGGTCAAGAAAAGATACGGATCCCTCATGCACATTGACAGTGGAAGATTGTAAGCTACCATAATCACTGGCCAAACAGAATAAGGCTGACTAAAATTATTAAATGAACAGAATCCATCTGTAGCCATCCCAAGCCTGACATTCCTAACTTCTTCGGCAAATTATGGAAAATTGGTATCAAAATTCTTCCATTCATCTCCATCTATTTGGGTGAGTCAATTTGACCAGTGCACCTGACGTCCCTTGTTACATGCCAATTCATATCTTTGAAAAGATGTACTGTGCAGACATGAATTGCACCGCAACCTCTCAAGCAAGAGAAAATACCGTAAAATCTTTTTGGGAACATGTTTCTCCTTCCCTCCACGTTTTATGATCTTGTACCTTGGCGAGTTACAGATATCACACTGCACCTTATCTTTGTCCTCCCCATAATATAACATGCGATCCTCGCTCCAAGCATCGATCTTCTCATACCCGAGATTCAACCTTAACCATCTTCTTCACCTCATAGTAATTCGCGGCAACGATTATCCTGGGTAAGAACTTCATTGAGAATATCAAGCAAATCATTGAATCATCTATTCTCGCGATCATGCTCATTCTTGAAATGTAAAAGCTTAGAAACTATAAAAGCTCGGTGTACTTGTCATTTCGAGGATCTGATGGAACACCAATTCATTAGCAACTTGTAGAAAAGCAATTTCTTTGAATCATTTGGCTTTTTTGATAAGCGCTGACGATGCTCATTTTTATTGATCAATATTGTTGGGGCTATACGCGTCAACCAACATCTGCACGACGTCATAGTTATCTGCTTGCGAATCCCAAAGGATCCGAGTGGTCTCTGATGATTATATGTCCGTTTCTAAACTTCGATTGATTCCGTGATGAATCCATCACCAATATCCATCCACAAACCCACGTGAATATAAGTCAAATTTAACTTCATCTAATGCGATCTACCATATCATGTTCTTACACTTGGAACACGGGCATCTCATCTTTCCGTTCGGATCATCAACATATTCTATTGCTTTGTTCATAAAATTGGACACCAGTAAGACCCCAACTTATTATTAATGAAATTTAATTTTCTTTATTTATTATTTTGAAATAGTAAGGGTTGATTTGATTAATGTGGATAGTTAAGGGTAAAATCGCAAATACTTGAAAAATAAGCAGTGGTTATAAAATATTCATTGTTGTCCGGGGAATATTCGTTTGGTCGTGGAATATTAAATCTTTGTCGGGGAATATTAAATGCGACGGTAAGCGACCATGTGTGGGCCCCATAACGCGATTGGATGAAGAAAACGACAAATATAAGTTGTTTAAAAATAACAACAGTAGTTATTCTGCATTAATCTTGTTAAAATACTTTCGGTGGTTAAAACACGATGCACCCGGTATTGCACCAATTATTGATTCTTACGTGAAAGGCACTTTTCAATAATGGTTACGATAATTCTTGCTCGATATTTTATTGATTTAATAATTCTTTGCGTTGATATTTTATATTCTTTGTTGTTTGATAATTGTCATTACACAAGATTTTTTCATTATCGAAGCAATAATTCATATTATCTGAATAATATTATTAGATAACATTATTGGCAATGTCTAGAAAGTTACATCTAAGGAGAGGTTTGGTCACCTAATTGCTCTCCGATAAGGAGAAATTCTTATTGGAAAGCCCCTGCTCTCGCAGGAGCTACACAGTTGTCGATATTGTGATTACGTAATATTATTTGTGAATAATTAATTATTGATTCATATGATGAGGAAAATATTGATTTTATGTGGATATAGATGGAGAAAATTTTTAATGTGACAATTGTTGAAAATTGAAATTTTATCTTTTACGATAAAATAATTTATTTAAATATATTATTATATTTTAATAATATAATAATGGTGATATTTTTACAACGAATGTGGGATATATGAGTATATCAAGGAGGAAGAGTATTTTTGTTGCAATAAATGTTTAAAACATGTTAAACATGTCGGTGGACCCCATTTATTATTGAAATTTGATTATAGCTTGTAAAATACATTGGTTTATGGATTTCGGTCAATTTCTATTTCAATTTGGAAAAACTTTCTTCTACAAAGTTGTAGAAATTGAATTTCCTATAAAAACTGGCGAGATTCAATTTTTGGATGAAAGGGCTATTTATTATGAATTATTGAAGTTCAAAACTCAAAATAATTGATTTTTGGAAGTTTAAAATATTTAAAATTAGAAAAACGTTTTTTCTACTTTTTCTAGAATGTGGCATGTGTTTGATGGTTGAAATCAGATTCTAGGCATGCGTAGGAAATTTATATAATTATATTATTAATTTATTAAATTTTACCTTTGGTGTTTCTAAGCAATTTCTATAAATAGGGTCTTGGGTTAGAATTGAAAATCACATCGAAATCAAGTTTTCTCTCTATATTATCGAGCGTATTCTTGTGAGTATTTTGAGTATACTTGAGTATTGTTAGGCGGTGCAAGTTCCTTGACCTTATACCGTTATTCAATTCCAAGAAGTCTTAATCTTTCGAGGTAAGGGATGTTATTTTCTTCTCAAATGATATTATTTCTTCAATATCATTATCTTTGAAATATTGGTTGAAACTTTTTATCAAATTTAGAACTTTTTCATGTCGGGGTTACTATTCATGAGTTATTATTCATGAGTTACTATTCACGAGTTATGAGTTACTATTCACGAGTTACTTATTCACGAGTCTTATTAAGTGAAGCGTGAAGATGTTTTTTGGAAATTTCTATCTTTTGGTGTAGATTACTTATTCACGTATCTGGCCTTATTCACGTATCTGACACTATTCACGTATACTAAGACTTTATTCAATAGAAAAATAAAATTTCTTCTTTTGTCCAAAATATCTATTACGGATACTAGCTTTGATTGTATCCATGTTTTGATCATTCTTGAATTTTACACCACTATGATTATTTTTGAGGTATTTTTGAACATGGATAAAACGAAGTACGAATCCTTAATCCTTAATCCTTGTCATTTTGTTTCACTGGATTCGTTTCTTTAAAATATTTTCATCATCCTCGGTCTTAAATGATGATATTATTGAATATCTTTGGCTTTGTAGTGCAAAAGATGAATGATTTCTGAAGAATATCTTTGGTAGTAGTGCAAAGATGAGCAGTGTTTAGATGAACATGACCAATGATGAATATCTTTGGCACATAGTGTGCAAAGATGAATATTTGATTCGGATGTATATTGATTGATGTTACGAGGATAAAAGATGAGCGATGAACTTTTAAATTCATACATAGAAGATAGTAGTTTGCATTCTCTACTTAACTCTTCTAATGAATTATTATTTCCTCTGCGAATATTGATTTAAAATTTGTTGTCTATTGTATTCTATTAGATTTTTCCCTGTTGAAGACTAACGGTAATTTGTTGTATATTATCTTAGTCATAATATTCTTTACTGGGCTAGTTGAGCTCACCCTTTTCCTTTTTGTTCCATTTTTCTTCTCAGGAGGCGAGAATATAGCGAGTACGAGTCGGGGTATGGAATGAAGGTTTTAGAAAAGAATTGTTTAGTAGTCCTCACCATTGTTGTAAAATAATGTATCAATAAATGTGATGAGGATTTATTTGAGTATAGATATTGTCTAGAAGATAATATTTGTATTCAAACTCACAGCTTCTGATTTGTAATAATAAAGTTGTAGTTGTTTACATACCATGTATTGACAACTCGGAATAGGTGATGTATACCTATTTTGGGGCGTCCACGAGACACCTTCACTAGATGCGAATCAACTAATCCCCTCCCATCAATTGGTATCCTACGGTACATCCAACTCCGGTCGGCTGACATCTTTAATTGAAGAAAATACCCAATTAGAATATATATACATGTATTTAGTTTACCTAGTATATATTTCCACTCTACAGGGGTTAGGCTTCTATCCCGTTCCTGGATGCATCTCCTCACTAGTGCCATTCACAAGGTGCGTGTTTATAATATTTTAAGAAAATTTCAGCATCACCTCCCCATGGTCTTCAAGTACACGAAATAGACCAAGACAACTTAGTCTAAGTATGCACTCGAAGAACATATGTAGAGACACCATCTGAAAAATCCTCAAAAAATTATAAACACGTACGCACCTTGTGAATTAGCACCGACCTAAGTGAGAGACATAACATCCAGTAACAGTCCCAAACTGGGAACTATTCGGCATTCACTCCTACTGAGTGAATGTCAATTGGGTTTTTAAGTTTCAAAATAAAAGCACATATATATATTTATGAGTGTATTGAAGAGCAAATGGAGAGTATCATTGAGTTTATTGAAAATTGTGGAAAACTAAGCAAATGCTACTTAGTTTATTAGTTGCAACTAATAGTACTCGAGGCCGGTTCATGGCGATGTCGAACAAAAAAAAGTGCGTAGTTCTGTTTTGTGTCCTATACTCTATTAATAAAGTTAATCGAATTCTGCGGACATTCATCGTTTGTTCCACCATATGAGATGACAACATCCGAAGGAGTTCCATTAAGCTATTGAACAAAGTTCTAAGTTAAGCAACCCTAAAAGAGCGAGCGATCACTTCTCTACTATATGAATGAATCATTTTGCGATATGGGTTCAATCCATGCCATAGAAATCTTTTCACCACTCGAAATACCCATCTCGAGGAATTTGGGTGGTGAAAGTCATCTCATGTCTGGATTGGACCCATACCGCAATGCTTCATTCTTAGTAGAGAAGTGATCATTCGCTCATTTAGAGGGTTACTTAACCTATAACTTTGTTCAACAACTTAATGGAACCCCTTCCGTATGTTGGCATCTGTTATGATGGAACAATGAGTAATGTCTTCAATAATTCAATTAACTTTATTATTCGATATAAGACACAAAACGAAACTACGACCCTTTTTTTTTAATGTTGTCGAGGAACCTATTGAGTACTTATTAATTTAAATCGCTATGTCGAATCCTGCATACAAGGAAGAGTACATATATATGTAGGTAGAGTATTATCGAATTTATTGAAAATTGTGGGAAACTAAGCAAATGTTATTTAGTTTATTTTGCCAATGATAAACTAAGTAAAAGGTACTTAGTTTATTAGAATTGTTATTTGGAATCTATAGAGACTATTGTTCGATATTCACTCCTACTGCTTGTGACACGGGTTTTTAATTAAGTTGCAAAGTATATTATTTTAATTCCGCGACAACATTCTTATATATTCAGTCTCTTTGAATTGCATCCCAACTAAGCAAATGCTACTTAGTTTATTATTTTGAGTTGATTTAATGTATTATTTTATTTTATTTTATTTTATTTTATTTTGTATTATATAATATATTTTTAAATTTTCTTATTAAATTAAATTAAATTAAACTACCTTATAACATTTATTAATTATTAAATTTAATTTAATTTAATTTTAATTTATTTATTTTATTTTTATTTTATGTTATTTTAATTTATTAATTATTTTAATTTAATTTTTTTATTATATTATATTATCTCATTTTAAAATTTATTTTATTTAATAAAATAAATTAAATGAAATTATTGTTTTATTTATTTGTTAATAATTTTTATTTTTAATTTAATCTATTTATATATTAAATTATATTTATTTCATTTATTAAACTTTATTTTATTTTATTCCAAATTATATATTAGTATATTAAATAGTGAATTTTTATTTTATTTTGTTTTTTTAATTAAGTTGATTAAAATAATTGATATTTGAAGTATAAATTATTTGTCGAAAACTAATTAAGTAAATGCTACTTAATTAGTGAATTTTAGTATTAGTAAATTAAGTAATAAATAGTTTAGAAACAATGATTTTTGCATCTCAAAAATTAAATGAGAATTCGTGGGAAATTTCGCTTGAAATATCAAGCATAAAATTACTTTACTATTATTAACATACAACATATATACTGATATTGAAATTGAAGAAATATACACCTGTAATTACATAAAAGAAAATAAAACCAAACAATAAAATGGATCTTTATTATGCAAAAGAAAATGACCAATTTCAGACCCAAATGACCAAAAACAGAATTCATATATACATTATAATACCAAAAACAGAATTCAAGCAAATATACATTATACATTATAAATCCAAAAATAAAATAAATTTAAACCAATTGCACATTATAATACCAAATTCATACACAAATTTCATACTTAAATTTCACACTACTAACATATATATATATATATATATATATATATATATATATATATACACAGATGGCGGCGGTGGAATCTACAAGTCTTGTGACGATCTATGGTGGCACGCCATGATGAGTGGAGTCGTCTTACCAAATGATGAGAGTCTTTGGGTGGGTCTGAGTGCAGGTGAGAGGGGTGGGAATGCAAGGCGAGGATTTGGGTGGATGGGGTGCACGGGACTCTGCACGGACGACGTGAGGGGACGACGTCGACAAGGGAGAGGGTGGGGAATGCAAAGGCGGTGGTGGTGTCGTCTTTGGGGACCACCCCACTGGGAAGTGGGGAGAATGCCGTGGTGCGGGGTGGGGGACCAGGTGGAGATCGAGGGGATTGGCCGGTGGAGAATGAGGGGGTTGGGACGGGCGTATGAGAAACAGAGAGACAGATCAATAGTCTAGAGAAATAGAGAGGGAAATGTAGAAATAGAGAGAGAAATGAAAATGAGAGGATACAGGGAAGGCGAAGGGTTTTTTTAGGTTTATTTTCGACGGAAGTCCGTCGAGGTTTTGTCGGTCGACGTTATGATAACATCGACGAATTATTCAGTCGAGGATGACACGTATTCGATTCGATTATATATTCATTATTTGCGGAAAACCCTCGCTGTTGGAGAAGATCTTAAATCCGACTGATGTCAGTTGTAAGACCCCAACTTTTATAAATAAAGATGAATTTTTCTATAAATATTATTTTTGAATATTATGGAATAAATTTGATATAATGTTATAGTTGTGGGTAATATTTATAAATTTTGCAAAAGTATGCAAGTTGTTATAAAATATTACGTTTGGTCGAGGTTGGTGGGGAATATTCTTTTTAGGAAATATTAAATAACTGGCTCAATCATTGGTGGACCCCATTAACCGAATTATTGTCGGATTGAGAAAACGACAAAAATATTTTATAAAAATAACGGCGAGGTGTTACTGAATTAAAAGCTGTTGAATTACGGTGGTAAAAAATACGATAATATGCGTGGTTGCATAGTAGCAGACACTATTGATTGATTATTGATGCTTACGTGAAAGTCACTCAATTATGCTCAATTATTACTACGATAATTGCTTGCATCATATCTCTTATATTATTGATTCAATTATTGTCACAATATCATACGTATAATATGTTATAGTATTAAATCAATAATTGAGGCGACAAGTTATAAATGATTAATAATTGTTGAAAGATTAAATATGTGTTATGATTTGTGGTAAGTTTGATTATTTTATGGGGGGCTCATATGTCATCATCTAAGAGTCTCTTAAATCGATAGTAATTACCTTTGTGAATAGTAATTACCTTCCGTCGATAGTATTTACCTTCGTCAATAGTAATTACCCTTGTGAATAGTATTTACCTTCGTCGATAGTAATTACATTCGTCGATAAGTAATTACCCTTGTGAATAGTATTTACCTTCGTCGATAGTATTTACCTTTACCGACGTCGAACCACTTGTCGTTTCACATTACAAAAGATCGAACCACTTGTCGTTTCACATTCTGAGCGTCCAAACCACTTTTCTTTTCACATCATTAGTCGTCGAGCCACTTGCCTTTTCACACGGCGGTCTTAAGCTAGAAATCTTCTATAAATAGAGGCTGGGGCTTCATTATTTTCACGAATTCATTCAAGCTATAGAGAGAGAAAGTATAGAAAGAATAAGAGAGAAAGAAGAAGAGTATTTTGTTACTACTACCTTTGCGATATTCAATCTCCTACCAAAAGTAAGGGGTGTTATTCTTTCTTATTCATGAAGAGAAGCTGTTGTTATTCCATTGCTTATTATTACATTGGAATAACTTTTGTATCACGCTTTTACCCAATACTTGGTGACATTCTTCTATTATTACATTGGAACATCACATGCATGTGTTTTTTACACCGGACTGTTCCGCCTTTTATTATTATTACATTGGAATATCACATGCATGTGTTTTTACAGGACTGGTTTCCGTCTTTATTATTATTACATTGGAATATCACATGCATGTGTGTTTTACAGGACTGGTTCCGTCTTTATTATTATTACATTGGAACATCACATGCATGTATTATTACAGGACTGGTTCCGCTCTTTATCATTACATTGGAATATCCTATACGTGTGTTTTACACGGATGCAGTTCCATCTTTATTATTACATTGGAACATCCTGTCGATTGTGAATTTCACCGACTGGTTTCCGTTATTATTATTACATTGGAATAACTTTTATACATGCGCAATCTGCATGCGTGGTGATTTCTTTTGTTATTCTATTCTTTATTATACCCAATTGGTTAAAACTTTGACTTCTATACTCCATAAAATTAGTAGAATATCCTTGATATTTGCGTTTCATCCATATCTTTTCATGGAAATATTCTTACGATCATTCTTGAATTTTACTAATTTGGGCGTTAATAATTCTGGATAAAATAATTCTTGAACTTGTTTTATTGAATTCTTATATCATTGTCATCATCCTCATGTTTATATTATGTTGAAAGTCATCTCATGGCTTTTGTAGTGCATAGATGGACTTGGTATGATTATGACCGAGACTATTCGGTTGTAATCATGGCCGTAATGTTACAAATGATGTGATAAAAATCCTCGATGGTAGTAGTGCATTGGTGGGCCGATTGTTGGCATGATCATGACCATTAATGAATACACAAATATTCTTGGCGTAGTGCATGAATAATTGTGGTCGTGATACTAAAGAATATCCTTGGTAGTGTAGTGCGGGGGTGATTCGATGATGTGGAATATTTATTAAAAATTGAGTCTCGATTTATAACGATGATGAAAAACCTTTTAAAACCTAAAAGATAGTAGACTTTATTTTCTACTTGACTCTTTTAATGGATTGCGTATTCATTATGATTAAACTGGTTGTCTATTGTATTTTATCGGTTTAACATTGTTGAAGACTATTGATAATTTATTACGCATTATCTTAGTCATAATATTTCTTCTTGTGTTTGCTAGTTGAGCTCACCCTTTCTTTTCACTTTATTCTCTTGAAATGAGAATATAGCTAGGGCGAGTCGGGAAACAGTGATGGTCACGAAAGATAGCATTAGTAGTCCTCACTATTACGTAAAATAGTGTGATAATAAGCTGTAATGAGGACTTTTGTTTGAGTTTGTATAATATCTAGTAGAGCGATATTTGTATTTAAACTCACGATTTATATCGTATTGTACCACAGCAGTTATGTTAATAAGTTGTATTTAAATTTTGTACCATGTAAGTGGCGACCAAAGATGGGTGATGTATACCTAATTTTGGGGGCGTCACATCAGTCGAGGATACATTAATTCCAACTGAATTAATGTCGACTAAATATTCGGTCGGTCTTATATTAACATCGACTGAATATGTTTAGTCGACAATAATTCCGCCGGAAATAAAGCTTTTTCTTGTAGTGTTACAAAATTGTTCTTAAACTAAATGCACGAGGAAAATCGTTAGTTGACCAGTATGATCCGGATGAAAATATTACTGAACTGACAGATGACGACATTGATCGTACGGTTGGAGATCCACCTCATGATATGGGTTACGATAATGATGATGAAGATGCAGAGGAGGAAGCAGAAGAAGATGAGTTTTTGTCGCCTATTATTTCTGAAACAAAGGGCCGCAAAAAACAATCTAGATTAAAGAGTGCACTCGAGAAAATCATTCCTTCTAAGCCTCATCGAAAATGTGTAATTTACGGCTTTGAAACTGACCACGATAAGCGAAATCACTATCGAGTGCTAGTGATTCTTGAGCCAAAAAAATAGGCGTCGGTTGTATTATTCATGTTATGTTTTTTATACAAATGAAAATAAACATGTCATTTGTACTTATGTTAATGTTATGCGGTAATACTAATATTATCATATGTACTTCTAATATTAATAATCACATTATTATTATTAATATTAATATTATTTTTTATAATATTAATAGATGAATATAAAAGGTCAAGCCGCTACAATATGTAGCGGTTGGTATTCTTTAAAAAATTTCTTAATAATAAAATAATAATAATATTTTTATTATGAATAATAATAATAATAATAATAATAATAATAATAATAATAATAATAATAATAATAATAAGCGGCATCAGTGAAAACAAAATAATATTATATCTTTTTTCAACATGTAGCCGCTACATATTATATCTTTTTTTGCAGTAAATCCCTAAGAATTGTGTTTGTAATGCTGCTTGTATAACTGTGTTTTTCTTTTGAATTTAGGTTGAGCTATATTCCTTTATCTATCTTCACCGCAAAGTGAGACAACGGATGGCATGAAAAAAAATAATAATAATTAAGACTCAGTCGCTTGTAGTGGTTGGTATATAAAAAAAATAAATTTTTTTTTTATCATTATATTTCTCAAAAATGGACCTACGTTATAAATTAAAAAAAATAAGATCAAGCCGCTATAAACTGTAGCGGTTGGTATATAAAAAAAAATTCAATTTTTTTCTTTCTATTTGACAATATGGGCCCACGTTAGTAAGTTAATTTGACTTTTATTAAAATAGAAGGCGCTAGAGTATATTGTTTAGGTCGCTACATATTGTAGCGGCTGTCAATATATTTTTTCTCATCTCAGCCTTCTATTTAATTAATCTACGTCTGACAACTTAGTTGCTGAAATAGTGATCTGAGCAACCGGTTGTTATGATTAGCACCATATATATAGATAGATAGATAGATAGATAGCCTTGTAAGTACAAGTTTGTTTGGGACTAATCAAGACAAATAGTCGCAAAGATAATAAAAATTAAGTTTATTTTAAAATAAGTTGCATTTAACATTATAACGATTTACTGCATTAGTTAACGTCAAAAATCAATCTCAAACCCCTTCCAAAGATCTAAACCAGACCTACAATGATGTTTTAAAAATTGTAAATGATAAATCACCATTTCTCTCTTCTTTTTCTTAAATAGGAATGGGTGAAATACAAATATTCATTACCCATACACCAATAGCTATGTCCAAATAGGTGATAGTGTAAATATAAATAGGTTACTCATGTTCAATTATCATATCTACATAGAAGAGTTCTAAATAAATTCACCATTGAAATTATCATTTCCCCATCTAAACTCTATTACAACTTGGATGATATTCATAGCACAGCTGCTTCCTTCTTCTCTATTTACTTGCTAACTAGTGTGTGTGTGTGTGTCGGGGTGTGAATTTATGGAGAATTATATATGGATGTTGATGTGCACCACACCCACACCCACACACCCACACACACACACTTTTCTTTTGGTGTACATTAGGACAATTAATGCACTTTCAAATTTTTTTAAAGCTCATCTCCCCCTCATGCCATTCCCTCTCTGTCTTTTCAATTCTCCTCTTGATCAGACCACCTTTTTCAAACTTACTTTACATGGAAAAGGGATGGGATGTTACCTGTGAAATGATGGGCTCTACGGCACTGAAGAAAAAGAAGAAGAAGAAGAAGACATCACCAGAAATGAATGCTTGTATGTATGGTATGGTTCACCAGAAAGTAAGTAAGGTATTGCACCAGACTTATTTGGACGCTTTTGGTTTTGTCCACGTTCTGATCAGGACTTAATTTGTTTACCCAATTTTAAAATTAAAAAGAAATATATATATATATATATATATATATATATATATATATATTGACAATATTTTCTAAATAATAATGTAATTATATAATTAATACTCCCTCCATCCCAAAATAATAGACGTTATAGAGAGTTTCACAAAGATTAAGAATAGTTATAATTTTACTATTTTACCCTTAATTAATATTGTGTTTTTTTTCTCCTGAATCTGATAATAGTGGTGGGAAGGAAGGGTAGAGAGGAAAAATAAATGCCAAAATATTATTGGGATTGTAGAACGTCAGATATTTTGGAAAAAAAAAATACCCTAAAACGTTTATTATTTTGGGATGGAGGGAGTAATAAGTAGGCAATAAAAGAGAGCAAGTAAAACGAAAAATGATATCTGAAACGAGGGCAATTGAGTCGTCAAAGTAAAAATAAAAAGGATGCACGAGCATGAGCATGAGCATGTAGTAATTTATTTGAAATGTGAGCAACCTGGCCTCAGTCTTTTATTTATTTTACTCAAGACTCGTGACTCGTGACTCGTGACTCGTGACTCGTGACTCGTGACTGACTGACTACACTCTAATTATCATTATCAATCACGTGTTATACATACAACTATTGGCTTCTTATTTATTTGTACAGCAAGAGCCAGTTTGTATCTATCAAGAAACCAGGCCCAAAACACAATAAAAATAAGGGTCCTTAATACTAATATACAACAATTAGAAAGTAATTACAAAAATAAAACACACACAACATAATTACAAAAATAAAATAACACTATAAAATTGTTAAAATCACGTATATACGTCAGTTACGGACTCTTTTATATGCAACTAACCGCTCCTACATTCAAGCAATTGAACAAAACATACAACTTTGATATCGGAGAGATCCAAATCTTCTTGCGCGACACACCACTGAGATCGGAAAAGACGAAACAATAGAGCAACGAAGAAAAAATGAACTTGGAGATCAGAAACAACAGAGCAACGACAGATCGGAGAAGACGAGATGCAACTCTAAGATCGGATAATAGAGGAGAAGATCAATAGCAACCTCAAGATCAACAACAACTTCAAGATCAGTAATCAACCTCTGTAACAACTTTGAGTTTAAAGTTTATATGCATATAATTACCCCTTGGGTACTATATACTCGTATATTGGTTACCTTTCTTGAGTTTTTTCATTTCTTTAATTGGTAACAAAAGTCGATTATCTTGTTGTTTTGATTTCAAAATGCATGTAAAAATATGTTTTATATTCTGGTTACTAATAATATAGAAATTGGTTACTGATTATTATTGATTTGGTTACTGTATAATGTTTATTTGATTGTTGTATACTTTAAATGTTTATTTGGTTACCCGTGGTTCTTATATACTTTCGTATATTGGTTACCTTTCTTAAGTTTTTAAACTCTTTAATTAGTCACAAAAGTCGATTATACATCTTGTTTTGATTACAAAATGCATGTAAAAATATGTTTTATATTCTGGTTACTAGAACATAGAAATTGGTTACTGTTTATTATTGATTTAGTTACTGTATAATGTTTATTTGGTTACCCCGTGTGTAAGACCCCAACTTATTATAAATAAAATTAAATTTTCCTCTATTTATTATTCTAAATTAATAAGGGTTAATTTGATATAATACTTTGGTTATGGGTGAAATGTGCAAATTTTACAAAATAAGCAAGTGGTTATAAAATATTCCTTTTATTAGAGGAATATTAGTTTTGGTCGTGGAATATTCTTTTTGTGGGAATATCCATACGACGACCTTGATCAATTATTAGGCCCCATAACGGAAAACGGTTGGATGAAAGAAAACGACAAAGTTTGAGTTTTTATAAATAATGGCGTAGTTGTTACCATTAACACTATTGGGTTACCCAGTGGTTAAAATCTGATGTCTGAGTGGTGGCGCGATGGCAGCACGGTATTGCATGGTATGGTTGAATTATTGATTAAATGCGTAAAAGGCACTTCTATTGTTGTTACGATAGTTCTTATTTAATATTTTATTTTATTGATTCAATAATTGTTGCGTTGATAGTTTATATTATTGTTGTTTGATAATTGTCATTGCCAAAGATTTTCCATTATCGGATCAATAATTCATATTATTTGAATAATATTATTAGATAGCATTATTGGCAATGTCTAGAAAGTTACATCGAGGAGGTTTGGTCATCTAATTGCGGCCAGATGTAAGAAGAAATTCTTATTGAAAAGCCCCTCTTTCCTGCAAAGCAGTGCAGTTGCCTAATTGTGATTCTGTAATATTATTTGTGAATAATTAATTATTGATTTATATTATAAGAAAATATTTATTTGATGTAGAAATAAATGATGGATTTATTTATGTGGTTATAAATGAAGGAATTAATGCTGAGGTGTTTTATCAGTATTTTGTCAGAATGGAGGAATTAAAAATTATCCGTTTGTAGATTTCGGATATTTTCTATTTGGAATTTGAAAAAACTCAAAGCTACAAAGTTGTAGAGAATTCGATTTCAGGCAGAATGGACATAAAATTCGTATTTTTCTGATAAACGGACTATTTTCTATGAATTATTGAAGTTTCAGAAAATAAAATAATTTTTATTAAATTATGGGTGGGACCCACTTATGTTATAAACATGTGGGCTGCTGAATTTTCTTCCTAAATGGCTGCTGGTGGCTTGGTTGGTGAAGGTTGGCGTGGAAGAAGAAAAAGAAAATAATATTTTATTAATTTAGTCTCCTTTGGCGTTCTAGCATTTTTCTATAAATAGAGGGCTAAGTTAGAATTGAAAATCACACCAGAAACAAGTTTTCTCTCTTTCTCTCTCTATAGTATCGAGCGTATTCTTGTAAGTATTTTGATACTTTGAGTGTTGCTTTATCTGGGTGCAAGAAGTTTACAACACTATATCCGAAATTCAGTCAGAAGTACGGTTATTTTGAGGTAAGAGATGTTATTTTCTTCTTAAATGATATTATTTTCTTCAATATCATTATGTCGAAATATTGGTGAACTTTTTAATCAAATTTAGAACTTTTTGTGTCGGAGTTACTATTCACGTATACAATACTATTCACGTATACGACACTATTCACGAATACGGCACTATTCACCGAAAAATAAATTTTTTTCTTTTTGTCCAAGATGTCTATTATGGTTACTATCTTTGATTGTATCCATGTTTTGATCGTTATTTTTGAATTCTACTTCACAATTGGTTATTATGAAATATTATTGATCTTGGATAAACTGTTATATGAATCCCTAATATTTGTCCTTACGTCTCATTTGGATTCGTTTTCTTTAAAATATTTTTCATCATCCTCGGTCTTAAATGATGATATTCTTGAATATCTTTGGCACGTAGTGCAAAGATGAATGATTAATCGATGAATATCTTTGGCCGTAGTGCAAAGATGAACAGGTGTTGAGATGAATATGAATTGGTGATGATATAAATGAATATCTTTGGCCTGTAGTGCAAAGATGAATATTTGATTAAAGATGTATATTGATTAATGTTACAGGGATAAAATATTGATTATGGACTTTTAAATCTTAGAAGATAGTAGAATTCATTCTCTACGTGACTCTTCTAATGAATTCTTTGTTCACGATTTGTTGATCTAAAACTTGTTGTCTATTATATTCTATCGATTTTTCCTGTTGAAGACTAATGATAATTTGTTGTATATTATCTTAGTCATAATATTCTTCTTAGGGCTAGTTGAGCTCACCTTTTTCCTTTTTGTTCTATTTTTCTTCTCAGGAGGTGACAACATAGCAGGATCGAGTTGGGGTATGGAGTGATGGTTCTAGAAAGATGTTTTAGCAATCCTCACTATTTACGTAAAATAGTATATGAATAATTGTAATGAGGACTTATTTGAGTGTTGATATTATGCAGAAGACAATATTTGTATTTAAACTCACGTATGTGTGTTGTCGTATTTTGCACGACAATTGTATTATTGAAGTTGTAGTTTTCTTTACAGTATCATGTATTTGGCGACTTTCGAGAATGGGTGTTGTATACCTATTTTGGGGGCGTCCACAATTGGTATCAAAGCTTAGGGATATGGTCTCTGGCGGAGATCGGGGAATAGAACTAGGAGGGAGAGATGAGTAAATCCTTCGCTAGTGTGTCTATCATAGCTTATTTGTTGGTCATTATAATATAGGGATATTATGTGATATGTTAATTTATTTAATTAACCCTTGTTTTATAAGCGATATTGGAGAATGGCTACGAGAAAACGTTAACAATGGAGTGTATGAGGCTGTAGAACAACCTTTAGTCATAAACCAGGAGAACGTCTGCGGGAAGGCAATATTCCTCCCTAGCAAACAACACGGCCAAAACAAACGATGAATGATCGAATGTTTAGGAGCTTTTTGCAGTTCATGTAAAATCAGACGAGGGAGACTCATGTATAAAATACAGGTGAAAATGATGGCAACACGCGGTCTGTCACAGCCAAGCAGTTCAAGGAGTTGGGACCACCAGATTTCTAAGGAAAGCCCGATCCGATTAAGGCGAAAACATGGGTCAAGCAAATCACCAAGATATTCGATGTCTTGGGATGCACGGAGGAACAGAAGGTTCCATTCGTCACCTTTATGTTCCGTGGTGAAGCGGATTACTGGTGGAAATCTGTGAAGCGTAACCAGCCACCTGCACTCAACATGTCTTCGGAAAGATTTCAGAAACTTTTCAATGACAAGTACTTTCTTGAAAGTATTCGTCATATGAAGGAGGTAGAGTTTATTAGACTGGAACAGAATAACATGACGGTGTCTCAGTACGAGGCGAAGTTCGCGGAGTTATCCAGGTTTGCACCTCATTTGGTAGAGAATGAGGAACGTATGACGCGGATGTTTCTGAGAGGTCTAAAACCCGAGATTCGTCAATACCTTATCTCTTATAAATTTTCTATGTATTCAGATGTTGTCAACAGGGCTCAATTATTAGAGAGAGATAATGAGTATACTCAATCGAGGGACCACAACTAGGGTCATCTGATGACAAAGTGATCATCGAGCGATGATAACCGGTGAGGAGGAAAAATACGGACAAAGCGGTAACCACTCGGGTGGTAATTGTGGGCATGATAATAGGAGAGGTGAGTCAGTGGAAATTTTAGAAAGATGAGATTCAACAACGACGGAAGACATCAAAAGACCGGCAAAGACCAACAACAAATTCTAGGGAGAGAGAACGACCGCCCGGTTAGATGTTACAAATGCGGGAAAGAGGGACATATCAATGGCCTTACACAAAAATCCAAGGTATGTTATAATTGTGGAAAGGAAGGACATATCGCTCGAGATTGTACTATAATGAAACCAAGTTCAAATAGGATGGTGACTCCAAGTTTCAGATCGGATAAGTCGAAATCAGCGGTTCCTGGAAGAGCGTTTGTCGTGACTGGCCAAAACATGAGGAACCCAAATGAGATGATCACGGGTAAGCTAATTTTGAACTCTTACGAAGTTTATACCTTACTAGATACCGGTGCTACCCATTCTTTTATCTCTCCTACTTGTGCTCAACGTTTAAACTTGACTCTGGAGAAATTGGACTTTGACTTATCTGTTGAAACTCTGTTGGGTGTAACCTTCGTTACATCTACAGTTTATAAATCTTGCATGATCCAAGTTGGCACTATCACATTACCTGTTGATCTTATCTCTTTAAAGATACTTGTTTTTGATGTGATTTTAAGAATTGATTGGTTAACCACTCATCATACCAAAATTGATTATTTTTGTAAGGTTGTTAGTTTTCATATTCCTAACCAACCTGTTATGCGAATTCAAGCAACTAAACCACTAAAATCAGTCACTATCATATCAAACCACAAAGCTATTCGTTTATTGAAAGACGGATGTCAAGCTTTCTAAGCCCATGTTATGGATTTGAATAAAGACAAGTCAGATTTGGATAATATTTACATTGTTAGAATTTCACGATGTATTTCTGAAGAACTTCCTGGTCTACCCCTAGAACGTGATGTTGAATTCTTTATTGACCTTGAACCGGGTACAAAACCCATTTCTAAAACCCCATATCGAATGGCACTTATTGAACTTCAGGAGTTAAAAGTCCAACTACAAGAATTATTAGACATCGGTTTCATTAAATCTGAAGTACATCTCCTCTTGGGGTGCTCTGTTTTATTCAGTAAAGAAGAAAGAGCGGGAGTATGCGACTTTAATATTGACTCTGAGAATTAAACCACATCACTATCAAGAATAGGTATCTGTTACCTTACATTGATGACCTGTTGACCGATTCATAGGAGCCTGATTCTTTTCAAAGATCGACCTTCGTTCGATACCATCAATTTGAAGATTAAAACCGAGGATATTCAAAAGACCGCCTTCGAAACTCTGGATGCGGGCATTATGAATTCTTAGCCATGTCTTTTGGATTGACTAATGCTCCTGCTGCTTTCATGGATATGATGAACCGTGTATTCAAGGAATATTTGGATCAGTTCATTGTTGTCTTTATTGATGACATCCTCATCTATTCCAAAAGCCGTGAAGATCATGAGCACCATTTGAAGCTGATACTTGAAAGGCTTCGTGAAAACAAGCTTTATGCCAAGCTGAAGAAATGTGAGTTCTGGCTTGAGGAAGTAGTATTCCTTGGGCACGTGGTGTCAAAACATAGAGTATCTGTTGACCCACGAAGATTGAAGCAATCTGAAGTTGGAGCAATGAAGTTGGTGATCAAAATCTGCAGCGACTTTACGGGCTTAGTTGGTTATTATCGGAGATTCGTGGAAGGATTTTCTCGAATCGCTACTCAGCTAACTTCAGTTGACTCGGAAATATACAAAATTTGTATATGGAATGAAGAATGCGAGAAGAGTTTCCAAGAGCTTAAGAGAGACTCATTTCGGCACTGTTACGTAATAACATCCGAATGCGGATGGATTTGTTATCTCTGACGATGCTTCGTGCAAAGGTTAGGATGTGTTCTCATGCAACATGAAAAGACATAGCTTTATGCCTCACGACAACTCAAAGAATATGAGAGGAATTATCCTACTCATTATCTAGAGTTGGCAGCAGTCGTTTTCGCTTTGAAAATCTGGAGACACTATGTGACGCCCCCAAAATAGGTATACATCACCTATCCTGAGTCGCCAAATACATGGTACAGAATACAAATACAATCTTTAATATAAAACAAAAGAGTTATGAGTTTTAATACAAATATTGTCTTCTAGACAATATCCACTCTTAGAATAAGTCCTCATTACATTTATTGTCACTATTTAACAGAATAGTGAGGACTACTAATGTTATCCTCTTCTGGATGATTACTCCATTCCCCTCACTAGTCCCATTCGTTCTCATTTCTTGAAGAGAATAATGAAAGCAAAAGGGTGAGCTCAACTAGCCCAATAAGAAATATTATGACTAAGATAATGCAAAATAAATTATCATTAGTCTTCAACAATGTTAAAAAGTGATAAAATATAATAGACATCAAGTTTAACTATGGTGGAATAAGCAATCCATTAAAAGAGTCAAGTAGAGAATAAAATCTACTATCTTTTATGATTTAAAGGTTTTCATCACTTTTATCATTTGGGACTCGACAATAAGTAATCCACATCATCGAATCACCCCTTTTACTGACGAATGATATTCTTTAGTATCACGACCACAATTATCCATGCACTACGGGCCGAGGACATTCGTGTATTCATCGATGGTCATGATCATGCCAAAAACATCCATCAATGCACTACGGACCAATGAGGACTTTTATCACATCATTTATAACATTACGGTTATGATTATCTGGAATAATCCACAGTCATAATCATACCAAGTCCATCTATGCACTACTACAATACGAGATGACTTTCAAAAAATATAAACATGAGGATGATGACAATAATATAAGAATTCAATAAAACAAGTTCACGAATTAATTTATCCAAGAACTAATAACGTCCAAATTGTCGGCATGATACTTCTTTGTAGAGTAAAATTTCAAGAATGCTCGGAAGAATATTTCCATGAAAAGATCTTTGGATGAGCGCGCAATATCGAGGATATTCTACTAATTTCATGGAATATAGAAGTCAAAACTTTAACCAATGAGTATAATAAGAATGGAATAATAAAAGAAATCACCATACATGCGGTAAATAGCGATAATAAATAACAAAACTAGGTCGAGTTATTCAACATAATAATAAAGACGGAATAACATTAATCACCATAAAACGCAATAGACATCTGAGGATATTCCAACAAAATAATAAAGATGGAACCGAATCGGCAAGTAAACCATGAATAGGATGTTCCAAGAATAATAAAAGACGGAACCGGGACCGCAGGCGTAAACCCGCACGAACGAGGATGTTCAACGAATAATAAAGAATGGAATAATAGAAGAATTTCACCATGTATGCGGTGCTTGCATAACCAGGTTATTCAACATAATAATAAAGAATGGAATAATGATTCTCTCAACGTGAGATTTCACGAAGAATAATACCCTTACCTTTGAAAAGAAACCGGATATAGGGTAGTGAAGTGAAAGTAGTATGCACACAAGCCATCATGTTTGATGATAAAGCATATACTTTGTAACAATCTTATTCATTTATTAATAAAAAGTATTAATTTATTAAAGGCTTTTAATTATCTACGTGATCTTTGTTTTATAATATGTGATAAACCCGTAGTTTTAAGCGATGCTTTTAGAATAATGATGATGATCATTCTAATGAGATCTAAATTCTTAGAAAGCTTAAAACTAAAATAGTTCCCAATCGTTGGATTACTAAATTGGGGATTAGTGAATCCGGATAGATTGAATACATCGTTCTTTGCTCGTTGGATGAGGATGATTGATCTCATGATCATTTGTGTGGAACACTAAAGCAAGTATGTAGGTGCTTATTAGAGAATAAGTTCATTTGAGCATTGGCTCGCTAAGGAATACCTAATGGAGTTTTATTTTTTGTCGATAGGAATTCTGTAGTGATAGTAGTCTGAGTAATCCTTGGACTTGAGATCATCATAGTATCTTGTGTATGATGAGTTATACTTTGACTTATTCCTTAAGACCCTTAGGGTATATCAAAGGGTATGCTTGGGTATAATAAGTTGTACATGGAGATAATGTATGATCGATAAAGAATCTACCACTTCTAATAAAAGAAGAAATGTCTATGTGATTCGATAAATGACAACCCGATAGTCCTTGGCGAAAGCGAGAATGAAATTAGAAAGGAGTTTCTAATTTGCATTATTTGGAGTTGTGCATTTAAGAGTCGAAATACATATAATTAAATAAAATAAGACTTGTGATAATTCCATGTCTTATATTTAATTGGGACATTGTATGGTGGAAGGATTGAATTATCTGGTAACTATTTATTTACTCAAAAAGGTTCTTTTATGATTAATGTTGAAATCTATATTATCTGGAAAGTCGTTGATCATTAGGAGAACATCCTATTGTAGAATAAATATTATTTATTTAAATAAATTAATTATTTAATTTATTTATTTAAATAAGATTAGAATTATTCTAATTGATTTATTCACAATAGGTTTAATATGGAGAACCTAAAGGGTCACACCATAAAAGGAAGAATAATTATTTAAGAAGTTAATGGCATAATCGTAATAATATGTTATGTATATTTAATTTAATCTATGGTGATAGAATAAATTAAATAGCTTAATATTATTATTTAATATTTTAGAAATATTAAATATAAATTAATAAGAGAGTCTTATTAATATTATTACAATTATTATTATTTTAATTTCTAAAAGAGTTTAGGAATTAATTTAATATAAATACTCTCATTTATTCTAATTGGATTAGGAAGGAAAATTAGTTAAAGGAGTTTAATTAATTATCCTAATAAGATTAGGGAGCTTAATTAATTAAAAGAATTAATTAATTAAAACCCAATTCCTTAATTGTTAAGGTGGGTTGCCCACATCTATAAATAAGAGGAGTCTTATTATGGGTGGTATGGGTTGTTGACTTTAACAAAGTGCGTAATAATTCCAAGTTGTTGGGAGTATGCCTTTTCATAGAGATAGAAAACTAGGGTTTTAGCCATAACACCCATCTTCTTGAATTTTATTCTTCCTTGGTGGATCACCTCTGAGGCCAAACATTGGGTGGCTAACGTTGATCGAAGGAAGGAACCAAACCGGTGGATTCAAGATTGAGCGAAAGGATTTGGAGGTGAACTTGTACACGAGGAAGCTCGATCTTGAGGTATGATTTTATTCTTTATCTTTTCGTTTAATTAATAATTGTGCATAAAGGATGATCAAGGGTATATGGTTTGTAAATTTTTTAAACTACGATTTTTACTTTAGCACTTTTTTTGCAATTTGATTGCGTTATGAATATTACAAACTAACGATGGCATCGAGAGCCAAACCTTTATGCGAATTATTAATTGTTTTAATTTAATATGTATATTGATATGTGTTTAGAACAATTTATTTGGGCATAATTTTATTGTATAAAATTTAAATTAAAAAAAAAAAAAAAAAAATTTTAAAATGGATTAAATCCGTTTTAATTGCATCTTTGGATTCCTTTTAGTTTGATTTCATGTCATTTTTTTTGAAAAAGGAAATCATGCACGTATAATGATTGGTGATGATTACAAAGTTTTTGATTGATTGATGATTACATTAAGCGGAAATCATAATGATGATTAATGTGATGATTGATTATGATTACGTGATTAGTTGATGATTACGATTACGGAAATCAAAAAATAAAATTAATGGATATTTATTTTCAAAAAAAAAAAAAAAGAAAAAGGCATATATATATATATATATATATATTATATATAATAGTTATATATATATATATATATATAATAGTTATATAACTTGGATTATATATATATATATATATATATATATATATATATATATATATATATATATATATATATATATATATATATATTCTTATTATTTATAATTAAAATAAAATGTTTTATTTTAATTTTAAATTGAATATTATATATATATACAAATTATTTTAATCTTAAAATAAAAGTTTATTTTAATTTTAAAATAAAAGGTTTATTTTAATCTTAAAATAAAAGGTTTATTTTAATCTTAAAATAAAAAAGGGTTTATTTTAATTTTAAAATTAGAATTTCATGCTAACTAATTAGAGTTGGAATTGGATTCCATGATAACTAATTGGAGTTGAAATTGTATTCCATCTTTCCTTAAATAAAGGAGTTTATTTAGATATGAAATAAGATTTCATATTATTCAAAATAAAAGAGTTTATTTGTGAATAGGAAAGAAAAATCATGTTTTCCTTAAATAAAGGAGTTTATTTAAATATGAAATAAGATTTCATATTATTCAAAATAAAGGAGTTTATTTGTGAATAGGAAAAATAATTACATGTTTCCTTTAATAATTTTTTTTACATGGAATTGGATTCCATAATTAATTAAAATAAAAGAGTTTATTTTAATTAAAGTTTTTTTTACATGGAATTGGATTCCATAATTAATTAAAATAAAGGAGTTTATTTTGATTAAAGATTTTGATTAAAATAAAATAGTTTATTTTATTCAAAATTGGATAAATTAAAATAAAATAGTTTTATTTTGATTTAAATTTGGATTAAAATAAAGGAGTTTATTTTGATTCAAAATAGATTTTATACTAATTAAATTTGCCCATTAAATGATATCAATATATATATTAAATGTTTATTATTCATAAGATGAATGTTATTTATTGATGCGTATGGTGATGTGTATGATAATAAATGGGATTGATTATGGATTATTGACCCGATATGATTGGATTTTATTTTAGTTGGATGCGTGAATGTATGGGTTTTATTAAATGGGGTCTACTGCGTACCTCGTCTTCTCTAATTTTTTCTTAATGTAAATTCTATCTCCTCCTATGTATGTCTTCCCCTTGATTTAGCGATCAAGGGTTTCTATTTATTTTAAATAGTTTTGTAATAGGAATAGTTAGAATTAATTTTGAAAAATTAGAGATCGAGGAAGCAAGGACTTGAAGACCCGTTTGTAATGGGCAGGGTTTAAATGTAATAGTTATATTTAAATATTATTTCTTGCACCCCTAGGTTTTGACCTTTTGGTTCACTTGGTGGCTCTAGTGAACGAAACTAGAATAAAAAGTCCATAATCAATCCGGGTAGAATATAGTATTCTATATGTGTATGCTTATACTATATATATTATATATTATGTAAACATGCTTAGCGCATGTTCATTAATATATTGACGTATTTTATATATATATATATGCAATGCTTGTTAAACAAGATGAGACACAATTAATAACAAATCCTCAATTTTTATATTAAGTCTAAGCGTTCAAAGATATTTGGAATATCGAGCGTTAAGCCTTCTAACATGATAAAATTAATAGAGTATTAAATATTTAATATGAGTTTGTTGTGTCACCACAAAAAGCAAGTATTAAGTATTTAAGATGTTAATTTATCACATATGATGCTTATAAAGAAAATTGAACAATATTGTTTTGTTGTGTCACCACAAGGATGATATTTTCTTTTTTTGAATATATGGAGTGCTAGGTGGGACTTAACTTGGATAATTTTGATTCGGATGTGCCACCACTTGATCAAAATAATCTAAGAGGCAAAAAGAAAAGGAGTTGCATAGTTGATGTAATTGACAAAAGTTGTCTACCTATTTATTTATATATAGTTTGTTGTGTTACCACAAGGCTATATACATTTGAAATGGGATCCTTATTCTCACTAGCAAATCTTTAATTAGATTTTGCCGAACTATATAAGTGAGGTAATAATATAGTTTGAAGAAAATAGTGGGAGATACCAATTTAAAACAAGACCTAATTTATTTTGGTAATTAATAAAAGAATGTATGTTAAAATGTTATTAATTAAAAATTCATTTACAAATTTTTACAATGTCTAAAATTACTATCAACTGCGAAGCATATTAGATGCTAAATTAACTTGGACCAAATTAAATGGATTGGTTAAGGAATTTGAGAATAGTTCTCATGGTGAAAAAAGCTATCTTATGTCATATCGCTTTATCCTGCGCATGGTTGCGAATGATGCCTCGAGAGGAAGAGATTGCTACTTTTAGAAAGTGGCAAAATGATGCCTGATTAGCTCGATGCATCATGCTTTCGCATCCATGAATAACGAGCTTGACGTCGACGTGAAACTATGGATGCTCTACTATATTCCTGCACATCAGTAGTTGATGGTGAGGAAAGTGGGGCCGATAGATATCGAGATATCTAAGGAGCTCTTCCGATCTAGAATGGCCAATGACACTATAAATGCTGAGACAAAAGTCCTTAACATAATCAATTTGATTGATCGATTAGGACAATGCTGGTTTTGTCGTGGATGAAGAGTTGAGCTAAGATTTGATCTTGCACTCTCAACTCCGGACTCCTTTCACAATTGTTGTGAATTTTCATATGAAAACAAGCTAGATATCGACCTCATTTGATTTGCTTATCATGTTGAAAAATGTTGAGAGTCACTTTCGACCAAGAAAGACCATGTCTTCTTCTTGGTAGGGGCCAAAGGATCTTACGAAAGAAGAACGATTCTAGAAGGTATATAGAAAGGCATAAACAAAGGATAATAAGAACAAAAGCGATCATGGATAGCAAAGGTTTGCTTCCTTTGCAATAAGCACGGACCTTTGGAAAGAAAGCTGCGAGAAGCATCTTGCGAGGCTAACGAAAGAAGCTTAGTGAAGTTTGGTTATAAATCTGAATTTGTTCATGATTAAAATAAATTTTTCTTTAAGTCGAGGTTCTACTTGGGTATTGGATCTGAACTTTGGTTATCATAAATATAGATTTATGAAGGGACCAAGCAGTAGAAAGCTAAACAAATATAAGTAATCTATGTGTGGAAAATGAAGCAAAGGTTGTTGCATTAGCCATAGAAACTTATAGTTTAGCACTTTCTACTGAGCAAATCTATTAAGTCGATAAGTTGTTATTGTATTCCAATTCTTGTTAAAAATATTATTTCCATTTTATTGTTGGACAATAAAATTTTGGTATTATAATTAAGAACAATTGTTGTTCTATTTATAATAATAATGTTTTGTATAGAATGGAATATTACTTAATAAATTTTGTATACTTGACTTACATGAAAATAATTTTGCATATTGAACAAATTAGTATAAGAAAAGGAGATGATCATTCAAAGAGTTGAATGTGTATTTTTTGAAATACAAGTGTGAATTATTTGAAAGGTTCAAAAGAATTCGGAAGTGAAACAAATTGGCAAAAGTATTAAGATTCTTTGATTAGATCGAGGAATAAATACTTGTGCAATAAGTTTCTAGATCATCTCAAATGGTTTTCTCATAATGGACACCTCACGATACACAATAATAAATTGATTTATGTATTGAATGGAAAAATCGTACCTTGTTGGACATGAGTGCGGTCCATAATGATTTTCTGAGCATTCCGGTATCCTTACGGGATAATGTCTAGAAATGGTACGTATATCTCTACGAAAAGGTAATCTCAAAATCCGGCCCCAAGACTCCATAAAAGTTATGGACGGGGAGGATTCTAATCTTAAGTATGTTAAGATAAGGGTTGTCCACTTATGTGAAAAGATTTCAAAGGATAAGCTTGGGACAAGATTTGACATGTCTGATTTGTGGGACATCCTAAAAGTAAGTTTAGGGTATATGTTCTATAATTCTACTTAGCAAAAGGTGTTTGTTGTAAACACGCTTCCCTTAAAAGATAAATGTGTTTATCATTAAAAGGGGCTAGTGGGAGGATAATAGATCTTGAAGAGTTCAAGAACCACAAAACACTATAAGTCGAATAAGAGGAACACGTAGATAAACCTATTGTACCTGGCCCGGAATCGTAAATGCGGAATAGTACAAGAAGATACCTGGGAGGTATGGATTCATCATGAATGATGATGATGATGAGGTACGCATCATAGAAGATGATGATCCGAGTTACATTCGATGAGTAAGAGTTCTAGTGTGTGTGAAAAAAGGTCGATTAGGGGCGTCGTGAAATTTCTAGTATTATATGTTGATATACTACGGATGAGGAATAACATACCAATGCTACAATCGGTAAAGATAAAGTTGTCTAAACATTCCTCCATGAATGATTTGGGAAGAGTATCTTAATTGGGGATAAAATCTATATAGATGGATTTAAAAGGATGCTCGACTTAACCCAAGGAATTATATTCATTTGATGCTAAAAGTCGTTTTAGCATGGCAAACTCAAGAGATGTCTCATGTCGATGAGCTATGGAGTGTATCTCTTTAATAGTCCCCAAAGACTCACGAAAGAGAGAGTCGCGCGAGTGACAATCATGTATGCAATGAAATATCTGAGACACGATGTTGATCGGTCATATTACGGAGAAGTTCACTTTGTAGTCGGTGAAAAACATCTTAAAGTTCTTAGCAGAAGCACTAAGGATGTGATCATATTCATGGTGGGTCTAAATTAAAACTAGAGGACTTAACGACTCAAGTTTTTCGAGACGAGACCAAGACGAGAAAAATCCACTTTAAGGTAAAGGGTTACCTTGAGCAGGTGGTGCGATGAATTGGAAAGGTTCCAAACAATGAAAAGAGTTCTTTGGTTTAGTGATAAAGACAAAGTATATAGCTATAAATGAAGGTACTGCAAGTTGATTGTTTGGTTTAAAAGTTCATTCTGAAACTAGGAATAGTTCTAAAGTCTCATCTTGGATCTAAACATGTGTTGTGGCACTTTCATTTGATTATTAGAATCATTGAAAGATGGGAAATCACTATAGAGATAGTGGACTCTCAAGAACAACATTACATATCCATTAACTAAAGCTTATCCAACAATGGGATAATCGTCACTTAGAAGAAGAGTATAAGATACCATGACGATTGACTTTAGTGCAGTGGGAGATTGAAAGTAGTATGCACACAAACCCAATCATGTTTGATGATAAAGCATATACTTTGTAACAATCTTATTCATTTATTAATAAAAAGTATTAATTTATTAAAGGCTTTTAATTATCTACATGATCTTTGTTTTATAATATGTGATAAACCCATAGTTTTAAGCAATGCTTTTAGAATAATGATGATGATCATTCTAATGAGATCTAAATTCTTAGAAAGCTTAAAACTAAAATAGTTCCCAATCATTGGATTACTAAATTGGGGATTAGTGAATCCGGATAGATTGATACATCGTTCTTCTTGCTTATTGGATGAGGATGATTGATCTCATGATCATTTGTGTGGAACACTAAAGCAGTATGTAGGTGCTTATTAGAGAATAAGTTCACTTTGAGCATTGGCTCATTAAGGAATACCTAATGGAGTTTTATTTGCTGTCGATAGGAATTCTGTAGTGATAGTAGTCTGAAGTAATCCTTGGACTTGAGATCATCATAGTATCTTGTGTATGATGAGTTATACTTTGACTTATTCCTTAAGACCCTTAGGGTATATCAAAGGGTATGCTTGGGTATAATAAGTTGTACATGGAGATAATGTATGATCGATAAAGAATCTACCACTTCTAATAAAGAAGAAATGTCTATGTGATTCGATAAATGACAACCCAGTGGTCCTTGGCGGCGAGAATGAAATTAGAAAGGAGTTTCTAATTTGCATTATTTAGGTTGTGCATTTAAGGATCGAAATACATATAATTAAATAAAATAAGACTTGTGATAATTCCATGTCTTATATTTAATTGGGACATTGTATGGTGGAAGGATTGAATTATGCGGTAACTATTTACTCGAAAGGTTCTTTTATGATTAATGTTGAAATCTATATTATCTGGGAAAGTGCGTTGATGTTGGGAGAGGCTTATCCTATTGTAGAATAAATATTATTTATTTAAATAAATTAATTATTTAATTTATTTATTTAAATAAGATTAGAATTGTTACAATTGATTTATTCACAACCGGTTTAATATGGAGAACCTAAAGGGTCACACCATAAAAGGAAGAATAATTATTTAAGAAGTAAATGGCATAATCGTAATAATATGTTATGTATATTTAATTTAATCTATGGTGATAGAATAAATTAAATAGCTTAATATTATTATTTAATATTTTAGAAATATTAAATATAAATTAATAAGAGGAGTCTTATTAATATTATTACAATTATTATTATTTTAAATTTCTAAAAGAGTTTAGGAATTAATTTAATATAAGTACTCTCATTTATTCCTAATTGGATTAGGAGGAAAATTAGTTAAAGGAGTTTAATTAATTATCCTAATAAGATTAGGGAGCTTAATTAATTAAAAGAATTAATTAATTAAAACCCAATTCCTTAATTGTTAAGGTGGGTTGCCCACATCTATAAATAAGAGAGAGTCTTATTATGGGTGGTATGGGTTGTTGACTTTAACAAAATGCGTAATAATTCCAAGTTGTTGGGAGTATGCCTTTTACATAGAGATAGAAAACTAGGGTTAGCCATAACACCCAACTTCTTGAATTTTATTCTTCCTTGGTGGATCACCTCTGAGGCCAAACACATGGGTGGCTAACGTTGATCGAAGGAAGGAACCAAACCCGGTGGATTCAAGATTGAGCGAAAGGATTTGGAGGTGAACTTTGGAGCTCGATCTTCAAGGGTATGATTTTTATTCCTTGTTTAATTAATAATTGTGCATAAAGGATGATCTTATATGGTTTGAAATTTTTAAACTTTTTACACGCTTAGCAATTTGATTGCGCATGTATGATATTACAAATCTAACATGAAGTAGCGAGAACTTTATCTTCTTCTACGATTTTCTCTACAATTTCTCTATATAATAATTGCTCTATAGCTTTAGTGAATTGGTGAAATGAAGGAAGAATGAGCTTATTTATAGAAAAATATAGTTTCAATAATTGCGTTTTTGGGGCTCGAAAATTTACAGACAATACCTCCAATTTTTCTTTATTTTTAATTTAGTCATGCAAGTATTATCAAACTTGCACTCACCTTCCCTAATAGTAAATAATGTGATTCAATAGTAAATCATGTGAATCAATAGTTCTAGATATGTGAAATACTCAATTACAAAGATAGTACATCAATCATACCTTCATTTTAACTTAGTCATACAAGTATTATCAATCTTGCACCAACTCCCATAATAGTAACAAGAATGTGAAACAATAGTATACACATGTGAACAAATAGTTATAATCATGTGAAATAATAGCAATCAATTGCTCATTTATCCTAAGTTAAATACTTCGATTGATCAATATAACCTCCAGACATCAATTATTATCGAAATAAATATCGATTTTCACTAACACAAATAATTCCAACACAACGAAACTATTTTTATCAAAAATATAAATTTTGAAATTTCGAAGTTTGACTTTTCCCGAAAAAGACAACTGTTAACTTTTTGACCAAATAGTAAAATCCAGAAAATTTTGTGTTTATAGTCTATTTTCACTAATTTCATCGTTCTGGACTCAAATATCACGTCCGCGTCTCCAAATTCAACTCCGAGCATAACTTCAATTTTAAAAACATTCATCACTAATATTATAACTCACAATATTTATCAACCAGGTCGTTCCCAAGAAAGAGGGGGCTTTCCAATAAGGATTTCTCCCTATTGGCACGCAATTAGGTGACCAAACATCTCCTTGACAGAACTTTTAGACATTATAAATATTGCAATTTAATAATATGAATAACTTTATCGTCTCAATTATTGATTTAATAAAATAACATATTATGCAGATGATACTATGACAATAATCGAATCAATAATATGATAGATATGATGCAACAATTACTGTAGCAATAATTGAGTATAATTGAGTGAATTCTCACGTAAGCATCAATAATTAATACCGTAATACTACTGATGCAACCACGCCAGACATCGCATGTACTTTACTATTGAGTAGTTCAACAATGATTAACGGTAAAACATCCGCCGTTATTTTCATAAATATATTTTTGTCGTTTTCTCGATCAAATGATAATTACATTAATGGGTCCACCAATGATTGCGTGGTTATGCGAATATTTCCTGCTAAAACGAATATTCTCCGACCAATCGAATATAATATAACAACTTGCATACTTTGCAGAATTTATAAATACTACCCACAACTATAACATTATAACAAATTCGTTCCATAATATTCAAAAATGATAATTATAGAAAAATCATCTTTATTCATAAAAGTTGGGGTCTTACACACTACCTATATGGGGAGAAAGTGGAGATTTATACGGACCATAAAAGCCTCAAATATTTCTTCACAAAAAAGAACTCAACATGCAAGAACGACGCGTTGGCTTAAGTCATTGAAAGATTACGATCACACTATTCAATATCATCTTGGAAAAGCGAACGTAGTAGTAGGTGACACATTGAGTAGAAGATCATATGCGAAAGTCTGAAGTCGCGATATTGTCAACACAAAGGCCCATTTTGTATGACTTACAAAGGATGGAGATAGAATTAAAGACTCGTGGGGACCCACGTGATGATGGCGAATGTACGAGTAGAACCGACTTTAATCGATAAAGTTAAAGTTTGCTTTCGAGCTACTTTACACCGGGGGTCATTAAGTATGAAGAAGAAAGTTCAAGAAGGAGCTATTCTAGAAGCAAGAATCGATGAAGAAGGTATACTTCGAGTCAACTCTAGACTTTCCATTCCTAACAATTCTGACTTGAAGCATATAATCATGATGGAGGCACACAACACCCCGTTTGCAATCCATCCTGGGAGTACCAAAATGTATCATGATATTCGACACACATTTTGGTGGAACAATATGAAGAGAGAGATCGCGGAGTTTATCTCGAGGTGTTTAACTTGTCAACGAGTAAAGACGGAGCATCAAGTGCCAAAAGGTTCATTGCAACCACTTGAGATTTCGGAATGGAAGTGGGAACACATTATCATGGATTTTTTATAGGTCTTCCCAAAGTTTCTCAAGGCATAGATGCGATTTGGGTTATTGTTGATAGATTAACCAAGTCTGCTCATTTCTTGCCGATACGTGAGACTTATTCCCTTGAACGTCTTTCTCGTATGTACGTGAATGAGATTGTGAGATTGCATGGCATGCCAGTATCCATAGTTTCGGATCGTGACCCAAGATTCACTTCAAGATTTTGGGTTAGCCTACAAAAAGCTATGAGCGCGGATTACGATTGATTCGGGCCAAAGATACCATCCTCAAACCAGACGACAATTGGAAAGGACTATTCAAACCCTTGAAGATCTATTAAGACTCTGTGTCCTAGATTTCAAAGGAAGTTGGGATAAGTACTTGCCACTTGTGGAATTCTCCTACAACAACAGTTATCAAGCAAGTATAGGCATGGCTCCGTTCGAGACGTTGTATGGAAGAAAGTGTCGCTTCTCGCAATCTTTGGGAGGAGGAGGGAGAAAGCAACGTTGTTGGGACCGTAATTAAGACGCATTTGACTACGAAAAGATCCAAATGATTCGATAACGTATTCAAACCTCACAAGATCGACAAAAGAGTTATGCTGATCTTCGTCGAAAAGATGTGAAATTTAATATTAGGGATCATGTTGTTAGGTTTGTAATATTCAAGAACGCAATCAAATTGCATAAAAAGTGCGGAAACGTGTAAAAATCAGAGTTTAAAATTTTTACAAACCATATACCCGGATCACCCTTTATGCATAATTATTAATTAAACGAAAAAGAAAGAACAAGTATCATACCCTTGAAGATCCGAGCTTCCTCAGGTACAAGTTCACCTCCAATCCTTTTCGCATTCAACTTGAATCCACCGGGTTTGGTTCCTTCCTTTGATCAATGTTAGCCACCCAAGTGTTTGGCCTCTAGAGGTGATCCACCAAGGAATAATAAAGATTCAAAAAAATGGGTGGTTGGCTAAACCCTAGTTTTTCTATCTCTATAAAAAAGAACGTACTCTCCAACCATTTGAATTATCACGTAGTCTTAATATCTGATATAAGACTCCTCTTATAAAGATATCAAGTAACCCTATTAAAAATAAGGTATTATTTAATTAAACTCTTTTAATTAAATGGGCTCCCTAATCTTATTATGGATAATTAATTAAACACCTTTAATTAATTTTCTCTCCTAATCTTATTAGGAATAAATGAGAGTACTTATATTAAATTAATTCCTAAACTCTTTTAGAAATTAAAATAATAATAATAATTGTAATAATATTAATAAGACTCCTCTTATTAATTTATATTTAATATTTCTAAAATATTAAATAATAAATATTAAGCTATTTAATTTATTCTATCACCATAGATTAAATTAAATATATAACAACATATTATTATTACGATTATGCCATTAACTTCTTAAATAATTATTCTTCCTTTTATGGTGTGACCCTTTAGGTTCTCCATTTTAAACCTATTGTGAATAAATCAATTAGAATAATTCTAATCTTATTTAAATAAATAAATTAAACAATTTATTTATTTAAATAAATAATATTTATTCTACAATAGGATGTTCCTCCTAATGATCAACGACTTTTCGTATAATATAGATTTCAACATTAATCATAAAAGAACCTTTGAGTAAATAGTTACTTGATAATTCAATCCTTCCACCATACAATGTCCCAATTAAATATAAGACATGAAATTATCATCAAGTCTTATTTTATTTAATTATATGTATTTCGATCCTTAAATGCACAACTCCAAATAATGCAAATTAGAAACTCCTTTCTAATTTCATTTTGCTTAACCAAGACTCTTCGGGTTGTCATTTATCGAATCACATAGGACATTTCTCTTTTTATTAAAGTGGTAGATTTTTTATCGATCATACATTATCTCCATGTACAACTTATTATACCCAAGCATACCTTTGATATACCCTAAGGGTCTTAAGGAATAAGTCAAAGTATAACTCATCATACACATGATACTATGATGATCTCAAGTCCAAGGATTACTTGTCTTATTATCACTACTGAAATTCCTATTGACAGCAAGTAAAACTCCATTAGGTATTCCTTAGCGAGCCACGCTCAAAGAACTTATTCTCTAATAAGCACCTACATACTTGCTTTAGTGTCTCCACACAAATGATCATGAGATCAATCATCCTCATCCAATGAAAGCAAGCAACGTATGTACCAATCTATCTGGATTCACTAATCCCCAATTTAGTAATCCAACGATTGGGAACTATTTTAGATTTAAGCTTTCTAAGAATTTAGATCTCATTAGAATGATCATCATCATTATTCTAAAAGCATTGCTTAAAACTATGGGTTTATCACATATTATAAAACAACATCATGTAGATAATTAAAAGCCTTTAATAAATTAATACTTTTATTAATAAATGAATAAGATTATTACAAAGTATATATGCTTTATCATCAAACATGATCGGCTTGTGTGCATATTACTTTCAATCTCCCACTTGCACTAAAGCCAATCGCCATTTGTATCTTATACTCTTCTTCTCTAAGTGACGATTATCCTGCTGTTGGATAAGCTTTAGTTAATGGATATGTAATGTTGTTCTTGAGATTCCACCATTTCTATAGTGATTTCTCATCTTTCAATGATTTTTATAATCAAATGAAAGTGCCACAACACATGTTTAGATCCAAGATGAGACTTAGGAACTATTCCTAGTTCTCAGAATGAACTTTTAATCCAAACAATCAACTTGCGACTTCATTTATAGCTATATACTTTGTCTTTATCACTAAACCAAAGAACTCTTTCATTGTTTGGAACCTTTCTAATTCATCGCACCAATTGCTCAAGGTAACCCTTTACCTTAAAGTGGATTTTTCTCTCGTCTTGGTCTGTCTCGAAAACTTTGAGTCCGTTAAGCCCTCTAGTTTTAATTTAGACCCACCATGAATATGATCACATCTTTAGTGGGTTAAGCACTTTAAGATGTTTTTCAACGACTCATAGTGAACTTCTCCATAATATGACCGATCAACATCGGGTTTCAGACATTTCATTGCATGCATGATTGCTCACCATGCGACCTCTCTTTTCGTGAGTCTCGTGGGGACTATTAAGAGATATACACTCCATAGCTCATCTACATGAGACATCTCTTGAGTTTGCCATGCTAAACGACTTTAGCATCAAATGAATATACGTTCCTTGAGTTAAGTCGAGCATCCTCTTAAATCTATCTATATAGATTTATATCCCCAATTAAGATACTCTTCCAAATCATTCATGGAGGAATGTTTAGACAACTTTATCTTTACTAATTGTAGCATTGGTATGTCATTCCTTATCCGTAGTATATCAACATATAGTACTAGGAATGTCACGATGCTCCCACTGACCCTTTTGTACACACAGGTTCATTCTTATTTTTGATAAAATCAAACTCTTTTGATTGCCTCATCAAAACGAATGTTCCATATTTGAGAAACTTACTTCAATCCATTTCTCCGAGTGTGTACAACACTTACCTCATCGTATGTAATCGGATCATCATCTTCATGACGTGTACCTCATCATCATCATCTATGATGAATCCATACCTCCTGGTATCTTCTTGATGACTATTCCGTTTTATGATTCGGTTGTGGTATAATAGGTCTACTATCTACGGGTTCCTCTTATTTGACTTATAGTATTTTGTGGTTCTTGAAATCTTCAAGATCTATTATCCTCCCATTAGCCCTTTTAATGATAAACACCTTTATCTTAGAAGGCAAATGTTTCAGAATAAACACCTTTTTGCTAAGTAGAATTATAGAACATATACCCTAAACTTACTTTAGGATGTCCCACAAATCTGTACATGTTAAATCTTGTCCCAAGCTTATCCTTCGAAACCTTTTCACATAAGCTGGACAACCCCTTATCTTAACATACTTAAGATTAGGAATCCTCCCTGCCCATAACTTTTATGGAGTCTTGGGGCTGGATTTTGAGGTTACCTTTTCGTAGATATACAACCATTTCTAGGACATGACCTAGAAGAATACTGGAATGTCGGTAAAATCATTATGGACCGCACCATATCCAACAAGGTACGATTTTTCCTTTCAGATACATCAATCAATTATTACGTATCATGAGGTGTCCATTATGAGAAAAACCATTTGAGATGATCTAGAAACTTATTGCACAAGTATTTATTCCTTGATCTAATAAAAGAATCTTAATACTTTGCCAATTTGTTTCACTTCTGAATTCTTTGAACCTTTCAAATAATTCACACTTGTATTTCAGCAAATACACACATTCAACTCTTTGAATGATCATCTCCTTTTCTCATACTAATTTGTTCAATATGCAAAATTATTTTCATGTAAGTCAAGTATATAAAATCCATTAAGTAATATTCCAGTTCTATACAAAACATTATTATTATTATAAATAGAACAACAATTGTTCTTAAATATAATACCAAAGATTTCATTGTCCAACAATAAAATGGAAATAATGTTTCTAACAAGTCTTTGGAATACAATAACAACTTATCGACTTAATAGATTTGCCTAGTAGGGATTGCTAAACTATAAGTTTCTATGGCTAATCGCAGACCTTTGCTTCATTTTCCACACATAGGATTACTTATCTTGTTTAACTTTCTACTTCCTTGGTCCCTTCATAAATCTATATTTATGATAACCAAAGTCGGTATCCAATACCCAAGTAGAACCTTGACTTAAAGAAAAATTATTTTAAATCATGAACAAATTTGTATTTATAATAGAAACTTCACTAAGCTTCTTTTGGTTAGCCTCTGCAAGATGCTTCTCGCAGTTTCTTTCCAGTGTCCAAGCTTATTGCAGTGGAAGCAAGCTCCTTTGTTATCCGTATCGCTTTTGTTCTTATTATCCTTTGTTTATGCCTTTCTATTTACCTTCTTTGAATCGTTCTTCTTCTTGAGAAGATCCTTTGGCCCCTACCAAGAAGACTTGATCTTTCTTGGTTGAAAGTGACTCTCAATATTTTTCAATATGTTAAGCAAATCAATGAGGCCGATATCTAGCTTGTTCATATGAAAAATTCACAACAATTAATGAAAGGAGTCCCGGAGTGAGTGCAAGATCAAATCTTGGCTCAACTCTCCATCCATGACAAAACTTCGTTGTCTAATTGATCAATCAAATTGATAATGTTAAGGACTTTTTATCCATCTTTGTAGTGTCAATCGGTCATTCTAGATCGGAAGAGCTCCTTAGATATCTCGATATCTATCGGTCCTATTTTCCTCACCATCAACTACTTGATGTGCGGGAATATAGTAGAGCATCCATAGTTTCATCTTGTGACGAAGCTGAATTCTTACTCATGGATGTGAGCATGATGCATTGAGACAATCATGCATCATCTTGCCACTTTCTAAAAGTAGCAATCTCTTCCTCGAGGCATTATGCGCAACCATTGCGAGGATAGGCGTATTAAGGACATAAGATAGCTTTTCACCATGAGAACTATTCTCAAATTCCTTAACCAATCTGCTTAATTCGATTCGTTAATTTAGCATCTAATATGCTTCATGATGATAGTAATTTTAGACATTGTAAAATTACGTAAATGAATTTATAATTAACAACATTTTAACATACATTCTTTTATTAATTACCAAAATAAATTAGGTCTTGTTTTAAATTGGTATCTCCCACTATTTTCTTCAAACTATATTACCTCACTTATATAGTTCTAAAAAATCTAATTAAAGATTTCTTTAGTGAGAATAAGGATCCCATTTCAAATGTATATAGCCTTGTGGTTACACAACAAACTATATATAAATAAATAGGTGACAACTTTTTTGTCAATTACATCAACTATGCAACTCCTTTTCTTTTTGCCTCTTAGATTATTTTGATCAGTGATGGCACATCCAAATCAAAATTATCCAAGTTAAGTCCGACCTAGCACTCCATATATTCAAAAAAAAAATATCATCCTTGTGGTGACACAACAAAACAATATTGTTCAATTTTCTTTATAAGCATCAAATGTGATAAATTAACATCTTAAATACTTAATACTTGCCTTGTGGTGACACAACAAACTCATATTAAATATTTAATACTCTATTAATTTTATCATACTAGAAAGGCGACGTTCGATATTCCAAATATCTTTGAACGCTTAGGACTTAATATAAAAAAAAATTGAGGGGTTTGTAATTAATTGTCTCATCTTGTTTAAGCGCATACGCATATATATATATAAATACGCGCGTATATTAATGAACATGCGAAGCATGTTTGCATAATATATAATATATATAGTATAAGCATGCACATATAGAATACTATATTCTACCCGGATTGATTATGGACTTTTATTCTAGTTTGGTTCACTAGAGCCACCAAGTGAACCAAAAAGGTCAAACCCTAGGGCAAGAAATAATATTTAAATATAACTATTACATTTAAACCCGGGTTCCATTACAAACTGGGTCTTCAAGCTTCTTGCTCCTTGATCTCCAATTCTTCAAAATTAATTCTAACTATTCCTATTACAAAATTATTTAAAATAAATAGAAACTTTGATCAAAGATCGAGGGAAGTAAATAGGAGGAGAATAGAATTTACATTAAAAAAATTTAGAAGGCGAGTCTGCAGACCCCATTTAATAAAACCCATACATTTATGCATCCAACTAAAATAAAATCCAATCACATTTGGTCAATAGTCCATAATCAATCCCATTTATTATCATACACATCACCATATGCATCAATAAATAACATTCATCTCATGAATAATAAACATTTAATATATATATATATATATATATTGATATCATTTAATGGACAAATTTAGTTAGTATAAAATCTATTTTTGAATCAAAATAAACTCCTTTATTTTAATCCAAATTTAAATCAAAATAAAACTATTTTATTTTAATTTATCCAATTTTGAATAAAATAAACTATTTTATTTTAATCAAAATTTTAATCAAAATAAACTCCTTTATTTTAATTAATTATGGAATCCAATTCCATATTAAAAAAAAATCTTTTATTAAAGGAAACACGGATATTCTTTCCTATTCACAAATAAACTCTTTTATTTTGAATAATATAAAATCTTATTTCATATCTAAATAAACTCCTTTACTTAAGGAAAAGACTCCATTCTTTTTCCTATTCACAAATAAACTCCTTTATTTTGAATAATATGAAATCTTATTTCATATCTAAATAAACTCCTTTATTTAAGAAACATAGAATCCAATTTCAACTCCAATTAGTTATCATGGAATCCAATTTCAACTCTAATTAGTTAGCATGAAATCTAATTTTAAAATTAAAATAAACCTTTTATTTTAAGATTAAAATAAACCTTTTATTTAAAATTAAAATAAATTTTTATTTTAAGATTAAAATAATTAAAAAGATTATATATATATATATATATATTTATATAAGAAACCATCCGTAATTGATTCTCGGAATCATGAATCATAGTAACGTAAATATAATATATTATATAAACTTCTTGCACTTGCATAATCAAGTATATATATATATATATATATATATATATATATATATATATATATATATATATATATATATATATATATTAGTATTCAAGTTATCATATAAACTTACTGAGTGCGGATATTCAAGAAACCGTGATTCATGGTTTTGAATAAAAAGATTTCGGCACCCTTTTTTTTTTTTAAATAAATTTATACGACAAATTATGCCCAATTAAATTATTTCAAACACATATCAATATACATATCAAATTAAAATAATTAATAATTCGCATAAAGGTTTGGCTCTGATGCCACTTTTAGGTTTGTAATATTCAAGAACCTTGATCAAATTGCATAAAAGTGCGGAAATGTGTAAAAATCGAGTTTAAAATTTTTACAAACCATATACGGATCACCCTTTATGCACAATTATTAATTAAACGAAAAAGAAAGAACAAGTATCATACCCTTGAAGATCCGAAGCTTCTCCTGTGCAAAGTTCACCTCCATCCTTTTCGCATTCAACTTGAATCCACCGGGTTTGGTTCCTTCCTTTGATCAATGTTAGTCACCCAAGTGTTTGGCCTCTGAGGTGATCCACCAAGGAATAATAAAGATTCAAGAAAATGGGTGGTTGGCTAAACCCTAGTTTTTCATCTCTATAGAAAAGAACGTCTTTCTCAACCATTTGAATTATCACGTAGTCTTAATATCGATATAAGACTCTCTTATAAAGATATCAAGTAACCCTATTAAAAATAAGGTATTATTTAATTAAACTCTTTTAATTAAATGGGCTCCTAATCTTATTAGGGATAATTAATTAAACTCCTTTAATTAATTTTCCTCCCAATCTTATTAGGAATAAATGAGAGTACTTATATTAAATTAATTCCTAAACTCTTTTAGAAATTAAAATAATAATAATAATTGTAATAATATTAATAAGACTCCTCTTATTAATTTATATTTAATATTTCTAAAATATTAAATAATAAATATTAAGCTATTTAATTTATTCTATCACCATAGATTAAATTAAATATATACTTAACATATTATTACGATTATGCCATTAACTTCTTAAATAATTATTCTTCCTTTTATGGTGTGACCCTTTAGGTTCTCCATATTAAACCATTATGAATAAATCAATTAGAATCAATTTAATCTTATTTAAATAAATAAATTAAACAATTTATTTATTTAAATAAATAATATTTATTCTACAATAGGGATAAGCCTCCTAGCGATCAACGACTTTTTTCGGATAATATAGATTTCAACATTAATCATAAAAGAACCTTTGAGTAAATAGTTATCGTCTAATTCAATCCTTCCACCATACAATGTCCCAATTAAATATAAGACATGAAATTACTTTGTCAAGTCTTATTTTATTTAATTATATGTATTTCGATCCTTAAATGCATGAACTCCAAATAATGCAAATTAGAAACTCCTTTCTAATTTCATTCTCGCTTAACCAAGGACTACCGGGTTTGTCATTTATCGAATCACATAGACATTTCTCTTCTTTTATTAGAAGTGGTAGATTTTTATTGATCATACATTATCTCCATATATGAGTTATTATACCCAAGCATACCCTTTGATATACCCTAAGGGTCTTAAGGAATAAGTCAAAGTATAATTCATCATAAACACAAGATACTATGATGATCTCACGTCCAAGGATTACTTGTCTTACTATCACTACAGAATTTCTATTGATAGGCAAGTAAAACTCCATTAGGTATTCCTTAGCGAGCCACGTTCGATGAATTTATTCTCTAATAAGCACCTACATACTTGCTTTTTAGTGTCTCCACACAAATGATCATGAGATCAATCATCCTCATCCAACGATGAAAAGAACGTATGTACTCAATCTATCCTGATTCACTAATCCCCAATTTAGTAATCCAATGATTGGGAACTATTTTAGTTTTAAGCTTTCTAAGAATTTAGATCTCATTAGAATGATCATCATCATTATTCTAAAAGCATTGCTTAAAACTATGGGTTTATCACATATTATAAAACAAAGATCATGTAGATAATTAAAAGCCTTTAATAAATTAATACTTTTATTAATAAATGAATAAGATTGTTACAAAAGTATATGCTTTATCATCAAACATGATTGGCTTGTGTGCATATTACTTTCACATGTATTATTACGTATTGCTCCATGCAAGGGAGTTACAAGATTTGGAAAGAGAGGAAAGCTCAATCCAAGGTTTGTTGGTCCATTTGAGATTCTTGACCGGATAGGAAATGTGGCCTATAGACTCGCGTTACCTCCAAGTATGTCTCGTGTTCACAATGTTTTCCACATATCTATGCTTCGTAAATATTTGAAAGACCCGAACCACATTATTGCGTTAGAACCAGACGAGATAACCGAAGATTTAACGTACGAGGAGGTACCTATTAAGATCTTGGATAGGAAAGAACATGTCCTACGCACCAAGGTTATACTTCAAGTTAAGGTTTTGTGGAGGAACCATGCTATTGAGGAAATGACCTAGGAGTTGGAATCAAAAATGAAAGCGAGGTACCCTCACCTGTTTGAAACACCAGGTATATACGTCAATTTCGAGGAAAAAATTTTATAAGGAGTGGAAGTTGTAAGACCCCAACTTATTATAAATAAAATTGAATTTTCCTCTATTCATTATTCTAAATTAATAAGGTGTTAATTTGATATAATGCTTTAGTTATGGGTGAAATGTGCAAATTTTGCAAAATAAGCAAGTGGTTATAAAATATTCATTCTGTCGGGGAATATTCGTTTGGTCGTGGAATATTCTTTTTGTCAGAAATATCCGTACGACGGCGTAGTCAATTGTGGGCCCCATAACGGAATAACTGTCGGATGAAGAAAATGACAAAGTTTAAGTTTTTATAAATAACAGTGTAGTTGTTACCATTAACACTGTTGGGTTACCTGATGGTTAAAATACTGATGTCTACGCGTGGTGGCCACAATGATTTTGCCAGTATTACAAAGTATGGTTGAATTATTGATTCGTGCGTAAGAAGAAGCACTACTCAATAATTGTTACGATGTTATCTTGCTCAATATTTTATTTTATTGATTCAATAATTGTTGCGTTGATAGTTTATATTATTGTTGTTTCAATAATTGTCACTGCACAGTATTTCCCATTATTAGATCAATAATTCATATTATTTGAATAATATTATTAGATAGAATTAATGGCAATGTCTAGAAAGTTCTGTCATTGAGAGGTTTGGTCACCTAATTGCGGCGCCCAAAGAAGGAGAAATCCTTATTGAAAGCCCCCTCTTTCTTAGGGAGCTACCGGTTGTCATAATTGTGATTCTGTAATATTATTTGTGAATAATTAATTACTGATTTATATGATAAAAAAAATATTTATTTAATGTAGATATAAATAATGGATTTATTTATGTGGTTATAAATGAAGGAATTAATGCTGAGGTGTTTTATCAGTATTTTGTCAGAATGGAGGAATTAAAAATCACCCGTTTGTGGATTTTGGATATTTTCTGTTTGGAATTTAGAAAAACTCAAAACTACAAAGTTGTAGAGAATTCGATTTCAGGCATAATGGACATAAAATTCGTATTTTTCTAATAAACAGGCTATTTTCTATGAATTATTGAAGTTTCAGAAAATAAAATAATTTTTATTAAATTTATGGGTAGGACCCACTTTGGTTAACAACATGTGGGCTGCTGGAAATTTGGTTCAAAGGTGGCTGGTCTAGATTTTCAACTTAGCACATGCGTGGAAGAAAGAAAAAGAAATAATATTATTTTATTATTTAGTCTCCTATGACGTTCTAGCATTTTCCTATAAATAGATGCTTAGGTTAGAATTGAAAATCATACCAGAAACAAGTTTTCTTTCTCTCTAGACTATCGAGCGTATTTTAGTGAGTATTTTGATACTTTGAGAGTTCTTTGTTAGATAAGTTTCCTTCCGCTTTCTATCCGATATTACGATCGGAAGATCTGCTTATTTTGAGGTAAGGATGTTATTTTCTTCTTAAATTATATTATTTTCTTTAATATCATTATGCCAAAATATTGGTGAACTTTTTAATCAAATTTGGAACTTTTTGTGTCGGGATTACTATTCACGTATACGGCACTATTTACCGAAAAATAAAAAATTTCTTTTTTGTCCAAGATGTCTATTTTGACTAATATCTTTGATTGTATCCATGTTTTGATCGTTATTTTTGAATTCTGCTTCACAATTGGTTATTATGAAGTATTATTGATCTTAGATAAACTGTTATACGAATCCCTAATATTTGTCCTTCTGTCTCACTGGATTCATTTTTTTAAAAATATTTTTCATCATCCTCAGTCTTAAATGATGATATTACTGAGTATCTTTGGCCTGTAGTGCAATGATGAATGATTAACTAATGAATATCTTTGGACCGTAGTGCAAAGATGAACAGGTGTTGAGATGAACATGACCAACTGGTGATACAAATGAATATCTTTGGCCTGTAGTGCAAAGATGAATATTTGATTAAAGATGTATATTGATTGTTGTTACAGGGATAAAATATTGATGATGAACTTTTAAATCTTAGAAGATAGTAGAATTCATTATCTACGTGACTCTTCTAATGGATTGTTGTTTCCGCTGCAGAATATTGATCTAAAACTTGTTGTCTATTATATTCTATCAGATTTTTCCCTGTTGAAGACTAATGATAATTTGTTGTATATTATCTTAGTCATAATATTCTTTACTGGGCTAGTTGAGCTCACCCTTTTCCTTTTTGTTCCATTTTTTCTTCTCAGGAGGTGAGAACATAGCAGGATCGAGTCGGGGTATGGAGTAATGGTTCTAGAAAGATGTTTTAGCAGTCCTCACTATTTCTGTAAAATAGTATATGAATAATTGTAATGAGGACTTATTTGAGTGTTGATATTGTCTAGAAGACAATATTTGTATTTAAACTCACAGTATGTGTTATCGTATTTTTTACTCACAAATTGTAATAATAAAGTTGTAGTTTCTTTCATGCCATCATGTATTTGGCGACTCGGAATGGGTGTTGTATACCTATTTTGGGGGCGTCACATTGAGTCGTTACTTATTGGTTATTGTATACTATTTAATTGGTTACAGTATGATGTTTATTTGGTTGCAATGACAATTTGACAATTTTTGTCAAGTTTGGAGTGTCAGATTTTGGCATTTTCGGAGCCTAATTTTATTAGAAATGGGTCAACGATCAAAAGTCAAGTAAAATTTGGTTTATTTTCTGGTTACTAAGATTATGTAATTTGGTTACTGTCTAATATTGATTTGGTTACTTTACAATGTTTATTCAGTTGTTAGACAATGGAGACCCATGATGAAATCTGACAAATTTAATTGTTTATAGGAATATATAATTGTTTCTTTGCTAGTAACCATTAACCACATGGTTGGTAACATTTTTGATGGTGTCACGATAACCAAAATTGATGTTGATTAATATTTTAATTTTGATTTCATCATGAGTTATCAATATAAAGTAAACATATACATTGAACAATTGGTAAGCTGCTTACAAACATTTTATGTAAATTTGGTTACCCATCTAAAATAAAATGGTTACCTCTATATTCATATTTAGTTACCAACCCGGCATGGACCATTTCAAATAACTTTTATAACTACGTAATTTAAAAGTATCCATCACTAGATAAATGAAAACCCTCATAATGTATATTAAACACTTGATAATTGTTACGATATAAGTTTTTAATTATTTGGTTACTAACAAAAACTAAAATGGTTACCCTTATATGCGAGTTTTGGTTACCAACTTTGCACCTCTTAAGCTATTTTTATTTTAATATGTGATCTATAAGTGACCATCATATATATAAATGAGAACTCTTAATTGGAGTTTCTTATTCTATCGTGATGATGACGGTATAAATAAAACATATACCTTTAACACTTTATAACAGTCTTGATACAAGTTTATAATTATCTCAGTTCTTAACAAGCTTGTAACTATCTATGATAATTATCTGATTACTAACAAGCTTGTAGATAAATAGGACACTCACACATATACATTTAACAATTGATATTTGTCACGATCTGAGCTTGTAACTATCTCGGTTACTAATAACAAATAACTATAATGTAACATAATAAAACAAGAACCACATAATTAAATGATAGTAACCAGAACAGGTTTTAATGGCATCATGTAATGAAACCTAGTTTAGGCAATCCATGTATACTAAACAATTACATATTAACAAGAATAAAAAATAAAAGTATCTGAAATCCCATATTGAGGACACAATAATAGTAGCCAAACCATAAGGTAACAAAGAATCAAAACATAACAAAGAAGTAACCAAATAGTTATATGAAAGTAACTGAACATGTTTTAATGGTAACCAAAATGAAACAACTCAGATATCCAACCAAGTTTAGGCAACCCATGTATACTCTCACATGTACATTTAACCATAACGCGTTTCCAATGAATTTTCTAGAAGAGCATAACCCTCAGAGAATATATTTGAAGGAATTTACAAAATAATACATCAATGTATACTAAGCAAATACATGGTTTATTATGACTTGGGTTTATTATTTACAAAAATAATACATCCACAAACTAATGATGCCTTAAACTTCTCCAACTGACTTGGGTTCAATTTCTTGGTAATAATGCTGGGGACTTCCATGTCACACCAATATATAACTTTTCTAATGAATTTTCAGTTGCATTCCTCATAGTAAAGATCCCATAACTGTAAATAAATAAAATCAGATTTACACAGTCATTAGTAACCAGATATAAACAATATTTATAACATAAATAAATTCATATAGTGACCAAAAAATAAAGGCATACTAACCAAAACATAATATAACAATTACACGATGAGCCAAAACAGCATTTATAACAAATAACCAACATCCCACATCGATCGCACAATAATAGTTATCATAACATAATATAACATTAACCATACCATAATAAAGTAGTAACCAAAAAGTTATATTATATAATCTAATGGTGACAAAAATAAAACAACATGTAAATGCAGACCATTTTATGTAGTAAACAAATAGTTATATATAATATTAACCAAAACATAATTTAAAGGTCACCAAAACAAAAACATGTATACCAAAAAATATACTAAAGAAGTAACCAAACAGTTATATACTAGTAACCAAACCATTTTTTAATGGTAACCAACACATAAAACAACATGTATACCAAACCCAGTTTAGTCAACCAGTGTATACTAAGCAAATAAATTGGAACCAAAACAACATATAAAAGTAACCAAAATCCCAACTCAAGGAAACAAAAATAGAATCCAAATCAGAAACTAACAATAACCAAAAACATCTTGAAGAAGTAACCAAATATTTATATGATAAGAAACTAAAACATGTTTTTAATGGTAACCAATACATAAACAACATGTACACCAAAACCGATTTAGTCAACCATGTATACTAAGCAAATACATGGTAACCATAACAACATAAAAAAAAACCAAAATACCAAATCAAGGTAACAAAAATGGTATCCAGAATCATAAGCTAACAAATGAACTAAAAACATAATGCGAAGTAACCAAACAGTTTATATAATAAAGAACAATAACAAAATTTAAATTAGCACACCTTTAAAAAATTTTGGGTTGGAAATATCTTCTATTATATAAACTTGAGCTTACATCTTAACTACATGAGAACATCAAAATCGAAATCCAACCGCATGAAACCCAAACAAATTTTTTCAAGTCCTTAATAGAATCACCCTTTGTGATTCTTTTCCTCTTTCCATCCTTCTTCCTTGTATCAACCATTCTATACAAAACATAAAAATAACACAAATTCAAACAATCAATACCCCATTCTGTTAGAAACATAGCGTATATATATGATCATATTGGCAATTAATTAGTAGAATGAGAATTAATAGAAATTAGAACCAGACCTTAAAGAGAGAAACCTGGATCCTTTCAGTTGTGAGAGAGTTGGAGAGAGAAATCACGTATTCAACTATCAGAGTTAGAGAGAGAAAGTCACGTATCAGCTTGAAAACATAGCCTTTCACGTTTTGCTCGCTGCGGCGGCGGAAGAGAACAAAAACGAGTGGCTTCGAGAGTAGAGAGAGAAGTAGTACGGGAGAGAGAGAAGTAGTAAGGGAGAAGAGAGAGAAATAATAAGGGCAGATAGAGAGAAACCGAATGAAGATGGAAACTAATTTGCAAAACAACAAATAACACTCAAATATTGAATAAAAGTTAAAACTTCCAGAAAACTTCAATTCCACCAACCCACCAGATTTAAAACATACTTTCACATGAACAGTTAAAATTGCCCATAAAAACAAAATTCATACTTAAAACATACTCTAACAATGGGTGTTTTTTCATTCTCTCAATAATGATGTCCCCAATTCAATCCAGAGGCTCGGTCTTGGTGCTGATGTTTCGCGATTTTCCGTGTTTTGCCCAAATCTTAGAGAAGCTTCAGTCGATTTTTCGTGATTCTTAGAGAAGCTATGGTTTCGCGATTTGGAGAGAGTAGAGAATAGGGAAGGAATTTGGCTCTGTTAGGTTCGCAATTTGGGGAGAAAGAGAGGTCGACTAGGGCTAGAGAGGAGAGAGAGGAGAGTTCGCGAATTCTCGATTGGGTTTTTAAAAGACACGGAGGAAGGCTCTTGTTATTAAATACTTATGCTACTTAAGATTTTTATGCTAGTTAATTATTATGCTCCTGATCTTTTCCCTATATATATATATATATATATATATATATATATATATATATATACTCCTTTTACGTAAATCTTAGCATATCATTTGTATATGTAGTGTGTACATGAAAACATATCATTCAAATAAAGTTTGTTGGTATGGGAATATTATTTTGACTACCAAGGTATAATACGTTGTCTTGTCTTAAATCGATGAAGTTGACATTACTTGATTTTCAGGCGTGGCCAAGAGCGAACAAGAACATGAACATTAAATACGCATGCATCTTGTCTTCTTAGGAGTATAATATAACCACATACATACATACATACTAATCTATTATATATACTAAATCACAAAGATACGCACAATAATTTAACATTTGTCCTTCTATAAATTCAACAAGTGTACATCCTATTTAATGCTCCTTATAATTCTTGACAAAAATACCCTTACAAACAACTTCGTACAAAAATACCCTTAATAAACAACTGAGGTTCCTTTTTTAAATTATGGATAAATAATAACAAATCAAGTAGAATTTAATCTCTTCAACAACCAATCAACAAAATTTTATATGGATAAAACTTCCTAACTGAATTAGAGTTTTAAATAATGTTAATGATCACCAGACCTAATCCTCCATGCATATACATATATATATATATATATATATACGTATATTAATCAGGTTAATAGTTCATTCACGTTTCGCACGATGGAAGAGTCATCACCATTGATGGTGAACGAAAACCATTCAAGAGGAAGGATTTTATTTTGTTCTTCGGATTGGGCCTTATGTTTGTGTTGAATGGAATTATGGGTACGTACATAAATTAATTCTAATAATTTACTAATTTAATTAATCATAATATAATATTGATTTAGTGGATTTCTGTATGGTACGCATTAATATTCTTTAGAGTCGGTTTGAACAACAAACAATGTGTTTATAGTACATAAATTCTTTAAATATCTTATTACGAGTAATTATCCATGTTTTATACAAGTTATTATTATTATTATTATTATTATTATTATTATTATTATTATTATTATTATTATTATTATTATTATACATTCTAGACAATATCCACTCTCGAATAAGTCCTCATTATATTTATTGTCACACTATTTAATGTAATAGTGAGAGGACTACTAATCTTTATCCTCGGACCGTCACTCCGTTCCCAGACTAGTCCCATTACGTTCTCATTTCTGAAGAGAACAATGAAATCAAAAGGGTGAGCTCAACTAGCCCGAAGAAATATTATGACTAAGATAATACGAATAAATTATCATTAGTCTTCAACAATGTTAAACCGATAAAATACAATAGACATCAAGTTTAAGCTGCGCAATGAGATAAAGCAATCCATTAAAAGAGTCAAGTAGAGAATAAAATCTACTATCTTTTATGATTTAAAAGGTTTTTCATCACTTTTATCATTTGGGACTCAACTTTAATAAATAATCCACATCATCGAATCACCCCGCATACGGCCAGGATATTCTTTAGTATCACGACCACAATTATACATACACTTCTACGGGCGAGGACATTCGTGTATTCATCAATGGTCATGATCATGCCAACAAGCGTCCATCAATGCACTACGGGCCAATGAGGACTTTTATCACATCATTTATAACATTACGGTCAATTTGATTATACCGAATAATCCTCAAATCATAATCATACCAAGTCCATCTATGCATTACAGAATACGGATGACTTTCAAAAAAAATATAAACATGAGGATGATGACAATGATATAAGAATTCAATAAAACAAGTTCACGAATTAATTTATCCAGAACTAATAACGTCCAATTGTCAACATGATACTTCTTTGTAGAGTAAAATTCAAGAATGCTCGGGAAGAATATTTCCATGAAAAGATCTTTGGATGAAGCGCTTGAAATATCAAGGATATTCTACTAATTTAATGGAGTATAGAAGTCAAAACTTTAACTTAACCGTGTGGCGCCCCCAAAATTAGGTATACATCACCCATCTTGAGTCGCCACTTACATGGTACATAATTTAAATACAACTTATTAACATAAGCGTATGGTATACAATACGACATAAACTGTGAGTTTAAATACAAATATAAATCTACTAGATATTATACAAACTCAAACAAAAAGTCCTCATTACAGTTATTATCACACTATTTTACGAATAGTGAGGACTACTAATCTTATCTTGAGGACCATCACTGTTTCCCACTCGGCTAGTCAATTATATTATCATTTCACGAAGAAAACGGTGAAAGAAAGGGTGAGCTCAACTAGCCCGAAGAAGAAATATTATGACTAAGATAATGCGAATAAATTATCAATAGTCTTGATAATGTTAAACCGATAAAATACAATGACAACCAGTTTAATCTGCGGTGAATATCTGATCCATTAAAAGAGTCAAGTAGAAAATAAAAGTCTACTATCTTTTAGGTTTTAAAGGTTTTTCATCCTGTTATAGGCGAGACTCGACTTTAATAAATATTCCACATCATCGAATCACCCCGCACTTCTGGCCAGGATATTCTTTAGTATCACGACCACATTATTCATGCACTTCACGGGGCGAGAATATTTGTGTATTCATTAATGGTCATGATCATGCCAACAAGCGTCCATCAATGCACTACTGACGCACTGAGGATTTTTATCACATCATTTGTAACATTACGGTTATGATTACACCGAATAGTCTCTGGTCATAATCATACCAAGTCCATCTATGCACTACAGGCCACAGATGACTTTCAAAAAATATAAACATGAGGATGATGACAATGATATAAGAATTCAATAAAACAAGTTCAAGAATTATTTTATCCGAGAATTATTAACGTCCAAATTGTCAACATGATCTTTGTTTTGTAGAGTAAAATTCAAGAATGATCGGAAGAATATTTCCATGAAAAGATATCTTTGGATGAAACGCAAATATCAAGGATATTCTACTAATTTCATGGAGTATAGAAGTCAAAGTTTTAACCAACTGGGTATAATAAAGAATGGAATAACAAAAGAAATCACCATAAATGCGATAGAGCCGCATACAGACGAGTTATTCAATGAGAATAATAAATAACGGAACGAGTCGGTGAAATTCACCTGCAAGCGGGGATGTTCCAATGAATAATAAAGATGGAACCCGGATCCGGTGTAAAACACACGAGATAGGATATTCCAACGAGAATAATAAAAAGAGCGGAACCGAGTCCGGTGTAAAACACCTTGAGCAAGGATGTTCCAATGAGAATAATAAAAACGGAACCGGTCGGTGTAAAACACACGAGACAGGATGTTCCAATGAGAATCATAGAAGAATGTCACCAAGTATAGGGTAAACATGCGTATCTGAGTTATTCCAATGAGAATAATAAGCAATGGAATAACATGCAGTTCTCTTCATGAATAAGAAAGAATAACACCCTTACATTTGGTAGGAGATTGAATCTACTGACGGTGTAGTAACAAAATACTCTTCTTCTTTCTCTCTTATTCTCTCTATACTTTCTCTCTCATAAGCTTGAATGAATTAAGTGAAAATAATGAAGCCCTAGGCCTCTATTTATAGAAGATTTCTAAACAGCTTTTCTTAGAGTGTGAAAAGCGCAAGTGGCTTGACGGTTGGTTTGGCCTTTGTAATGTGAAACGACAAGTGGTTCGGCGCTTTGTAATGTGAAGCGACAAGTGGTTCGGCCTTTTGTAATGTGAAACGACAAGTGGTTCGACGTCTGGTAAAAGGTAATTACTATTAACGAAGGTAAATACTATTGGCGAAGGTAAATACTATTCACAAGGGTAATTCTTATTGGCGAAGGTAAATCTTATTCACAAGGATATTTACTATTGAATGAAGGTAAATACTATTCACAAGGGTAATTACTATTGACGAAGGTAAATACTATTGATGAAGAGACTCTTAGATGATGATATATGCCCCCCATAAAATAATCAAACTTACCACAAATCATAACACGTATTTAATCTTTCAATAATTATTAATCATTTATAACGTAAATCTCGATTATTGATTTAATACTATAACATATTATCTGAGATGATCTTTGTGACAATAATTGAATCAATAATATAAGAGATATGATCACGACAATTCTTTGTAGCAATAATTGAGCATAGGTAGTGACTTCTCACGTAAGCATCAATAATCAATCTGAGTGTCTTCTTATGCAACCACGCCAGCGTATTCATGTACTTTTACCATCGGGTAGTTCAACGAGTTTTAACGGTAACACCTCCGTAGTTATTTTTATAAAAATATTTTGTCGTTTTCTCAATCAAACAATAATGTTGTAAGGTCCACCAATGATTGAGCCATTATGCGAATATTCCCTAACAAAAGAATATTCCCCACCAAACGAATATTTTATAACAACTTGCATACTTTGCAAAATTTATAAATATTACCCACAACTATAACATTATATCAAATTTATTCCATAATATTCAAAATAATATTTATAGAAAAATTCATCTTTATTTATAAAAGTTTGGGGTCTTACTAATTGAGTATAATAAGGAATGGAATAACAAAAGAAATCACCAAGCATGCGATAGACCGCATGCATGAAGTTATTCCAATGTAACAATAAAAACAGAAGAACTCCCAAAGAAAAAGCGCATTGCATGTGAGGATATTCAACGAGAATAATAAAAGGCGGAATCGGTCGGCGTAAAAGCATGCAGCAGAATGTTCCAACGAGAATAATAAAGACGGAACTAGGTCCAACGTAAAAACCTGAGACGGGATGTTCCAACGAGAATAATAAAGACGGAACCAGTCCCAGGCGTAAAAGACTGAGCAGGATGTTCAATGAATAATAAAGAATGGAATAACGAGATGAATTTCACCATGTATGCGGTATTGTGCATAACTAGGTTATTCAACATAATAATAAAGAATGGAATAACGAAGTTCTCTTCATGAAAGGCGAACGAAAGAAATAATACACTTACCTTTGAAAGAAAGCTGGATATAGGAGTAGTGAGGTGGCAGAACTTCTCTTCTTCTACTGATTTTCTCTCTACAATTTCTCTCTATAATAATTGCTCTATAGCTTTAGTGAATTGGTGAGAAATGAAGGAAGAATGAGCTTCATTTATAGAAAATATATTTTCAATAATTGCGCTTTGGGGCTCAAAAATTACAGTCAATACCTCCAACTTTTTTTTTATTTTAATTTAGTCATGCAGTATTATCAAACTTGTACCACCTCCCTAATAGTAAATTATGTGATTCAATAGTAAATCATGTGAATCAAAAGTTCTAGACATGTGAAAATATGAATTACGATATAGTACCTCCATCATACCTCCATTTTAACTTAGTCAATACGCAAGTATTATCAATCTTGCACCAACCCCCTAATAGTAACAAGAATGTGAAACAATAGTATACACATGTGAACAAATAGTTATAATCATGTGAAATAATAGCAATCAATTGCTCATTTATCCCATTAAATACTCGATTGATCAATATAACTTCCAGACATCAATTATTATCGAAATAAATGTCGATTTTCACTAACACAAATAATTCCAACACAATGAAACTATTTTTATCAAAAATATAAATTTTGAAATTTCGAAGTTTGACTTTTCCCGAAAAAGTCAACTGTTGACTTTTTGACCAAATAGTAAAATCCGGAAAATTTTGTGTTTATAGTCTATTTTTACTAATTTCATCGTTCCGGACTCAAATATCACGTCCGCGTCTCCAAATTCAACTCCGAACACAACTTCAATTTTAATAACATTCATCATTAATATTATAACTCACAATATTTATCAACCAGGTCGTTCCCAGAAAAGATGGGGCTTTCCAATAAAGATTTCTCCCTATTGGCGCGCAATTAGGTGATCAAACCTCTCCTTAACAAAACTTCTAGACATTGTAAATATTGAAATTTAATAATATGAATAACTTTGTCGTCTCAATTATTGTTTTAATAAAATAACATATTATGCAGATGATACTGTGACAATAATCGAATCAATAATATGAGAGATATGATGCATCAATTACTGTAGCAATAATTGAGTATAAGCGAGTGACTTCTCACGTAAGCATCGATAATCAATACAAGGTGCTTCTTATCTGCGACCATGCATATTCTTTGTACTTTTACTACTGAGTAGTTCAGCGATGATTAACGGTAAAACTTTTCGTAGTTATTTTAATAAATATATTTTTATCGTTTTCTCGATCAAGCAATAATTCTATTATAGGGTCCACATGATTGATTGCAGTTATGCGAATATTCCTGCTAAAAGCGAATATTCTCAGACCAATCGAATATAATATAACAACTTGCATACTTTGCGAGAATTTATAAATACTACCCACAACTATAACATTATAACAAATTCATTCTATAATACTCAAAATGATAATTATAGAAAAATCATCTTTATTCATAAAAGTTGGGGTCTTACAACCTCCCTTCTTATGAAATTTAGCCCTCGAAATTAGGTGCGTGCACGGTATGTCGAATAGGTGAGGATGTGAGACCCCAGTTTTTATCAATAAATATTTAAATTTTGTTGAAATAATTTTTTAATATTATGGTGTGAATTTAAGATAATAGATAATATTATAAATTGTGGGTAGGTTATATTATATTCATTTTGGGGAATATTCTATTAATAGGAATATTCGTATAACTACCAATCATATTGTGGACCCTAATAATTATATTGAGAAAACGATAAAAATATTTTTTATCGAAATAATTACTGAAGTTTTACCGTGGTTACCGCTGAACTAAGAAAAGTAAAGAATACGTGCATGTCATACAAGAAGATTACCCGTGATTGATTATCGATGCTTATGTAAGTCACCGCTTGATTCCATTATCATTTATTAATAATATGAATTATTATAATGATAATGACGTTTTGTTTTATTCAGTATTATTAACGTAATAAAACGAAACATCTTTTATATAAAATAGAATACTTTATTAAAGTTATTCTATAAATAGAATATATTATATTTTATTATGCATAGTGTTGCGTAGTGTTTTTGCGTAGTATTGCATAGTGTTTGCATAGTAAAATGTTTTTATATAAATAGAATATATTATATTTTATTTAAAAGATTTTTCTTTAAATATGGACCGTCGATTAAAGTAAATCAATCTGGACCGTTAATGGATTAATTCTTATGCATTCCATTTTCCTATAAATAGAAGCTCATTCCTTCATTATTTTCTTACGAATTCATTGAAACTCTAGAGAGAAATTATAGAGAGGTTTATAGAGAAAAATATAGAAAGAAGAAGAGTATTCTCGCTACTTCACTACTTCTATATTCAGGTTCTTTTTTACGGTGAGGGTGTTATTCTTTCTTCTTGAAGAGAACTTCATTATTCCATTCACTATTATTCTCGTTGGAATAACTTTTGTAAAGTGGTATACCTATACATAACCTTTGATCGCGGCATACCCCTATACTTGGTGAAATCCTCTGTTATTCCATTCTTTATTTATTACATTGGAATAACTTTGATATCTGTGACGTACCTATACTTGGTGAAATCCTCTCATTATTCCATTCTTTATTTATTACATTGGAATAACTTTGTATCTGTGGATTACCCTATACTTGGTGACATTCTTCTATTATTACATTGGAACATCCTGCATGCATGTGTTTTACAATCGACCGGTTCCGCTCTTTATTATTCTGTTGGAACATCCTCGCATGCGTGTGTTTTACACCGGACCGGTTCCGCCTTTATCATTCTCATTGAATATCCTATCTGTGTGTTTTACACCGGATCGGTTCCATCTTTATTATTCTGTTGGAACATCCCGCTTGGTGTGAATTTCACGACTGGTTCCGTTATTATTATTCTGTTGAATAACTTTGTATACATCTGAAGTCCGCATGCATGGTAATTTCTTTTGTTATTTCATTCTTTATTATACCCAAATGGTTAAAACTTTGACTTCTATACTCCATGAAATTAGTAGAATATCTTTGATATTTGCGTTTCATCCAAAGATATCTTTTCACGAAAATATTCTTCGATCATTCTTGAATTTTACTCTCTGCGAAAACAAAGATTATGTTGACAATTTGGGCGTTAATAATTCATGGATTAAATAATTCTTGAACTTGTTTTATTGAATTATTATGTCATTGTCATCATCCTCATGTTATATTATGTTATCTTTGGCTTACGTGCATAGATGAACTTAGTATGATTATGACTAGGGATCATTCGGTATAATCACGACTTGATATAAATGATGTGACAAAAGTCCTCGGTGGCTGTAATGCAATGATGGATAGTTTTGGTATGATTATGACCAGGGGGTGATTCGGTATAGTCATGACCATTGATAACTTGATGAAAATCCTTGGCCGTGATACGGGGATGATTAGATGTGGTGGTTTATTTATTAAAATTTGAGTCTCAAATGATAAAAATTGATGAAAACCTTTTAAAACCTAAAAGATAGTAGATTTTATTCTCTACTTGACTCTTTTAATGGATTGCATATTCACTGCAGCTTAAACCGGTTGTCTATTATATTTTATCGGTTTAACACTTTGTTGAAGGCTAATGATAATTTATTCTCGCATTATCTTAGTCATAATATTTCTTCTTTGGGCTAGTTGAGCTCACCCTTTCTTTCACATGTTATCTTGAAATGAGAACATAAATTGGACGAGCAGTCGGGAACGAAGTAATGGTCCGGAGGATAGCATTAGTAGTCCTCACTATTCTGTGAAATAGTGTGATAATAGTTGTAATGAGGACTCCTTTTGAGTTTGTATAATATCTAGTAGATAATATTTGTATTCAAACTCACGCTTTATGTCGTATTGTACACTACGATAATATTAGTAAGTTGTATTTGAATTTATGTACCATGTAAGTGGCGACCCAAGATGGGTGACGATACCTAATTTTGGGGGCGTCGCGGTTTGAATATCGAGCTTAGGGATATGATCCTGGCTAAGATGTGAGAATAGTACTAGGAGGGAGAGACGAATTCTTCACATTAGTATGACCTACCTAAAGCTATTTGGTATTTGATTGGTCGGTCGAGTATAGTGATAATATGTTGCATGTCAATTAACCCTTATTTTATGGCGGTGTTTGAAAATGGCATCCGAAAATGTTGAGAATAAAGCAATGGAGCACGAGATCTGTTGATTCTCCACAGATCAATAATCGAGACAATGTACAACAGGATGGCGATAATCCTCCAGAACAACAACAACACCGATCAATTGACTAACGACGAGTACGTTTAAGAGGTTTTAGAATTCATGCAACATCGGTAAAGCGACTCGCCCAAAACGTAGGTGGAAACACGGAAAACTCTCGGGCGATCCGCTAAACAATTCAAGGAGTTGGGACCACCGGAGTTTAAGGAGAGCCAAAACCACTTCGGCGGAAGCATGGATAAAGCAGATTACCAAGATATTTGATGTCTTGGGATGTCTCAGGAGCAAAAGGTTCCTTTTCACGCCTTTATGTTATGCGAGAGAAGCGATTACTTGTGGGAATCGGTAAAAGCGTACTCAACTTTCTTGTGTCTCAAGATATCTTGGGAGAAGTTCCAGAGTCGTTCAACGACAAATACTTTCTGAAAGTATTCGCCACACGTAAGGAGGTGGAGTTTATCAAGTTGGAACAAAACAATATGACCGTGTGTCGCATGATACGAGGCAAAGTTTGCGGAGTTATCACGATTCGTCCCACTTGGTGGATAATGAAGAGAGAATGGCACGAATGTTTTTAAGAGGTTCGAAGCGGAGATACGTCAACATCTTATTTCTCATAAACCGTGTTTTTATTCAGATGTTGTAAATAGGGCTCGATTAGTGGAGCGCGATAACGAGTCAACGCAACTAAAAGAAAGTGTAGCCGCAAAATTATAATACCAAATGAGAGTAGTCATCGGGCGGTGACAACAAGCGTGGAGGGAATCAACAGGCGGATATGGTAACCACTTGGTGGTAATCGTACAAAAACAATAAGAATGGACATTTCAAGAAAAGGAGATTCAACAATGATGGAAAGACGTCAGCACCAGCACCTGTTGTTAAGGAAGGAGAAGGACCATCTATTATATGCTTCAAATGCGGAGGAGAGGGACACATCAGTCCGAACTGCGCCATGCCATCCAAAGCATGTTATAATTGTGGAAGAGAAGGTCACTTAGCTCGATTTTGTCGTTTACCGAAGACAAATTCAACTAGGATGGAGGCACCAAAGGTCGTCCCGCACAAACCAAAGCCGAGAGTTTAAGAGAGAGCATTTTTTTTTCGTGACGAGGAACCCAATAAGATTATCACGGGTAAGTAATCATAAGCTCTTGCGAAGTCTATACCGTGTTAGATACCGCCTTCTACCCACTCTTTTATTTCACCTAGTTGCGTTCAACGTTTAAATTTGACTCAGGAGAAGTTAGACTTTGACTTATTGGTTGAAACTTCGTTAGTAGAGCCTTCGTTCGCGCTTATTATTTTAAATTTTTTTGATTCAAATAAACACTTTCACGTTACACGCCGATCTTATCTTTTGAAAATACTTGTCTTTGATGTGATTTTAGGAATCAATTGGTTAACTACTCATCATGCTTTTAAGTAAGGTTGTTAGCTTTTATATTCATAACCATCCTGTTATGCAAATTCAAAGTAACCAAACCACTAAAGTCAATCATTGTCATATCAAGCCATAAGTAAAGAGCCCCGATCCTTTCGTTGTTGACTTCCTTGTGTGGAATGCACCGCAAGGCGGGACTTTCTTCAGAGGCGACATACATCGTGAATGAAGATGGCAAGTTTATAGGTATCATTGTGAGGTCTTATCTAGGTTAAGGGATAGAAGTCACAGTTGGTATCAATGTGACGATACTATCCAAGTCTTGGATAAAATGTAACGCTTTTGAATGATATTTCTATCATTAATAAATTTCTTGACGTATTCTTGAAGATTTCCTAGCCTACCCTAGAGCGTGAAATCGAATTTTGTATTGACCCCAAAGATAAAAACCCATTTCTTAAACCCTCAAATATTTCTTCAACTAAAAGGATCTGTTTACGAGGATTATGATGAAAGTCATAATAAAAGCATTGGACTAATGAAAATCATGGGTATATGAAGTATTAGTAAGTGTTATGATGAGTTATGTTGGTTAGTATGTGAAAACATGAAAGTTTCTTAGAAATCACAAAGAGTTGAAAATCGATTTTGGTGAAAAACGTAACATGAAATTCAATTGACCATATCTCCTATTATATTTTGAATTTTTGAATGTGGTCAAGTCCTAGAGTTAGATCTATGAGTTACCTAACTAATCCAAGTGGAATTACTAGAAAAGGTATTGTAGATTTTTGTGTGGACTGATTTTAGGAAAGGAGTGCAAAGCTGCAAAAATCGAAAAAGCTTCTGCCATGATTTTAGAGAGGCTGTTTCGGCCACTTAAATTATGAGAAAAATTCTGGCCTTTTGGGACATGAAGGTATATGGTATAAAGTATCTCCTGTCCAAAAATGAGCTCATTCTGACTTAAAATGAGCAAGTTATGACTATTTCAATATTTAGGTTTTTCCGACGAAAAACGCTATAACCGGAGTTCTATAACTCCGATGACCATGAAATTTAAACTAGAAGCTCACGTTAACATGTGTAAGGTCCTGCCAAGATTTGGGAATTTTTGGAGTTAAACTTGAGGTAGCTAATTTCTTAAGGAATTAATTAGAAATTAATTTTTGAAAAATAGTAAATGAATTTTAAAAATTTCGAGAAAAATATATTTTCATTATGGGACTATATTATGCTAAATCCCAGAAAAGAAATATTTTTGGGGCTGATTTGGTATTTTCATGAAAATAGTTTAATTACTTAACATATGAGTTAAATATGTTATGTGAAGTAACAAAGTTGAAAATAGATTTTATGGCTTTGAGAGAATCCTATATAGAGTATATGCATATTTTTGATGAGGATTTGATAATTGGTGATGATATTTTATGAGTATGACATTTTGAATGATTAAATGCATTATATGGTAAAAGCGTAAACAATTAAGATAAATTGTTTATAAATTTAAGAAGTGATTAAAATATTGTTATAAAATTAATGATATTAGATTATGAGATTATTAAGTGATTGAAAACATGGGGATATTCTTGAATCCTCGGATAAATTATATTATAAATGTTTAATATTTATCCTTTATCTCATTTGATTGATTCTTTATATCATTATCCTCATGCTTATATTATGTTGAAAGTCATCTACGTGGCTTTAGTGCATAGATGGACTTGGTATGATTATGACCGAGGATTGTTCTAGATAATCATAACCGTAAATGAATACACGATTATCTTTGGTAGTAGTGCATGGATAATTGTGGTCGTGATACTAATGAATACACGATTATCTTTGGTAGTAGTGCATGGATAATTGTGGTCGTGATACTAATGAATACACAATTATCTTTGGTAGTAGTGCATGGATAATTGTGGTCGTGATACTAATGAATACACGAGTTATCTTTGGTAGTAGTGCATGGATAATTTGTGGTCGCGATACTAATGAATACACGATTATCTTTGGTCGTAGTGCATGGATAATTGTGGTCGTGATACTAATGAATACACAGCTTATCTTTGGTAGTAGTGCATGGATAATTTGTGGTCGTGATACTAATGAATACACGATTATCTTTGCCGTAGTGCATGGATAATTTGTGGTCGTGATAATCTAATGAATACACAATTATCTTTGGTAGTAGTGCTTGGATAATTTGTGGTCGTGATACTAATGAATACACAATTATCTTTGGTGCGTAGTGTATGGATAATTTGTGGTCGTGATCTACTAATGAATATCCTTGGCACGTAGTGCGGGGATGATTTGATGATATGGATTAATTATTGAAATGAGTCTCAAATGATGAAATATTAATTCTGGATGTGGTAAAAGTCATCTTTAGTAGTAGTGCATTGATAGACTTGGTATGATTATGACGAAGGATTATTCTTGATATAATCATGATCAGATTGAAAACACGAATATCCTCGGCCAAGGTGCATGGATAATTCGTGGTCGTGATATCTATTAAGTCTGCGTCTCAAAGATTATTGGTTTTACAGTTGTATATCTTTAGCTTTGTAGTACAAAGATGAATTGTTAATGAATAGCTTTTCAAGTGATTTCAAAGATGAATTTAATATTTTAAACGATAAAGGTATTCAAGGTATCCTCATCTCTTTATCATACCAGTACGTACCACTAATTTTGAGGGCTAAATTCCATAAGGAGGGAGATTGTGAGACCCCAGATTTTATCAATAAAGATTTAAATTTTGTTGAAATAATTTTTAATATTATGGTGTGAATTTAAGATAATATTATAGTTGTGGGTAGTATTTATAAATTTTGTAAAGTATGCAAGTGGTTATATTATATTCGATTGGTGGGGGAATATTCGTTTTAGCGGGGAATATTAAATATAACTACTCAATCATTGGTGGACCCTATTAATGTAATTATTATTCGGATTAAAAAAAAGCAAAAAATATTTTATTGAAATAACGGCGGAAGTTTTACTGGTGATTCTTGTTGAACTACTCAGGTAGTAAAAGTACGAAGAATCGTGTGGTTGCGTAATAGCTGACACCAGATTGATTATTGATGCTTATGTGAGAAGTCACTCGGTTTGATTCCATTATTGTCGATTAATAATATGAATTATTATAATGATAATGACGTTTTTGTTTTATTCGTATTATTAACGTAATAAAAGCAGTAAACATCTTTTATATAAAATAGAATACTTTATTAAAGTTATTCTATAAATAGAATATATTATATTTTATTATGCATAGTGTTGCATAGTATTTTTGCATAGTATTGCATAGTGTTTGCAGATAAAAATGTTTTTATATAAATAGAATATATTATATTTTATTTAAAAGATTTTTCTTTAAATATGGACCGTCGATTAAAGTAAATCAATCTGACCGTTCATGGATTAGTTACTATGCATTCCATTTTCCTATAAATAAAGCTCATTCCTTCATTATTTTCTTACGAATTCATTGAAACTCTGAGAGAGAAATTATGAAAGAAGCTTATAGAGAGAAAATTATAGAAAGAAGAAGAGTATTCTCGCTACTTCACTACTTCTATATTCAGGTTCTTTTACGGTAGTGGTGTTATTCTTTCTTCTTCAAGAGAACTTCATTATTCCATTCACTATTATTCCGTTGGAATAACTCGTAAAAGTGGTATACCCAATACATAACTCAGTATACGCCAGTACCCTATACTGGTGAAATCCTCCGTTATTCCATTCTTTATTTATTCATTGGAATAACTTTTGATATCTGTGCGTACCCTATACTTGGTGAAATCCTCTGTTATTCCATTCTTTATTTATTCATTGGAATAACTCAGATACGGATTACCCTATACTTGGTGACATTCTTCTATTATTCATTGGAACATCCTCGTCTATGTGTTTTACACCGCACTGGTTCCGCTTTATTATTATTCGCTGGAACATCCATCGTGTGTTTTACACCGACTGGTTCCGCTCTTTATCATTCTCATTAGAATATCCAATCATGTGTTTTACACCGGATCCGGTTCCATCTTTATTATTCTGTTGGAACATCCCGCTCGGTGTGAATTTCACCGACCGGTTCCGTTATTATTATTCTCGTTGAATAACTTGCCTATGCTAAGTACCGCATGCACGGTGATTTCTTTTGTTATTCCATTCTTTATTATACCAAGTTGGTTAAAACTTTGACTTCTATACTCCATGAAATTAGTAGAATATCCTCGATATTTGCGTTTCATCCAAAGATCTTTTACGAAAATATTCTTTTGATCATTCTTGAATTTTACTCTACTGAAAACAAGATTATGTTGACAATTTGGACGTTAATAATTCATGGATTAAATAATTCTTGAACTTGTTTTATTGAATTATTATGTCATTGTCATCATCCTCATGTTATATTATGTTATCTTTGGCTTACGTGCATAGATGAACTTAGTATGATTATGACCGAGGATCATTCGGTATAATCATGACTTGATATAAATGATGTAACAAAAAGTCCTCGATGGCACTGTAATGCACGATGATGGATAGTTTTGGTATGATTATGACCAGGGGTGATTCGGTATAGTCATGACCATTGATAACTTGATGAAAATCCTTGGACAGTGGTACGTGGATGATTAGATGTGGTGGTTTATTTATTAAAATCGGAGTCTCAATGATAAAATTGATGAAAACCTTTAAAACCTAAAAGATAGTAGATTTTATTCTCTACTTGACTTTTTTAATGGATTGCGATATTCATTGCAGATTAAACCGGTTGTCTATTATATTTTATCGGTTTAACACTTTGTTGAAGGCTAATGATAATTTATTCTGCATTATCTTAGTCATAATATTTCTTCTTGGGCTAGTTGAGCTCACCCTTTCTTTCACTTTATTATCTTCGTGAAATGAGAACATAGTTTGGGACGAGCCTGGGAACGAAGTAATGGTCCGTAGGATAGCATTAGTAGTCCTCACTATTCTGTGAAATAGTGTGATAATAGTTGTAATGAGGACTCCTTTTGAGTTTGTATAATATCTAGTAGACAATATTTGTATTCAAACTCACAGTTTATGTCGTATTGTACACGACAATTATATTAGTAAGTTGTATTTGAATTTATGTACCATGTAAGTGGCGACCCAAGATGGGTGACGTATACCTAATTTTGGGGGCGTCACAGAGGATATCTTGACTTCATCTCAGATTCTAACTCCCAAGTCATTTCTTCCATATCGTGGTTTCTCCACAAAACTTTGACTTGAGGTATAACCTTGGAGCGTAGAATATGATCCTTTTTATCCAAGATTTTAACAGGTAACTCTTCACACGTTAAATCTTCCTTTATCACGTCCGGTTCTAATTCAATAATGTGGTTCGGGTCTTCCACATATTTACATAACATGGATATATGAAAAACGTTATGAACACGAGACATACTTGGCGGTAAAGCAAGTCTATACGCCACAGTTCCTACTCGATCGAAGATTAAAAATGGGCCAATGAATCGAGGATTGAGCTTTCCTCTCTTTCTAAATCTCGTAACTCCTTTCCATGGAGCAACACGTAACAGCACATGATCTCCAATATCGAATTTCACGTCCTTTCGATGAAGATCAGCATAACTCTTTTGTCGATCTTGTGAGGTTTTTATACGTTGTCGGATTGTTTGAAACTTTTTCGTAGTCATACGTACCAAATCCGGTCCCAACAATGTTGCTTCACCCACTTCATCCTAACATACTGGAGAACGACACTTTCTTCAATACAACGCCTCGAATGGAGCCATGCCAATACTTGTTTGATAACTGTTGTTGTAGGAAAACTCCACCAATGGTAAGAACTTGTCCCAACTTCCCTTGAAGTCAAGGACATAGAGTCTTAATAAATCTTCAAGAGTTTGAATAGTCCTCTCTGATTGTCCGTCCGTCTGAGGATGATATGCCGAACTAAATCGTAAATCTATGCCCATAGCTTTTTGCAAACTAACCCAAAATCTTGAAGTAAATCTTGGGTCTCGATCAGAAACTATGGATACTGGTATACCATGCAATCTTATAATCTCATTTATATACATACCAGCAAGATGTTCAAGTGTATAAGTTTCCCGTATCGGTAAGAAATGAGCAGACTTGGTCAATCTATCAACAATGACCCAAATCGCATCTATGCCTTGAGAAACCTTGGGAAGACCAGTAACAAAATCCATGGTAATGTGTTCCCACTTCCATTCTGAAATTTCAAGTGGTTGCAATAGACCTTTTGTCACTTGATGCTCCGCCTTGACTCGTTGACAAGTTAGACACCTTGAGATAACCCCCGCTATCTCTATCTTCATATTGCTCCACCAAAATGTATGACGAACATCACGATATATTTTGGTACTCCCAGGACGGATTACAAACGGTGTGTTGTGCGCCTCCATCATGATTTTATACTTTAACTCAGTGTCGTTAGGAACACAAAGTCTGGAGTTGACTCAAAGTATTCCTTCATCATCGATTCTTGCTTCCGACATAGCACCTTTTTGCACTTTCTTTCTCATATGCATCAGCTCCAGGTATGTAGCTTGAGCAGCTTTAACCTTATCGATTAAAGTCGGTTCTACTCGTATATTCGCCATCATCACGTGGGTCCCTGGAGTCTTTTATCTCTATCTCCATCATTTGCAAGTCATACAAAATGGGCCTTTTGCGTTGACAATATCGCACTTTTCGTGCATTCGCGTATGATCTTCTACTTAACGCGTCACTACCACGTTAAACTTTTTCGGGATGGTATTGGATGGTATGATCATAATCTTTCAACAGTTTCGAGCCAACGTCGTTGTCGCGTGTTTAGTTCTTTTTGAGTGAAGAAATATTTGAGGCTTTTATGATCCGTAAAGATCTCCACTTTCTCCCCATACAAATAATGCCTCCAAATATTTAGTGCAAAAAATATCTACTAACTCTAGATCATGAGTAGGATAATTCCTCTCATATTCTTTGAGTTGTCGTGAGAGGCATAGGCTATGATTTTCCCATGTTGCGTGAGAACACAACCTAACCCTTTACACGAAACATCACCATAGATGACAAATCCTCCGATCCGGATGGTATTATCGAGCAGTCTTTAAATGAGTCTCCTCTTGAGTTTTTGAAAACTCTTCTCACATTCTCGCTCCAATCAAATTTTGTATCTTCCTAGTTAGGCTTGAGTTAAAAGAGTAGCGATTCGAGAAAACCCTTCATGAATCTCCGATAATAACCAACTTAAGCCGAAAAGCTACGTGCTTTGATTCGATTTAGGTTGCTCCCAACTTTGAATAGCTTCAATCTTTCTTTGGTCAATAGATATTCCATGACTTGACATCATGTGCCCAGAATGCTACTTCCTCGCCGTAACTCGCATTTCTTCAACTCGGCATAAAGCTTATATTCACGAAGCTTTTGGAGTATGAACCTCAAGTGTTGCTTTCATGATCTTCACGACTTTTGGAATAAATAAGGATGTCATCAATAAAGACGACCACAAAGTAATCCAAATATTCCTTGAATACTCGGTTCATCATATCCATGAAGGCAAAGATGAGCATTAGTCAATCCAAAAGACATGACTAGGAATTCATAATGCCTGCATTAGAGTTCCGAAAGCCGCTTTGGAAAGTCATCGGCTCTAATCTTCAATTGGTGATAACCGGAACGAAGATCAATCTTTGAAAAGAATTTGGCTCCTTATGGCCGGGTCAAACAGTCATCAATACGTGGCAATGGGTACTTATTTTTATGGTGACATGGTTCAACTCCCGATAATCAATACAAAGTCTCATACTCCCATCTTTCTTTTTCACGAATAGAACGAGAGCACCCCAAGGAGATGTACTTAGGACGAATGAAACCGATGTCTAACAATTCACAGTAGTTAGGTCTTTAACTCCTCGAAGTTCAATAGAGCCATTCGATATGGGGCTTTGGAAATAGGTTTTGTCTTCGGGTTCAAGGTCGATACAAAATTTAATTTCACGCTCCGGGGGTAGGCCAGGAAGTTCTTCAGGGAATACGTCAGGAAATTCATTAACAATAGAAATATCATTCAAAACTGACATATTTTTATTTAGATTCGTGACATGAGCTAAGAAAGCTTGACATCCGTTTTTCAATAAACGAATAACTTTATGGCTTGAGTTGATAGTGATTGATTTTAATGGTTTGGTTGTTTGAATTCGCATAATAAGTTGGTTAGGAATATGAAAGCTAACAACCTTACGAAAACAATCAATTTTTGCATGATGAGTAGTTAACCAATCAATCCCTAGAATCACATCAAATGCAAGTATTTTCAATTTAATAAGATCGACAGGTAATGTGAGGGTACCGATTTGAACTAAAAAAGACTTATAAACAGTGGATGTAATGAAGGTTTCTCCTAATGAAGTTTCAACAGATAAGTCAAAGTCCAATTTCTCCGGAGTCAAATTTAAACGTTGAGCGCAAGTAGGAGAAATAAAAGAATGGGTAGAACCGGTATCAAATAAGGTATAGACTTTGTTAGAGTTTATGATAAGCTTACCCGTGATGACCTCGTTCGGGTTCCTTGCTTTCTGGGAGGTCATAACAAACGCTCTCCCTTGCACTACCGGCTTTGACTTTTCTAGGACGGCCTTTGGTGCCTCTATCCTAGCTGAACTTGTCTTCGGTGAACGACAAAATAGGGCTAGGTGACCTTCTCTTCCACAATTATAACATGCTTTGGACGACATCGCACAGTTTGGACTGATGTGTCCCTCCTCTCCACATTTGAAGCATATAATAGGTGGTCGTTCTCCTTCCTTCACAACGGGTGCTGGTGCTGACGTCTTCCCATCATTGTTAAATCTTCTCTTCTTGAAATGTCCATTCTTATTGTTTTAGCCCTGATTACCACCGAAGTGGTTACCATTTCTGGCATGCTGATTCCCTCCACGCTTGTTTTCACCGCTTCGTTGACTGCTCTCACTGGTATTATCATTTTTCTGGCCGCTCTCTTTTGGTTGGGTTGACTTGTTATCGCATTCCAATAACTGAGCCCTATTAACAACATCTGAATACAAATATAGTTTATGAGAGATAAGATATTGACGTATCTCAGGTTTTAAACCTCTTAGAAACATTCGCATCATTCTCTCCTCATTATCAACCAAATGGGACACAAACTAGGACAGCTCGGCAAACTTGGCTTTGTACTGCGACACGGTCATGTTGTTTTGCTCCAGTTTAATGAACTCTACCTCTTTCATATGACGAATACTTTCGGGAAAGTACTTGTCGTTGAACAGTTCTTGAAACTTCTCCCAAGACATCTTCAGTCTGGGCAGGTTGGGTACGCTTTCTGAGACTCCCACCAATGAATCCCTCTTCCTTGCAACATGAAGGTGGCGAAGGAAACCTTTTGCTCCTCGGAGCAACCCAAGACATCAAATATCTTGTTGATCTGTTTTATCCACGTCTCCACCTTAAGAAGTTTTGGCTCTCCAAAAAACTCCAGTGGTCCCAGCTCCTTGAACTATTTGGCGGTGACCGTCCGAGAGTTGTCAGTGTTTCCACCTGCATTTTGGACAGGAGCCGCTCTCGCCTGATGTTGCATGAATTGTATGTAGCCTCGGAACATTCCATCATTCATCATTTGGTCAGTGTTGTTGTTTGCATGAGGATTGTCGCCTTCCTAATGCACATTGTCCTGGTTATTGATCTGTGGAGACTCAACGGTCTCCTGTGCTCCATTGATGTTCTCAACATTCTCTGATGCCATTTTCAAATCTCGCCACAAAACAAAGGTTAATTAACATATCACATATTATCCCTATACTCTGACCGACCAATTAAATACCAAATAAACTTAGGTAGGTCATACTAGCGAAGGAATTCTCCGTCTCTCCCATCCTAGTTCTTGTCTCACATCTTAGCCAGGGATCATATCCCTAAGCTTTGATACTAACTCATGACGCCCCAAAATAGGTATACATCACCTATCCCGAGTCGCCAAATACATAAAGATGAAATACAAATACAATCTTTAATATATAACAAAAGAGTCATGAGTTTTAATACAAATATTGTCTTTTAGACAATATCCACTCTCAGAATAAGTCCTCATTACATTTATTGTCACACTATTTAACAGAATAGTGAGGACTACTAATGTTATCCTCTGGACCGTCACTCCGTTCCCCGACTAGTTCCCGCTACGTTCTCATTTCCTGAAGAGAACAATGAAAGCAAAAGGGTGAGCTCAACTAGCCCAGTAAGAAATATTATGACTAAGATAATACAAAATAAATTATAATTAGTCTTCAACAATGTTAAACTGATAAAATACAATAGACATCAAGTTTAATTGCAGCGGAACAAGCAATCCATTAAAAGAGTCAAGTAGAGAATAAAATCTACTATCTTTTATGATTTAAAAGGTTTTTCATCACTTTTATCGCTGGGACTCAGCTTAATAAATAATCCACATCATCGAATCACCCCTGCACTACGGCCAAGGATATTCTTTAGTATCACGACCACAATTATTCATGCACTACGGGCCAAGGACATTCGTGTATTCATCAATGGTCATGATCATGCCAACAACTGTCCATCAATGCACTACGGGTCAATGAGGACTTTTATCACATCATTTATAACATTACTATGCCATGATTATACCAAATAATCCTCAGTCATAATCATACCAAGTCCATCTATGCACTACAAACCCACGATGACTTTCAAAAAATATAAACATGAGGATGATGACAATGATATAAGAATTCAATAAAACAAGTTCACGAATTAATTTATCCGAGAACTAATAACGTCCAAATTGTCAACATGATACTTCTTTGTAGAGTAAAATTCAAGAATACTCGGAAGAATATTTCCATGAAAAGATCTTGGATGAAAGCGCAAATATCAAGGATATTCTACTAATTTCATGGAGTATAAAGTCAAAACTTTAACCAACCGAGTATAATAAGGAATGGAATAACAAAAGAAATCACCAAGCATGCGGTAGACCACACAAAAAAGTTATTCCAATAGAATAATAAAAAGACGGAAACCGGTCCCAGTAAACGCATGATGAGATATATTCCAACGTAGAATAATAAAGAGGCGGAACCAGTGCAGCGTAAAAATGCATGTGATGTTCTAATGTAATAATAAAGAATGGAATAACGTAAGAATTTCACGATGTATGCAGATTGTGATAACCAAAGTTATTCCAATATAATAATAAAGAATGGAATAATAGAAGTTTTCTTTATGAAAACGAACGAAAGAAATAATACCCCTTACCTTTGAAAGAAACTGGATATAGGAGTAGTGAGGTAGCAGGCTTCTCTTCTTTTACAGATTTTCCCTCTAAAATTTCTCTCTATAATAATTGTTCTATAGCTTTAGTGAATTGGTGAGAAATGAAGGAAGAATGAGCTTCTATATATAGAAAAATATAGTTTCAATAATTGCACGTTTTGGGGCTCGAAAAATTACAGTACAATACCTCCATGCAAGTATTATCAAACTTGCACCACCTCCCCTAATAGTAAATAATGTGATTCAATAGTAAATCATGTGAATCAATAGTTCTAGACATGTGAAAATACGAATTACAGTATAGTACCTCCATCTATACCTCCATTTTTAACTTAGTCATGCAAGTATTATCAATCTTGCACCAACTCCCCTAATAGTAACAAGAATGTGAAACAATAGTATACACATGTGAACAAATAGTTATAATCATGTGAAATAATAGTAATCAATTGCTCATTTATCCGATTAAATACCCGATTGATCAATATAACCTCCAGACATCAATTATTATCGAAATAAATATCGATTTTCACTAATACAAATAATTCTAACACAACGAAACTATTTTTATCAAAAATATAAATTTTGAAATTTTGAAGTTTGACTTTTCCCAAAAAAGTCAACTGTTGACTTTTTGACCAAATAGTAAAATCCGGAAAATTTTGTGTTTATAGTCTATTTTTACTAATTTCATTGTTCCGGACTCAAATATCACGTCCGCGTCTCCAAATTCAACTCCGAGCACAACTTCAATTTTAATAACATTCATCATTAATATTATAACTCACAATATTTATCAACCAGGTCGTTCCCAGGAAAGAGGGGGCTTTCCAATGAGAATTTCTCTCTATCGGTATGCCGCAATTAGGTGACCAAACCTCTCCTCGATGTAACTTCTAGACATTGTAAATATTGCAATTTAATAATATGAATAACTTTGCCGTCTCAATTATTGATTTAATAAAATAACATATTATGCGGATAATCTTTGTGACAATAATCGAATCAATAATATGAGAGATATGATCGCAACAATTCTTTGTAGTAATAATTGAGTATAACCGAGTGACTTCTCACGTAAGCATCAATAATCAATATCGTATGCTACTACTTAACCAACCCAGACATCGTCTTGTTTTTACTACCGAGTAGTTCAACAAAGATAATTCAGTAAAACTTTCGTAGTTATTTTCATAAATATATTTTTGTCGTTTTCTCAATCGACAATAATTACATTGTGGGGTCAACCAATGATTGCGCCGTTGTACGAATATTCTCTGCTAAAACGAATATTCTCCGACTAATCGAATATAATATAACAACTTGCATACTTTGCAGAATTTATAAATACTACCCACAACTATAACATTATAACAAATTCATTCCATAATATTCAAAAATGATAATTATAGAAAAATCATCTTTATTCATAAAAGTTGGGGTCTTACATAAAATCACTACTTTTTTAATCCCAAATTAATATTTTGAATTTATAATCCCCTAAATTACTATAAATCTAAACTATTTTGGTAATGTCATCCATTACGATATTATCCTTTTTAATTTAATTATAATCTTCTAAAACCACTACTTTATGATATTATCATTACTGCTGAATGACACTTATGTCCCTCCAAGTTGCCACTCATTTTCAAAATTGTCTCTAAAGTTAAATTATTGTTAGTTAGCTCCTTAAAATGACATTTTGTTAGCATTTTCTGTTACTTCAGTCTAATTTAACCTCAACCTAACTCATTTTGACCAATTTTGACCCAACCCGATCCAGTTTCACGCAACCCAAAATTTTATTATTTTAAAATATAAATTTTTTTTTAAAATAAGATTAAAATAATAATTATTGTGACGCCCCCAAAATAGGTATACATCACCCATTCTCGAGTTGTCAATACATGATACGAAACAACTACAACTTTATTATTACAACAAGAAATCGTGAGTTTGAATATAAATATTATCTTCAGACAATATCTATACTCAAATAAATCCTCATCACATTTATTGATACATTATTTTACAAAATGGTGAGGACTACTAAACAACTCTCTCTAAACCTTCATTCCATACCGGCTAAATACTCGCGCTATATTCTCGCATCCTCGAGAAGAAAAATGGAACAAAAGGAAAAGGGTGAGCTCAACTAGCCCAAGAGAAGAATATTATGACTAAGATAATATACAACAAATTATCGTTAGTCTTCAACAGGAAAAAAAATCTAATAGAATACAATAGACAACAAGTTTTAAATCAATATTCGCATAATGAAATAATAATTCATTAGAAGAGTTAAGTAGAGAATGCAAACTACTATCTTCTATGTATGAATTTAAAAGTTCATCGCTCATCTTTTATTCCCGTAACATCAATCAATATATATCCGAATCAAATATTCATCTTTGCACTACTGAGCCAAAGATATTCATCGATTAGTCATGTTCATCTAAACACTGCTCATCTTTGCACTACGGGCAAAGATATTTATCAAAATCATTCATCTTTGCACTACTGACCAAAGATATTCAATAATATCATCATTTAAGACGAGGATGATGAAAAATATTTTTAAAGAAACGAATCCAAAGGAAACAAAATGACAAGGATTAAGGATTAAGGATTCAGATACTTTGTTTTATCTATGTCCAAAAATACCTCAAAAATAATCATAGTGGAGTAAAATTCAAAATGATCAAAACATGGATACAATCAAAACTAGTATCCGTAATAGATATTTTGGACTGAAAAGGAAAATTTTCATTTTTGATGAATAGTCTTAGTCATTAAGTGAATAAGATCAGATATCGTGGATAGTCTTGATATCGTGAATAAGAACCCGACACTAAAAGTTCTAAATTTGATTAAAAGTTCAGATTAATACTTTGGCATAATGATATTAGAATAAATAATATCATTAAGAAAATAATATCCCTTACCTCGAAAGATCGAGTTTAAATTTGAAACAGGATATAAAGGCATGACTTGAACTTGCACCATATAGCAATACTCAAAATATACTCAAAATACTCACAAGAATACGCTCGATAATATAGAGAGAGAAAACTTCAGTTTCTGGTGTAATTTTCAATTCTAACCTAAGCACCCTATTTATAGGAAAATACTTAGAACACCAAAGCAGAAAATTTAATATAATATTAATATATAAATAAAATTTTCCTACGCCAACCCTCCAAGAACTGAATTCAGCTCATTCAACACACATGTGTAACACACCATAATGAAAAAAACGTTTTTGTTATTTAAAATATTTTAAACTTCCAAAAATCAATTATTTCTTAGCTTCGGAACTTCAATAATTCACAATAAATAGCTCTTTTGTCAGAAAATTCGAAACTCGCAATTTTTTATAGGAAATTCAATTCTCTACAACTTTACAGAAGAAAGTTTTTTCAAATTCCAAACAAAAATTGACCAAAATCCACAAACGGGCAATTTTACAAGCTATAATCAAATTTCAGTCAAGAAATGGGGTCCACCGACACATAAAACATGCTTTAAATATTTTTGGTAACAAAAATACTCCTCCACATATACTCATATTGTAAGACCCCGAAATTTTTTTAAATAAAAAGGAATTTCCTTTATTTATTATTTTGAAATAGTAAGGGTTGATTTGATTAATGTGGATAGTTAAGGGTTAAATACGCAAATATTTCAAAATAAGCAAAGTGGTTATAAAATATTCATTGTTGTTGGGAATATTCGTTTGGTCGTGGAATATTCAGATCGTCTTGAATATTCGTACTGACGATCGCAGCGACCATGTGTGGGCCCCATAACGAAAGCGCGATTTGATGAGGAAAACGCAGATATAAGTTGGTTAAAAATAACTGGCGTAGTTATTACTGAATTAAGATCGTTGGAATACCCTATGGTTAAAATACGATGAATACGCATTGGTCAGCATGCGAAGTATTACCTGGGTATTGCAGTGCATATTGTTGAATTATTGATCCTTACGTGAAGGCACTACTCAATAATTTTCACGAAGCTATCTTTATTCAATATTTTATTTTATTGATTCAATAATTGCTTTGCGTTGATATTTTATATTATTGTTGTTCAATAATTGTCAACGCATTATTATCTCCATTATCGGATCAATAATTCATATTATTTGAATAATATTATTAGATAGCATTATTGGCAATGTCTAGAAAGTTCGTCATCGAGGAGAGGTTTGGTCACCTAATTGCATACGCCAAGAAGAAGGAGAAATCCTTATCTGAAAGCCCTCTTTCCAGGAACTACTGGTCATGTCATAATTGTGATTCTGTAATATTATTTGTGAATAATTAATTATTGATTCATATGATAAAGAAATATTTATTTTATGTGGATATAAATGATGGATTTATTTATGTGGTTATAAATGAAGAAATTAATGTTGAGGTATTTTATCGGTTATTTATCTGATTGAGGTATTAAAAATCAAATCGGGGTTTTGAGATATATTGCGGGGTTATAATTTTTAATCCGACCGTTGGATTGTGGTAATTTTTGGGTATGTTATACATACATAAGTTGAGTATATGTCCACAAATTTTGAACCGTTAAAAATGCACGAATGATTTGTTGTGAATTTTAAGAGGTGTCGGATTGAAATTAGGTTTATAATTGATTTTGGTGGAAAATTCTAGAATTGAGTGGGCCCCACGTGTGGTTGGTGAAAAATGTGCTGAATTTTATTTCAAATGTGGTGGGTGGCAATAGTAGCGAGTAAAGCCATCAGTGCAGTCAAAGTCTGCTTGGCGGGCTAATATTTTCCTATAAATAGAGGCTAAGTTAGAATTGAAAATCACACCAGAACAAAGTTTTTCTCTTTCTCTCTATATTGTTGAGCGTATTTCGTGAGTATTTAGATACTTTGAGAGTTGTTGTTCAAGTTACAAGTTTCATTCAAAGATCACTTGAGCCTTTCCTTCCAAATCTTGATTCTTTGAGGTGGGGATATTATTTTTTTTTCGTAATGATATTATTTCTTCAATATCATTATCTTTGAAATGTTGATCTGAAGTTTTATCAAATTTGGAACTTTTTCATGTCGGGTTACTATTCACGAAGTTACTATTCACGAGTTACTATTCATGAGTTACTATTCACGAGTTACTATTCACGAGTACTATTCATGAAGCGTGAAAATGTTTTTTTTTTTCGTGGAATTTCTATCTTTTGGTGTTGGAGTTACTTATTCACGATATCGGCCTTTATTCACGATATCTGACTATTCACGATATCTGCACTATTCAATCATAGAAAATAAAATTTCTTCTTTTCGTCAAAATATCTATTCGGATACTAGCTTTGATTGTATCCATGTTTGATCATTCTTGAATTTTACACCACTATGACTATTTTTTGAGGTATTGTTGGACATGGATAAAACAAAGTACTAATCATTAATCCTTAATCCTTGTCATTTTGTTTCACCGGATTCGTTCTTTAAAATATTTTCATCATCCTCGGTCTTAAATGATGATATTATTGAATATCTTTGGCCTCAGAAGTGCAAAGATGAATGATTTCAAGAATATCTTTGACCAGTAGTGCAAAGATGAACAGTGTTTAAATGAACATGACCAGTGATGAATATCTTTGGCACATGTGAGTGAAGATGAACAGTGTTGAGATGAACACGACTGATTGATGAATATCTTTGGCACATAGTGCAAAGATGAATATTTGATTTGAGAAGAATATTGATTGATGTTACGAGGATAAAATATTGATGATGGATTGTTGAATTCATAGATTATAGTAGATTTCATTCTCTACGTAACTCTTCTATGAATTATTATTTCATTCGCGAATATTGATCCGAAACTTGTTGTCTATTGTATTCTATCGATTTTTCCTGTTGAAGACTAACGATAATTTGTTGTATATTATCTTAGTCATAATATTCTTCTTGAGCTAGTTGAGCTCACCCTTTTCCTTTTTTGTTCCATTCTTCTCGTGGAGGCGAAAATATAAGCGAGTACGCAGTCGGGTAAATGGAATGAAGGTTTTAGAAAGGATTGTTTAGTAGTCCTCACCATTTTGTAAAATAATGTATCAATAAATGTGATGAGGATTTATTTGAGTATAAATATTGTCTGAAGATAATATTTGTATTTAAACTCACTGATTTCTTGTTGTAATAATAAAGTTGTAGTTGTTTCATTTATGTATTTGGCGACTCAGAATGGGTGTTGTGTATACCTATTTTGGGGGCGTCACATATATCCCACATTCATCGTAAAAATATCATCATTATTATATTATTAAAATATAATAATATATTTAAATGAATTATTTTATCAAAAAGATAAAATTTTAATTTTCAACAATTGTCACATTAAAATTTTCTCCATCTATATCCACATAAAATCAATATTTTCCTCATCATATGAATCAATAATTAATTATTCACAAATAATATTACGAGAATCACAATATTGACAACCGTGCGGTTCTGGGAAAAGGGACTTTCCAATAAGAATTTCTCCTTCTTGGCCAAGAATTAGGTGACCAAACCTCTCCTTGAGATGTAACTTTCTAGACATTGTCAATAATGTTATCTAATAATATTATTCAGATAATATGAATTATTGCTTCGATAATGAAAAATACTATGTAATGACAATTATTGAAACAACAACAATATAAAATATCAACGCAGCAATTATTAAATAAATAAAATAAAATCTGAACAGTAATTACTGTAACCATTATTGAGTAGTGTCTTCTTCACGTAAGAATCAATAATTGGTGCGATATATCGTAATATTCTTGTGTTTACCAAGGAAGTATTTTAACAGTATTAATGGTAACAACTACGCCGTTATTTTTAAACAACTTATATTTGTCGTTTTCTTCATCCAATCGCTTTTCGTTATGGGGCCCACACAAGGTCTTGGGCCGTGCATTTAATATTCCCGAAGCGGTAAGAATATTCCACAACCAAACGAATATTCCCCGACAAAAATAAATATTTTATAACCACTTGCTTATTTTGAAATATTTGCGTATTTTACCCATAACTATCCACATTAATCAAATCAACCCTTACTATTTCAAAATAATAAATAGAGAAAATTAAATTTCATTAATAATAAGTTGGGGTCTTACAACCTCCCCTCCTTATGAAATTTCATCCTTGAAATTGACGTCACGTACTGTATTTCGAAAAGGTGAGGATACCTCACTTTCATTTCCGCTTTCCATTCCCGTGTCATTTCCTCTATAGCATGATTCCTCCACAAAACTTTAACTTGTGGTATGACCTTTCTTGGCGTAGGGACATGCTCCTTCCTATCCAAGATTTTAACAGTACCTCCTCATACGTTAAGTCTTGGCTATCTCGTCCTGTTCTAACTCTATAACGTGGTTCGGTCTTTCACATATTTACTGAAATACGGATATGTGAAACACATTATGAACACGAGACATACTTCTGAGGTAACGCGAGTCTATAGGCTACATTTTCTACTCGGTCAAGAATTTGAAATGGACCAATAAATCATGGATTGAGCTTTCCTCTCTTCCAAATCTTGTAACTCCTTCCATGGAGCAACTTCAATAATAATACATGATCCCCTATACTAAATTCCACATCCTTTCGATGAAGATCCACATAACTCTTTTTGTCGATCTTGTGCCGTTTGTATCGTTGTTGTCAATCATTTGGATCTTTTCCGTAGTCATACGTACTCAACTCGGGTCCCAACAATGTTGCTTCACTTCACTCACCTCGTCCCAACATCTTTGGAGAGCGATATTTTCGCCTATATAATGCTTGAATGGAGCCACACCTATACTTGTTCGATAACTGTTGTTGTAGGAGAATTCCACCAATGGTAAATACTTATCCCAATCGCCCTTGAAGTCTGGGACACGTAGTCTTAATAGATCTTCAAGAGTTTGAATAGTCTCTCTCGATTGTCCGTCTGCTTTGAGGATGGTATATGCGAATCCAGATCGTAAATCCGTGCCCATAGCTTTTTGCAAGCTAACCCAAAATCTTGAAGTGAATCTTTGGTCACGATCCGAAACTATGGATACTGGCATGCCATGCAACCTCATAATCTCATTTACATATATACTAGCAAGACGTTCAAGGGAATAAGTCTCCCGTATCGGCAAGAAATGAGCAGACTTGGTTAATCTATCAACAATAACCCAAATAGCATTGATGCCTTGAGAAACCGTAGGAAGAACCGTAACGAAATCCATGGTAATGTGTTCCCACTTCCATTTCAAAATCTCAAGTGGTTGCAACGGACCCTTGGGTACTTGATGCTCCGCCTTTACACGTTGACAAGTTAAACACGTTGAGATAAACTTTGCAATCTCTCTCTTCATATTGTTCCACCAAAATGTATGTCGAAGATCACGATACATTTTGGTACTTCCAGGATGAATCAACAGTCTCCTGTGCTCCATTGCTATTCTCAACATTCTCGGATGCCATTTTCAAACACTGCCACAAAATAAGGGTTAATTGACACGCAACATATTATCACTATACTACGACCGACCAATCAAATACCAAATAAACTTAGGTAGGTCATCTTTGGCGAAGGTATTTCCGTCTCTCCCTCCTAGTACTATTCTCACATCTTAGCTAGGGATCATATCCTAAGCTCGATACTGTACCGTGGACGCCCCAAAATTAGGTATCACGTCACCCATCTTGGGTCGCCACTTACATGGTACATAAATTCAAATACAACTTACTAATATAATTGTAGTTGTACAATACGACATAAACTATGAGTTTGAATACAAATATTGTCTACTAGATATTATACAAACTCAAAAGGAGTCCTCATTACTACTATTATCACACTATTTCACGGAATAGTGAGGACTACTAATGCTATCCTCTTGACCATTACTCCGCTCCCCGGCTTCGTCCCAAATATGTTCTCATTTCTGAAGAAACAATGAAAAGAAAAGGTGAGCTCAACTAGCCCAAGAAGAAATATTATGACTAAGATAATGCGAGAATAATTTATCATTAGCCTTCAAATGAGTGTTAAACCGATAAAATACAATAGACAACAAGTTTAATCTGCAGTGGAATAAGCAATCCATTAAAAGAGTCAAGTAGAGAATAAAGTCTACTATCTTTTAGGTTTTAAAGGTTTTTCATCATCACTATATAGTGAGACTCGAATTTTAATAAATAATCTACATCATCGAATCACCCCGCACTTCTACTACCAAGGATATTCATCAAATTATCAATGGTCATGACTATACCGAATCACCCCGGTCATAATCATACCAAAACTATCCATCAACGCATTCACAACCACCGAGGACTTTTATCACATCATTTATAACAAGCCATGATTATACCGAATGATCCTCGGTCATAATCATACTAAGTTCATCTATACACGTGTAAATTCAAGATAACATAATATAACATGAGGATGATGACAATGACATAATAATTCAATAAAACAAGTTCAAGAATTATTTTATCCAGAATTATTAACGCCCAAATTGTCAAAATGATACCGTTTTGTAGAGTAAAATTCATGAATGATCGGAAGAATATTTCCATGAAAAGATCTCGGATGAAATGCAAATATCAAGGATATTCTACTAATTTCATGGAGTATAAAGTCAAAGTTTTAACCAACCGGGTATAATAAAGAATAGAATAACAAAAGAAATCACCATGCATGCGATTGCTTGGCATGACAGGTTATTCCATAGAATAATAATAACGGAACCGAGTCGTGAAATTCACAAGCGAGGATTTTCCAATAGAATAATAAAGATAGAACTGCATCCTGTAAAACACATGCGATAGGATATTCCAACATGAATGATAAAGACGGAACCAGATTTGGTGTAAAACACACGCATGAGGATATTCCAAATGAATAATAAAGAATGGAATAACGAGAAGAAGATCACCAAGTATAGGGGATTCAAGCGTATCTGAGTTATTCCAATGAATAAATAAGAATGGAATAACATAAGGATTTCACCAAGTATAGGGTATGCCGCATATCTGAGGTTATGTATAGGGTATACCACTTTTACAAAAGTTATTCCAATGTAATAATAATGAATGGAATAACGAAGTTCTCTTCATGAATAAGAAAGAATAACACCCCTACGGGTACAACAAATAATATTCCCTACCTTAGAAGAACCGAATATTGGCGAGGTGAAGTAATGTAGAATACTTTCTTCTTTCTCTATATAGTTTCTCTCTACAGAGTTTCAATTGAATTAAATGAAAATAATGAAGCACTAGGCCTCTATTTATAGAAGATTTCTAGCTTAAAGACCTACCATGTGAAAAGCGCAAGTGGCTTGACGAATCGGTGATGTGAAAAGAAAAGTGGTTCGATCACCAGAATGTGAAACGACAAGTGGTTCGGCCTTTGTAATGTGAAACGACAAGTGGTTTGGCGCTTTGTAATGTGAAACGGCAAGTGGTTTGGCGCTTTAATGTGAAAACGGCAAGTGGTTTGGCGTCTGGTAAAGGTAATTACTATTGACGAAGGTAATTACTATTCACAAGGGTAATTACTATCGACGAAGGTAATTACTATTAGCGAAGGTAAATACTATTGATGAAGGTAATTACTATTCACAAAGGTAATTATTATCGACGAAGGTAATTACTATTGACGAAGGTAAATACTATTGGACGAAGGTAATTACTATTCACAAAGGTAATTACTATTGACGAAGGTAATTACTATTGACGAAGGTAAATACTATCGACGAAGGTAATTACTATTCACAAAGGTAATTACTATCGACGAAGAGACTCTTAGATAATGACATATGGGCCCCATAAAAATAATCAAACTTACCACAAACGCCCTCATAATGTACTTTTTATATACATTAAGGATTGAATAAATATTACCACAAATCATTTTATTTTTAATCAACACATTTTTAATCTTTCAACAATTATTAATCATTTATAACTTGTCGTCTCAATTAATAATATAACATATTATACGGATGATACTTGACAATAATTGATTCAATAATATAAGAGATATAATCGCAAAGAATTACTATAAAGAATAATTGAGCATACCGAAACTTCTCACGTAAGCATCAATAATCAATACCAATGTGTCTTCTACGCAACCACATGTATTCTTGTATTTTTACCAATTTCCGGTAGTTCAACAGCTTTAACGGTAACACCTCTGCCGTTATTTTTATAGAAAGATAATTTTGTCATTTTCTAACTACGACAATACTTCCGTTGTGGGGTCCACTAATGATTGACCGTCGCATAAATATTCCCCGACAAAAAAGAATATTCCCAACCAAACGAATATTTTATAACAACTTATACTTTGCAAAATTTATAAATACTACCCACAACTATAATATTATCTTAAATTCACACCATAATATTAAAAAAAATTATTTCGACAAAATTTAAATCTTTATTGATAAAATCTGGGGTCTCACAGTTGGACCTTTAACTCCTGAAGTTCAATAGAGCCATTCGATATGGGATTTTAGAAATAGGCTTTGTATGCAGTTCAAGATCAATAAAGAATTCAACTTCACGTTCGGGGTGTAGAGCCAGAAGTTCTTCAGAAATACGCCGAAAAAGTCAATAACAACATGAATATTATTCAAATTTGACGTGTCTTTATTCAAATCCATAACATGGGCTAAGAAAACTTGACATCCGCTTTTTAATAAACGAATAGCTTTATGATTAGATATGATGGTGATTGATTTTAATGGTTTAGTTGCTTGAATTAAATGACAACATGTTGGTTAGGAATATGAAAACTAACAACCTTACGAAAATAATCAATTTTGGCATGATGAGTAGTTAACCAATCAATCCCTAAAATCACATCAAAAGCAAGTATCTTTAAAGAGATAAGGTCAACGGTAAGGTGATGGTGCCAACTTGAATCAAATAAGATTTATAAAAGTGGATGTGATGAAAGTTTCTCTAACGGAGTTTCCACGAGATAGGTCAAAGTCTAATTTCTCCAAAGTCAAGTTTAAACGTTGAGCACAAGCGGAGAGATAAATGAATGGGTAAAGACCCGGTATCAAGTAAGGTATAAACTTCGCAAGAATTTATAAATAGCTTACCCGTGATCACCTCGTTTGGGTTCCTCGCATTTTGACCCATCCACAACAAACGCTTCTTCCAGAACCGTTGACTTTGACTTTTACGGGACGATCTTTTGAGTCACCGTCCCCATCGAACTAGGTTTCACTACGTCATAATCTCGAAAGCGATATGTCCTTCCTTTCCACAATTATAGCATACCTTGAATCGTTGTGGGCGGTTTGACCGATATGTCCCTCTTTCCCGCATTTATAGCATATGACCAGGTGGTCGTTCTCCTCCTTAGAACCGGTTGTTGCTTAGAGCATTGTTGTCTTCACATGGTCGTTGTTAAATCTCCTCTTTTAAAATCTCCTCCTCGACTCGCTTCTTCTATTTTCATTGGCCATGATTACAACCAGAGTGGTTACCATTTTGTCCGTCTTTTTCTTTCTCCGCTGGTTATCGTTGTTTTGTTGACTGCTATCTCTGGTATGATCTTGATTGTGGTCCATCGGTTGACCGTACTCATTATCTCGCTCTAATAATTGAGCCTGCTTTACAACATCCTGAATAGAGAGAAAATTTATGAGAAATGAGATATTGTCAGTATGCGCGTGTTTCAAACCTCTCGTAAACATCCGCGTCATAATGCCTCATTCTCCACCAAATGAGGTGCAAACACGGATAACTCTCGCAAACTTTGCCTCGTCTTCGAGACACCGCCATGTTGTTTTGTTCTAATCTGATGAACTCCACTTCCTTCATATAGACGAACACTTTCGTGAAAGTATTTGTCATTAAATAGTTTCTGAATGTCTCCCAGAAGACATGCCGAAAAAGTACGGATGGGTACGCTTCACAAACTTCCACCAATGAGTCTGCCTTCGCCACGGAACATAAAGGTGGCGAATGGAACCTTCTGTTCTCCTGCATCCCAAGACATCGAATATCTTGGTAATTTGCTTGACCCATGTTTCCGCCATGATCGGATCTGGCTTTCCCATAAATTCTGGTGGTCCCAACTCTTTTTGAATCGCTGGTTGTGACAACCCGTGAATTGCTATCATTTCCTCCTCAGTATTTTGAACACGAGTCTCCTCAAATGCGATTTTGCATGAACCGCAAAAAGCTTCTAAACATCCCTCGCTTCATCATCTCGCTTTCGGTAGTGTTGTTCACAGGGAGGAACATTGCCACCTGTTGCACGCTTCTCCTCGTTGGTGAGTACAAAGCGCTCTCCAGTCCTCATTTCCAATAAGAACTCATGAATAAGAACTCGTGAATAATAACTCATGAATAAGAACTCGTGAATAAGTAACCCCGACATGAAAAAGTTTCAAATTTGATAAAATTTCCAACCAATATTTCGACATAATGATATTGAAGAAATAATATCATTTTCGAATAAAATAACATCCCTTACCTCGAAAGAAAAGATTTTCTAGTTGAAACACCTGGATATAAAGCTATGACTTGAACTTGCACCGTATAGCAATACTCAAAGTATACTCAAAATACTCACAAGAATACGCCGATAATATAGAGAGAAAAACTTCAGTTTAAGGTGTGATTTTCAATTCTAACCCAAGACCCTATTTATAGGAAATGCTTTAGAAACACCAAAGTAGAAAATTTAATATAATATTAATATATATTTTCAAAACCTCATACTTTTTACACTTGCCAACTGAATTCAGCTCCTACACATGTTAAATGAGGCCACCTAAACATTCCAAAACGTTTTTCCTATATTTTAAATATTTTAAACTTCCAAAATCAATTATTTTGAGACTTGAACTTCAATAATTCATAATAAATAGTCCTTTTATCAGAAAATTCAAATCTCGCATTTTTTTTATAGGAAATTCAATTCTCTACAACTTTGCAGAAGAAAGTTTTTCCAAATTCCAAATGTGAAATTGACCAAATCCATAAACTGGACGATTTTACAAGCTATAATCAAATTTCAGTCAAGAAATGGGGTCCACCGACACACAAAACATGTGTTAATCATTTAATGCCACAAAATACTCTTCCTCATATACTCACATATCGCACATTCATTATAAAAATATCACCGTTAATATATTATTAAAATAATATATTTAAATGAATTATTTTATCAGAAAAAGATAAAATATTAATTTTCAACAATTGTCACATTAAAAATTTTCTCCATCTATATCCACATAAAATTAATATTTTTCTCATCATATAAATCAATAATTAATTATTCACAAATAATATTACAGAATCACAAAGATTGGGCAACTGTGTAGCTCCTGTGAAAGAGGGGCTTTCCAATAAAGATTTCTCCTTACTAGCGCGCAATTAGGTGACCAAACCTCTCCTTAGATAGAACTTTCTAGACATTACCAATAATGTTTTCTAATAATATTATTCAGATAATATGAATTATTGCTTCGATAATGGAAAATACTTTGTGTAATGACAATTTATTGAAACAACTGAAATATAAAATATCAATGCAAAGAATTATTGAATCAATAAAATAAAATACCGAATAGTAATTATCGTAAATAATTATTGAGTAATGCCTTCTTACGTAAGAATCAATAATTGGTGTAATACCGTGCTTCTTTGCTCAACAACGCGATATTAGTGTATTTTAACCAATTTATTCCAACAAAGATAATTGTGAATAACTACGCCATTATTTATAAACAACTTATATTTGTCGCTTTCTTCATCCAATCGCTTTCAAGTTATGGGGCCCACAAAAAGATTAAATTGGCCGTCAGTATTTAATATTCTCTGACAAGATTTAATATTCCACGACCAAACGAATATTCCCACGATAATAAATATTTTATAACCACTTGCTTATTCGAAATATTTATGTATTTTACCCATAACTATCCACATTAATCAAATCAACCCTTACTATTTCAAAATAATAAATAGAGAAAAATAAATTTTATTTATTAATAATTTGGGGTCTTACAACCTCCCATCCTTATGAAATTTCATCCTCGAAATTGACGTATGTACCTGGTGTTTCGAAAAGATGAGAATACCTCGCTTTCATTTCGCTTTCCAACTCCTGTGTCATTTCCTCAATAAAGCATGGTTTCTCCACAAAACTTTAACTTGTGGTATAACCTCAAAGACATAGGACATGTTCTTTCCTATCCAAGATCTTTACAGGTACCTCCTCGTACGTTAAGTCTTCGGCTATCTCGTCCGGTTCTAACTTAATGACGTGGTTCGAGTCGTCCACATATTTACGTAATATCGATACGTGAAAAACGTTATGAACACGCCATCGTACTTGGCGATATAAACGAGTCTATAGGCCACGGTTCCTATTCGATCAAGAATTTCAAATGGATTAATAAATCGAAGGTTTGAGCTTTCCTCATCTCACCGATTCTTGCTTTTGAAATAACAACTTCTTGCACCTCCTTCTTCAAATTCATCAGCTCCGGTGTGTAGCTTGAAAACGCCTTTAACTTTATCGATTAAAGTCGATTATACTCAGTATATAATCACGTGGGTACTTAGAGTTTTCATCTTCATCTCTATTATTTGTAAATTATAATGAAATTAGTCTTTGACAATATCGTACTCGATTTTTGTATACGATCTTCTACTCAACACGCCACCTACCACGCTCGCTTTTCCGTGGATGGCATGGTCGAACATGTCTTTGAAATGAGTCTCCTCTTGAGTTCTTCAAGCTCTTCCCACATTCCTTGCTCCATTCAATTTTGTATCTCTACGTCAATCACCAGATTAATGGAATAGCGATTCGAGAATATCCTTCAACTAATCTCGATAATAACCAACTAAGCCTCAGAAAGCTACGTATTTCGATTCTCGACTTAGGTTGTTCTCAATCGTGACTCATATCCCAACCTTGATATAGACGTTACAATGACACCCTATCGCTTTACTATCGCACGAATATGGTGTCCCTACGAGAGTCTCGGCTTCGGTGCATTCCACAAAGGAAGTCACCAAATAAAGGCTCAGGTACCAAATTGTATAGTTGAATTTTGAACTCCTGAAGTTCAATAGGAGCCATTCGATATGAGATTTTAGAAATGAGTTTTGTACCGGGTTCAAAGTCGATACAAAATTTAATATCAGGCTTTGGGAGTAAGCCAAGAAATTCTTCAGGAAATACGTCAGGAAAAATCAATAACAACAGGAATAATATTCAAATTTGACGTGTCTTTATTCAAATCCATAAAGAATATTATGACTAAGATAATATACAACAAATTATCGTTAGTCTTCAACAGGGAAAAATCTGATAGAATACAATGTACAACAAGTTTCGGATCAATATTAGCAATGTGAAATAATAATTCATAGAAGAGTTACGTAGAGAGAATGAAATCTACTATAATCTATGAATTTAACGGTCCATCATCAATATTTTATCCTGTAACATCAATCAATATTCATCTCACATCAAATATTCATCTTTGCACTACAGCCCAAAGATATTCATCAATCCATCATGTTCATTTAAACACCGATCATCTTTGCACTATGTGCCAAAGATATTCTTCAGAATCATTCATCTTTGCACTACAAAAGCCAAAGATATTCAATAATATCATCATTTAAGACCGAGGATGATGAAAAATATTTTTAAAGAAAGCGAATCCAAAGAAAACAAAATGACAAGGATTATGGATTAAGGATTCGTACTTGGTTTTATCCACGCCAAAAATACCTCAAAAATAATCATAGTGGTGTAAAATTCAAGAATGATCAAAACATGGATACAATCGTAGTTAGTATCCGAATAGATATTTTGGACAAAAAGAAGAAATTTTATTTTTTATGAATAGTGTCAGATATCGTGAATAGTCTTGCCGTATCGTGAATAAGAAACTCACACACCAAAAGATAGAAATTCCACAAAAACATCTTCACGCTTCATGAATAGTACTCGTGAATAGTAACTCGTGAATAAGAACTCATGAATAAGAATCGTGAATAAGTAACTCATGAATAAGAACCCATAAATAGTAACTCGTGAATAAGAACTCATGAATAAGAACTCGTGAATAATAGAATCTGACATGAAAAAGTTCTAAATTTGATAAAAACTTCAGATCAACATTTCAAAGATAATGATATTGAAGAAATAATATCATTACAAAAAAATAATATCCCTTACCTCGAAAGATCGATTTCTACATTTAGAATACCTAGATATAGTCTTTGAAGGAACTTGCACCGCCTAGCAATACTCAAAGTATACTCAAAATACTCACAAGAATACGCTCAAAATATCGAGAGAGAAATAGAGAAAAACTTCGCTTTACGGTGTGATTTTCAATTCTAACCTAAGACCCTATTTATAGGAAAATGCTTAGAACACCAAAGCGAAAATTTAATATAATATTAATATAATTATACAAATTTTCCTTAGCCCACCTTTTGGTCAAAACACCAGCCACACATGTTAATGATGTCCAAAAAATACAAAAACATTTTTCTTAACAAAATAATTTAAACTCCCAAAATCAATTATTTTGAGCTTCGGAACTTCAATAATTCATAATAAATAGCCCTTTCATCAGAAAATTCGAATCTCGCGAGTTTTTATAGGAAATTCAATTCTCTACAACTTTACAGAAGAAAGTTTTTCCAAATTCCAAACAAAATTGACCGAAATCCACAAACAAGGCGATTTTTGACAGTGCTATAATCAAATTTCTGGCCAATAATTGTGTCCACCAACACACAAAACATGTGTTAAACATTTAATGCCACAAAAATACTCTTCCTCCTCATATACTCATATATCCCACATTCATTGTAAAAATATCACCGTTAATATATTATTAAAATAATATATTTAAATAAATTATTTTATCGTAAAAAGATAAAATATTAATTTTCAACAATTGTCATTTTAAAAATTTTCTCCATCTATATCCACATAAAATCAATATTTTCCTCATCATATATATCAATAATTAATTATTCACAAATAATATTACGAATCACAATATTGACAACCAGGCGGGTTCCTGGAAGAGGGGCTTTCCAATAAGAATTTCTTCTTCTTGCGCTTGATTAGATGACCAAACCTCTCCTTAGATGTAACTTTCTAGACATTGCCAATAATGTTATCTAATAATATTATTCAGATAATATGAATTATTGCTTCGATAATAAAAATACTGTGTAATGACAATTATTGAAACAACAGCAATATAAAATATCAACACAACAATTATTAACTCAATAAAATACTGAACAGTAATTACTGTAATCATTATTGAGTAGAGCCTTCTTACGTAAGAATCAATAATTGGTGCAATACCGTGTGCTACTAGTTCAACAACGCGTATTAGTGTGTTTTAACCACCGGGTATTCCAACAGTATTAACGGCAACAACTACGTCGTTATTTAAAAACAACTTATATTTGTCGTTTTCTTCATCCAATCGCTTTCCGTTATGGGGCCCACACATGGCTGCGCATACGTACGTCAGCAAATATTCCCCGACAGTACGAATATTTCACGACCAAACGAATATTCCCCGACAACAATGAATATTTTATAACCACTTGCTTATTTTGAAATATTTGCGTATTTAACCCTTAACTATCCACATTAATCAAATCAACCCTTACTATTTCAAAATAAAGGAAATTCCTTTTTATTTAAAAATTTCGGGGTCTTACAACCTCCCCTCCTTATGAAATTTCGTCCTCTAAATTGACGTCACGCATTCTGTGTTTTGAAAAGGTGAGGATACCTCGCTTTCATTTTCGCTTCCAATTCGTGTCATTTCCTCTATAAAGATGATTCCTCCACAAAACTTTAACTTGTGGGTATAACCTTTTCTTGGCGTAGGACATGCTCCTTCCTATCAAAATCTTGACAGAACCTCCTCATCGTTAAGTCTTCTACTATCTCGTCCTGCTTCTAACTCAATAACGTGGTTCGGGTCTTTCACATATTTACTGAAGCATGAGATATGTGAAACACATTATGAACACGAGACATACTTGGAGGTAACGCAAGTCTATAGGCTACATTTCCTACTTCCGTCAAGAATTTGAAATGGACCAATAAATCGTGGATTGAGCTTTCCTCTTTCCCAAATCTTGTAACTCCTTCCATGGAAGAACTCATGACAATACATGATCCCTCACATTAAATTCCACGTCCTTTCGATGAAGATCCGATAACTCTTTTGTCGATCTTGTGCCGCTTTATATCGTTGTCGAATCATTTGGATCTTTTCAAGAGTCATACGTCTTAACTCTCGGGTCCCAACAATGTTGCTTCACCCACCTCATCCCAACATATTGGAGAATGACATTTTGTCCATATAATGCTTCGAATGGACCCATGCCTATATTTGTTTAATAACTATTGTTGTATGAGAATTCCACCAATGGCAAGTACTTATCCCAACTTCTTTTGAAATCTAGGACACAGAGTTTTAATATATCTTCAAGAGTTTGAGTAGTCCTTTCGATTGCCCATCCGCTTGAGGATGGTATGCCAAACCGAATCAGTAAATTGCGTGCCCATAGCTTTCTACAAACTAACCCAAAATCATGAAGTGAATCTTGGGTCACGATCTAAAACTATGGATACTGGCATGCCATGCAATCTCACAATCTCATTTACGTACATACGAGAAAGACGTTCAAGGGAATAAGTCTCTCGTATCGGTAAAAAAATGAGTAGACTTGGTTAATCTATCAACAATAACCCAAATCGCATCTATGCCTTGAGAAACCCTAGGAAGATTAGTAATGAAATTCAGGGTAATGTGTTCCCACTTCCATTTCAAAATCTCAAGTGGTTGCAACGGACCCTTAGGTACAAGATGCTACGCCTTTACACGTTGGCAAGTTAAACACATCGAGATAAACTACGCGATCTCTCTCCTCATATTGCTCCACCAAAATGTATGTTGAAGATCATAATACATTTTGGTACTCCCAGGATGGATTGCAAATGGTGTATTGTGTGCCTCCATCATAATCTTGTTCTTCAAATCAGAGTCGTTAGGAACACAAAGTCTAGAGTGGACTCGAAGTATTCCTTCTTCATCAATTCTCGCTTCCGGAATAGCTCCTTCTTGTACTTTCTTCTGCATCAGCTCCGGGTCGGTGGCTTGAGCAACCTTAACTTTTTCTATTAAAGTTGGCTCTATGCGTATACTTGACATCATCGCACTCGTTCCCGCATATGATCTTCTACTCAACGCGTCGGCCTACCACGCTTCACTTTTCCAAGATGGTATGGTTAGAATATGTGCGAAATGAGTCGCCTCTTGAGCTCTTGGAAAATCTTCTCGCATTCCTCGCCCATATGCAATTTTGTATCTTTTAGTCACTAAGTTAACGGAATAGCGATTCGAGAATATCCTTCAACGAATCTCCGATAATAACCAACTAAGCTTCAAAAGCTACGCCTTTCGACATCGACTTAGGTTGCTTCTCAATCGTGACTCATATCCCAATCTTGGATAAGACGTCACAATGACACCTATCGATTTTTATCGCATCGAATATGACGTCCCCTACAGAGAGAGTTCGCTTAGGTGAATTCCACAAAGGAAGTCACAAGATAAAGGCTCAGTACCAAATTCTATAGTTGAATTTTTAACTCTCAAGTTCAATAGAGCCATTCGATATGAGATTTTAGAAATGAGTTTTGTCTTAGGGTTCAAAGTCGATACAAAATTTAATATCGAGCTTTGGGAGTAAGCCAAGAAATTCTTCAGAAATACGTCCGAGAAAAATCAATAACAACAGAATATTATTCAAATCGACGTGTCTTTATTCAAATCCATAACATGGACTAAGAAAACTTGACATCCGTAATAAACGAATGACTTCATGGCTTGATATGAAAATGTTTGACTACAATGGTTTGATTGCTTGAATTCAATAACAAAAGTTGCTTAGGAATATGAAAACTAACAACCTTACAAAAGCAATCAATTTGGCATGATGAGTAGTTAACCTTAAAATCACATCAAAAGCAAATATCTCTATAGAAATAAGGTTAACAAGTAATGTGATAGTGCCAACTCTGAATCAAGCAAGATTTCTAAACAACGGATGTAATGAAAGTTTCTCCTAATGTAGTCTCTGCATAAATAGGTCAAAGTCTAATTTCTCCGTAGTCAAGTTCAAACGCTGAGCGCAAAGCAAGAGAGATAAAAGAATGGGTAGAACCCAGATTCTAGTAAGGTATAAACTTCGCAAGAATTTATAATTAACTAACCCGTGCTAACTTCGTCGGGTTCCTCGATTTTGACCGGCCACGACAAACGCTCTTCCAGAACCGCTGACTTTGACTTTTCTAGACACATCTTTTTGAGTCACCATTCCCATTTGGATCTGGGTTTTGATACCATACAATCTCGAGCGATATGTCCTTCTTTTCCATAATTATAGCATACCTTAAACTGTTGTAGGGAATTTTGGGGTGATATGTCCCTCTTTCCCGCATTTGTAACATATACTGACCGTGGTCTTTCTCCTCCCTTGGAACCGATTGCTACTCACTGACGACGCTCTCACATGGTCGTTGTTGAATCTCCTCTTTTTAAAATCTCCTCCTAACTCGCTTCTTCTATTTTCATGGCCACGATTACCACCAGAGTGGTTACCACCTTTGTCCGTATTCTTCTTTCTCCACCGGGTTATCGTTATTCGATGATCGCTATCTTCTAGATGATCCTCGGTTATGGTCCCTCATTGAACGTGACTCGTTATCTCACTCTAACAACTAAGCCCTGTTGACAACATCTGAATAGAGAGAAAATTTATGAGAAATGAGATACTAACGTATGTCGTGTTTCAAACCTCTCAGAAACATCCGCGTCATACGTTCCTCATTCTCCACCAAATGAGGTGCAAACTTGGATAACTCCGCTGAACTTCGCCTCGTCTTTGGGACACCGTCGTGTTTATTCTCGCCCGATCTAATAAACTCCACTTCCTTCATATGACGAATACTTTCAGGGAAGTACTTGTCATTGAACTATTTTTGAAACGTCTCCCATGGCATGCTGAGTGCAGCTGGATGGGTACGCTTCACAGATTCCCACTAGTAATTTGCCTCGTTACGGAACATAAAAGTAGTGAATAGAACTTTATGTTCCTCCGTGCATCCCAAGACATCGAATATCTTGGTAATTTGTTTGACCCACGCCTCCGCCTTTTAATCGGATCCGCTTTCCCGAGCACTGCGTGGTCCCAACTTCTTTGAATCGCTGGGGTCAGACCACCCGTGAATTGCTATCATTTCTCCTCAGTATTTTGAACACGAGTCTCCTCGTCGATTTTGCATGAATCGCAAAAGCTTCTAAACATCCCTCTTTCATCATCTCGCCATGGTGTTGTTCACAGTGAGGTACATTGCCCGACTGTTGTGTGACGCCCCCTAAAATTAGATATACGTCACCCATCTTGGGTCGCCACTTACATGGTTCATAAATTCAAATACAACTTACTAATATAACTGCTGGTATAATACGACATAAATCGTGAGTTTGAATACAAATATTGTCTACTAGATATTATACAAACTCAAAAGGAGTCCTCATTACTACTATTATCACACTATTTCACGAATAGTGAGGACTACTAATGCTATCCTCTCGACCATTACTCCGCTCCCCGACTCGTCTCCCGGCTATGTTCTCATTTCAAGAAGAGAACAAAGAAAGAAAGGGTGAGCTCAACTAGCCCAAGAAGAAATATTATGACTAAGATAATGCGTAATAAATTATCATTAGCCTTCAACAAGGTTAAACCGATAAAATACAATAGACAACAAGTTTAACTGCAATTTAATAAGCAATCCATTAAAAGAGTCAAGTAGAGAATAAAGTCTACTATCTTTTAGGTTTTAAAAGGTTTTTCATCATCAAGTATAGTTGAGACTCACTTTTAATAAATAATCCACATCATCGAATCACCCTCGCACTACTACCAAGGATATTCATCAAATTATCAATGGTCATGACTATACCGAATCACCCCTCGGTCATAATCATACCAAAACTATCCATCAACGCATTACAAACGCCACCGAGGACTTTTATCACATTATTTATAATAAGCCACGATTATACCGAATGATCCTCGGTCATAATCATACTAAGTTCATCTATACACGTAGTCAAAGATAACATAATATAACATGAGGATGATGACAATGACATAATAATTCAATAAAACAAGTTCAAGAATTATTTTATCCGTGAATTATTAACGCCCAAATTGTCAAAATGATACTGCTTTTGTAGAGTAAAATTCAAGAATGATCGTAAGAATATTTCCATGAAAAGATATCGGATGAAACGCAAATATCAAGGATATTCTACTAATTTCATGGAGTATAGTAAGTCAAAGTTTTAACCAACCGGGTATAATAAAGAATGGAATAACAAAAGAAATCACCATGCATGCGGATTGCAGATGTATTATTCATTCCAATGTAATAATAATAATAGAACCAGTCGTGAAATTCACAATCGGCGGTGATGTTCCAACAGAATAATAAAGATGGAACCCGGATCCTGTGTAAAACACATGTATAGATATTCCAACGAGAATGATAAAGACGGAACCAGTCCCGTAAAAACACACGCATGTGATGTTCCAATGAATAATAAAGACGGAACCGTGTCCTGTAAAACATGTACGATGTGATGTTCCAAATGTATATAATAAAGAAAGAGAACCGGTAACCAGTCCTGTAAAACACATGCATGGATGTTCCAATGTAATAATAGAAGAATGTCACCAAGTATAGGGTAAACCACGTATACAAAAGTTATTCCAATAGAATAATAAGCAATGGAATAACAACAGCTTCTCTTCATGAATAAGAAGAATAACACCCTTTACGGTACAACAAATAATATTCCCTACCTTAAAAGAACCTAATATTGGCAAGGTGAAGTAGCGAGAATACTTTTCTTCTTTCTCTCTATAGTTTCTCTCTCTGAGTTTTCAAAGAATTCGTGAAAATAATGAAGCACTAGGCCTCTATTTATGAAGATTTCTAGCTTAAGACTGCCATGTGAAAAGACAAGCTCGACGACCGGTGATGTGAAAAGAAAAGTGGTTTGGCGCTCAGAATGTGAAACGACAAGTGGTTCGACGCTGAATGTGAAACGACAAGTGGTTCGACGCTTTGTAATGTGAAAAACGACAAGTGGTTCGGCGCTTTGAATGTGAAACGACAAGTGGTTCGACGCCAAGAATGTGAAACGACAAGTGGTTCGACGCCTCAGTAATGGTAATTACTATCGACGAAGGTAATTACTATTCACAAAGGTAATTACTATTGACGAAGGTAATTACTATTCACAAAGGTAATTACTATCGACGAAGGTAATTACTATCGATGAAGATAATTACTATTCACAAAGGTAATTACTATTGACGAAGGTAATTACTATCGACGAAGAGACTTCTTAGATGATGACATATAGGCCCCCATAAAATAATCAAACTTACCACAAATGTCTCATAATGACTCTTTATATACATCAAGGATTGAATAAATATTACCACAAATCATTTTATTTTTAATCAACATATATTTAATCTTTCAACAATTATTAATCATTTATAACTTGTCGTCTCAATTATTGATTTAATACTATAACATATTATCTACGATGATAATGTGACAATAATTGAATCAATAATATAAGAGATATGATGCAAAGAATTATCAGAAGTAATAATTGAGCATACCGAGTGACTTCTCACGCAAAGATCAATAATCAATATCGTGCTACTACTATACAACTACGCCAGACATCGCATTTTTACTACCGGGTAGTTCAACAGCTTTTAACGGTAACACCTCTCTGCCGTTATTTTTATAGAAAGATAATTTTGTCGCTTTCTAACTACGACAATACTTCCGTTAGGGGTCCACCAATGATTGAGCCGTCGTACGAATATTCCCCGACAAAAAGAATATTCCCCGACCAAAGGAATATTTTATAACAACTTGCATACTTTGCAAAATTTATAAATACTACCCACAACTATAATATTATCTTAAATTCACACCATAATATTAAAAAATTATTTCGACAAAATTTAAATCTTTATTGATAAAATCTGGGGTCTCACATGTTGTACGTTCTCCTCGTTGGTAAGTACAGGAATCTCCACGGTCTCATTTACTCCACTGTTAATATTCTAAGTCGACATTCTCAAATACTATCATAAAACAAGGCTTAATTAAGGAAATCAATATATCACATAATATCCCTATATACTAACCAACTAACAAATAAGCTTAGTAGACACACTTTAGCGAAGGATTTACTCGCTCTCCCTCCTAGTTCTATTCTCCGATCTCTGCCAAAGATCATATCCCTAAGCTCTGATACCAACTGTGACGCCCCCAAAATAGTTCCATTCCATCCAACCCATTCTGAGTCGCCAAATACATGGTACAGAAATAACTACAACTTTATTATTATAACATATAAACTGTGAGTTTAAATACAGATATTGTCATCTAGACAATATCCACACGCAAATAAATCCCCATCATAATTATTGATACATTATTTTACAAAAATGGTGAGGACTACTAAACAACACTCTCTAGAACCTTCATTCCATACCCCGAATGGTACTCGTTACATTCTCGCCTCCTAAGAAGAAAAATGGAACAAAAAGGAAAAGGGTGAGCTCAACTAGCCCAGTAAAGAATATTATGACTAAGATAATATACAACAAATTATCGTTAGTCTTCAACAGGGAAAAATCTAATAGAATACAATAGACAACCAGCTTTTAAATCAACAATCGCAATGAAAACAACAATTCATTAGAAGAGTTAAGTAGAGAATGCAAACTACTATCTTCTATATATGAATTTAAAAGTTCATCGTCGATATTTTATCCCCAGTAACATCAATCAATATATATCTCGAATCAAATATTCATCTTTGCACTACAGTGCCAAAGATATTCATCACCGTCATGTTCGCCTAAACACTGCTCATCTTTGCACTATGGGCCAAAGATATTAATCAATGAAGTCATGTTCATCTCAACACTGCTCATCTTTGCACTACGAGCCAAAATATTCATCAAGAAATCATTCATCTTTGCACTACAGCCAAAGATATTCAAGAATATCATCATTTAAGATCGAGGATGATGAAAAATATTTCAAAGAAAACGAATCCAAAGAAACAAAAGAACAATATTAAGGATTCAGATTTTAAACAATTCAAGTTCAAAAATACTTCATAAGTAATCGTAGTGGAGTAAAATTCAAGAATGATCAAAACATGGATACAATCAAAGCTAGTATCCATAATAGATATTTTGGACAAAAGAAGAAATTTCATTTTTTCTATGAATAAGGTCGATTCGTGAATAATGTCGATACGTGAATAAGGCCGTAGATACGTGAATAAGAATCTCGACACCAAAAGATAGAAATTTCACAAAAAACATCTTCACGCTTCGTGAATAAGACTCGTGAATAAGAACTCGTGAATAATAACTCATGAATAAGAACTCATGAATAGTAACCCCATATGAAAAAGTTCCAAATTTGATAAAAATTTCCAACCAATATTTCTAATAATGATATTGAATAAATAATATCATTTTCGAATAAAATAACATCCCTTACCTCGAAAAGACAAGATTTCTAATTGAAACACCTGGGATATAAAGCATGACTTGAACTTGCAGACCAGATAGCAATACTCAAAGTATACTCAAAATACTCACAAGAATACGCTCGATAATATAGAGAGAGAAAACTTCAGTTTCTGGTGTGATTTTCAATTCTAACCTAAGCACCCTATTTATAGGAAAATGCTTAGAACACCAAAGTAGAAAATTTAATATAATATTAATATATATTTTCTAAAACCTCATACGCACACTTGCCAACTGAATTCAGCTCCTACACATGTTAAATGAGGCCACCTAAACATTCCAAAAACGTTTTTCCTATTTTAAATATTTTAAACTTCCAAAAATCAATTATTTCGGAGCTTCGGAACTTCAATAATTCATAATAAATAGCCCTTTTATCGTAAAAATTCAATCTCGTGATTTTTATAGAAATTCAATTCTCTACAACTTTGCGTAAGAAAGTTTTTCCAAATTCCAAACATAAATTGACCAAAATCCATAAACTGACGATTTTATAAAGCTATAATCAAATTTCAATCGAGAAATGGGGTCCATCGACACACACAAAACATGTGTTAATCATTTAATGCCACAAAAATACTTTCTTCCTCCTCATATACTCACATATCGCATATTCATTATAAAATATCACCGCTAATATATTATTAAAATAATATATTTAAATGAATTATTTTATCGTAAAAAGATAAAATATTAATTTTCAATAATTGTCACATTAAAAATTTTCCATCTATATCCACATAAAATCAATATTTTTCATCATATAAATCAATAATTAATTATTCACAAATAATATTAGAATCATAAGATCGCAAACTTGCAGCCGCCCTTCGAGAAAGAGGGGCTTTCTAATAAAGATTTCTCTCATCTTGGCGCAAGCGATTAGGTGATCAAACCTCTCCTTGAGATGTAACTTTCTAGACATCGCTAATAATGTTTTCTAATAATATTATTCAGATAATATAAATTATTGCTTCGATAATGGAAAAAGTGTGTAATGACAATTTATTGAAACAACAGTAATATAAAATATCAATGCAGCAATTATTGAATCAATAAAATAAAATACTGAATAATAATTACTGTAACAATTATTGAGAAGTGCCTTCTTACATAAGAATTAATAATTGGTGCAATACCGTGTGCTACTGTTCAACAACGCGTATTAGTGTATTTTAACCACCGGGTATTCCAACAGTATTAATGGTAACAACTACGTCGTTATTTATAAACAACTTGTATTTGTTGTTTTCTTCATGCAATCATTTTCCGTTCTGGGGCCCACAAAAGATTGTGCCGTCGTCTTTAATATTCCCGACAAAGATTTAAATATTCCACGACCAAACGAATATTCCCCACGATAATGAATATTTTATAATCACTGCTTATTCAAATATTTATGTATTTTATCCATAACTATCCACATTAATCAAATCAACCCTTACTATTTCAAAATAATAAATAGAGGAAAATAAATTTTATTTATTAATAATTTGGGGTCTTACAATCTTTAAAATGCATCAAGTACCTGTGTCAGATATTTGAGGCTTGGTGAGGTTTGTGTAATGTGTAACAGACTTCAAATATGCCACTAACAATCATATCAAAATAAAAACTCGATGACGTTGTGCATTACACTTTCTAAATATTTATTAGTGTTTTAGAATGAAAGAGGTACCCATTTTTAACTCTATTGGTTACATTATATATATTTTTATCAAAACATTAATATATATATATATATATATATATATATATATACACACACACAATTGTTATATAATGTCATGGGGTTTAGTGATCGATTGATTTTATATTTGGATATGTATTTGCGCACAAAACTTTTATTCAACTCTATGTAACATATGCTACTAAAATTTGATAATTACACAACAATTTACTATCTTCTTATTATATTTTAATTTATTAATTACACGTATAAATTTATTATTAATAAAATAAATAATCCCAATCATAACGCCATGTAGTTTATATATAATGTTAAATAATTTAATCTAATCGATTCACGTTTAATCCATCAGTACAACCGCCTTTTATTAAATTAATTATATAATTAAATACCAACTCAAATATTTCCTGGTGCATCTGGTCCGTAAATTAATTATATATGTTGCTTTTTGACTTTACTCCCCTGCATTCGACACTTCTAGTTATTGTCACTCTTTAATACTGGATTCCTTTTTATCTATCCTTTTAAACAATAAATTTTGTTCTTTCTTTTTCTTTTTTTGATCATTTGTCGATTAATAACTTTTTTTTTATATTATTCCTACATTAAATACTAATTTATTTCTTTTTCAATGAATTTGAAAAGGATGATATTAAAGTTTTATAATTAATTAATTTGTTTCTTAATGTTTGTATTTTCACCTAAAACTTCAATTTAAAAGAAGCGGAGATCGAGAGTATAAAAAAGGAGGATAAAAACTATAACAATTAAGTTAAAAAAAACAAATGTTGGGATGCATGTGAAAGGATTAGAAAGGGTTTTTTAGGTAGGTAATTAATTTAAAGTGGGAGATTTAGTTTTTTCAGTTAAAATCAGTGGTAAAAAGTTTTGGGTAATTTGATGGTAACTATTAGTAATCAGTATGAATGGAACACGCCAAAAAATGTGGAGACCATACAGTCCACCACGCAATTAACATCCCGAAAATGCATGTTGGTTCAAGCCACGTCTTGGATGACGTATCCAAAATAGTACTCGTAATCACAATTTTAATACACAATCATGAAAATTAGTCTTTTTATCCGTAACTAAGTTAACTAATTTCTCCAAATATATACCAGTATAAAATGTTATGTTGTGTGCATGTAAAATAGACAAAATAAAGACAACTAAAAGTTTTCGATCGTACTGAACCATGTGGATGTGGGTAATTCTGGAACACAACTATTTTTCAACCTGGACCCTACTGCATGTTTATCTTTTCATTAATTAATTTTTATATATATATATATTCTAACCTGGACCCTACTAATTAAACTAAATTAAATTAAGCATGTTTATCTTTTCATTAATTAATTTCTATTATATATATATTCTCTAAGCGGAAATTAAAAAAATTGTAATTTATATAATTATAAGTAATTAATAGCTATTTTGGAGAATAACCAACAATCCCCCTCATGATCCAAAATTATCAAAGAGAAGAAAATAAAAGAAGTGAGAAGGGCAATGGATTTTAGATACATAACGTAGCCAATCGACACTAAATTAAATTAAACCTATTATCCGTGATACAATTTCTTCGGCTGGTCACGGCTTTTTCTAAAGGCTCTATATAGTAAAAAGGAGCTAATAATATAAATAAATTAAACAAGCTTTGAGTTGTTGGAAAATATAGTAATTAATAAAGCGTCTCATAATATAAATAAATTCAATTTAAAGTGATTAAAGATACATCATTTCTTAAAAAAAGATTAAGAATCATAATTAATAATTATGCAACCAAATGACAAATGAAATTGCCGTAATTACTCTTCGAGATTCAATCTGAAAGTCTCCGTCGTGTGTAATATTCTCTTCTACTTTATTCATCCAAGAAGGCTTTGAACTTTGTATATGGGATTAATTAAGATTACGGATGAGTTATAAGAGTTGAATATCTGAGAAAGAATAGGATCTGGCGAGATAATATGGAGAAGAAGAATAAAAGTAGTTCTTGTGTATATCTTTTTCATGAAAGTAAACTCTCATTTTCTAAAAACAATCACCCTTATAAGGAGCGTTTAAATAACGTTGGAGATTTTAATAGTTTTAATGAAAGCGGCTTAGGAGTTACAACAAGATATAAATAAGGTTTATGTTGGAATTGAAGCAGGGGTTCTGAAGGAAAACATAAAGGTTAGGGTATTAACTCTAAGCGGGGTTCTGAAATTTTGGAGAATAACCGACAATCCCCTACATGATCCAAAATTTATCAAGAAAATAAAAAAAAAAGAAGTGAGAAGGGCAATGGTTTTAGATACATTTCGATACCTTGTGGGTTTGAATCGACAGCTTAGTGGAACAAACTTCGTGATTGTAGATTATAGGTGAATTATATTCTTGAACCTATTATACGTGATAATCAATTTAGCTTTTATATCTTAAATCTGAATCCACAAAGTCATGGGTTGAACCCATCAAGTGTATCTTGACATACACCACCCTTTAGGGGCTATGAGTTTCATTAAAATCTAAGCGATTCATTCTTTCACAATTTGTCGATTGCACACAAGAAGGGATATAAATAATTGAGTGCTATAATTAAGTAATTCGTGACTTGTTTGTTACCCATTGAAAAACTCGATCACATGGGTTGGGTTTCCATCAAATACTTACTCGAAGATATTAGCGATAGTCTCGTCCCTCTGGGAATGCTTCTTGGACTCTCTTTTTAATTAATTCCTTTGTAATCCATGAGGCTCTTTTCGTAGACCTTTCAAATTTCCATGGAAATAACACCGTTCTTGATCGATCCCTCATAATATCTCAGCGAATATGTCTCTATTTCCCATTTTACACATGGTTTATCTATTGCTCGTCCAATATGACTTGAGAATCACAATGATAAGGCTAACAAATTAATGAATAAAATCAACGTGCAAATGATGATCACACTTTGGCTCAAATCATTTAGATCTTCAACAAGCATAACACCCATCAAATAAGCAACCAAAATGAGGCATTCGATAGAGTAGAATAAATGAGAAACTTGACCAATGACCTCATACTTGTACGTGACCTCCCTACGAACTTTGACACGTGAACATAAGAGCAATAATAATCACCATTGTTCGGCGAGCCACTTAATGAATATAAGTGATGCATGATCAAGAATGGATTAGTGCATATATGTAGTCAATATCATACCACCCAAAGCGAATCCTTTATTATTCCCACCAACCGGGACCCGACTTTTTGGAAAGTTTTGCACACATCGAAGAACTAGTGTTCTTTGTGTTGAAGTAAGGTCTCACCACATATACGTAACCATCACCTAACATTGACTGGAGAGTCCGACTTTTTATTCATTTTATTGATCATCCATCTCATTATCATGTATGATATAATCATGAATCTTGATAACCATCTTAATATATTCACTTATAGAGTGTAATTAATTATTATCTAAATTAATTTTAGTAGTCGTAAGGATTCAATATCTATATATATCATATATATGATTTGGAAAGAATTAATCAAAATTGAATATGGATGCAGTTAATGCGATCACTTCACTTCACATGGGCATACCAACTAAAGTATTCATCAACAGGTTTAACTAACAAAACAATTCGCTTTTGCCCTTATTTAGAGTCAAAACACAATCACATACAACATGCTTATCACTAACAAATTCACAATCTTGGATAGCAGGCCTTTTATTAAAAATTTCGATAACCTCACCAAGTGATTGTATACTTAAGTCGGAGAAACACTAATTGAAACTTGACCGACATGGCTACGTATGCCGACTAAGTGAGAAAAACATTGTACACACAAATCATTCTATCGAGGACATATAATGCTTCTCATGGAATAGGTGTTTTTCAAGATGTAATGGAGATAAAATGTAATAAACATATTTTCCTCAAGTGCGAGAGGAGATCAAGATTTTAAAAGCTTTGCTCATATTTTTATGTATCATACATCTAGAGCAACAATATCTTTCACATAACCTGAGTTATCCATCACCACCTAGGATCTCCCAAATGTATAACCCGTGGACACCCTTTCACGGTAGCAACCTCTACCTCTACACCTTAAGTATTCTCATCGCTCAAATCATTTAAAAAAAAATATGAAATTTTAGTAAGTTGTTCTACAAAGCCCATAAGTAACAAGTCTAGAGATCGACATATTCAATGAATAGTTTAAATGGGAAATATAGTGTGTTTCATCTAAAATTCAATCCCAGAAACTTAATAGATTATATTTGACTAAAAGTGATTCCAACTCTCCAAGCATTCTCTCAGTCATACAATTAAAATTATACATATGACTCTTTTCTCTAGCTCCGAAAAGGCGATGAGTTTCTTAAATTTTTCAACAAGGAATCTGAAGCCTTTAACATTTTCCACTTGCCGTATCTTAACGCCAGATTCTTTTACCTCTTGAATCCAAACATTTCGTTTCTTAGATACTATGATGTCTTTTCCCTAATCTTAATATTAATCACCTCGTGTCCGAATTTAAGTTTAATCCTTATGCGTGTATCAAAAGTTTATACACAACAACAATTTGCCAAGAAACTGAAGGAATTCAACCAACCTAATGCATAATAATAACTATCGATTTAGAGTGCTATCTTATTATCCAAGATAAACTGAAGTGAAATTAAGCGACCACTATTAGTTTAATGTTCGCCAAAGAGAAAGGGATCGATATGCAAAGTGCACACCTACCAAGTATGCATCACAAAGATCACACAATAAGTTCTCTCATAATCAAGAGATTGGCGAAAGAGCTTATAATGTTTGTAGCTTAATATTAAATAGATGCATTCACACCATGCATTAGGCTACAACAACCTTGTAATATATTGACTATACATTAGATATATAGAAATTAAAATGGATATAAAGGAACGCGTTTAAATAACGTTGGAGATTTTAATAGTTTTTAATGAATAGTGTTTGATTAAATAAGGTTTATGTTGGAATCTATTCTTTTCTTCAACTTCAACCGAGTCCTCTTCATCATCCCTCTTCATATCTACTACTCTACTACTAATTTTCTCTCTCCTATCATACATTCGCCCTACCCGTAAACCATACCCGCCGGGACCAAAAGGCTGGCCGCTGATCGGCAACATGCTGATGATGGACAACTTAACTCACCGTGGCCTTGCCAAACTTACTAACCAATACGGTGGCCTTTTCCACCTCCGCATGGGCTTCCTACACATGCTGACCGTCTCCACTCCCGATATGTCCCGCCAAGTCCTTCAACTACAAGACAACATATTCTCAAACCGCCCGGCCACCGTGGCTATAAGCTACCTTACTTATGACCGAGCTGACATGGCATTTGCTCACTACGGCCCGTTTTGGCGCCAAATGCGCAAACTCTGCGTCATGAGGCTGTTCAGTCGCAAACGGGCCGAGTCATGGGACTCAGTCCGTGATGAGGTGGACCGTATGCTCCGTGTTGTTTTGTCAAACACGGGACAAGCCCTTAACATAGGCGAGCTGGTGTTTGGGCTCACTCGGAACATTATTTATCGGGCCGCGTTCGGGTCGAGCTCGCATGATGGGCAGGGTGATTTCATCAAAATATTGCAGGAGATTTCCAAACTTTTTGGTGCTTTTAATATATGTGATTTTGTTCCGGGGTTAAGCTGGGCTGATCCGCAAGGGTTCACTGGTAGGCTCGTTAAGGCTCGTGCATCCATTAATGGGTTCATTGACTCTATTATAGACCAACACATACACAAAAAGAAGAGCAATAGGAACGGTTTTGATGAGCTGGACAAGAGTGACATGGTGGACGAGTTACTAGAATTTTACACCGAGGATCAGGCTGAAGTCAACGAGTCTGATGAGTTGCACAACTCTATTAAGCTCACCAGAGATAATATCAAGGCCATTATCATGGTAAGTTCAATTCCATATTTAATTAAACACACACACACACACACACACACACATATATATATATATATAGTACTAAATATTTATGTCATTCTTTTTTTATTCTATTTTATGTTAATTATATTCTATATAAAAAATAAAAGGTAGGTAAGGTATTCTAAAAGTTTGATAAGACACATATCTAAAAGAATCTCCACTGCACCTATATATTTTGTCGGGCCGAAGCTCGATTATGCGAGATTGAATGCACAAGACTGTCGGTTTAAAACTATGCAATACATAAAGCATTGTGATGCAAAAAATATTTGCATGGTTTCAGGACGTAATGTTTGGTGGGACCGAAACAGTGGCTTCCGCAATAGAATGGGCCATGTCCGAGCTAATGAGAAGCCCAGTGGAACTCAAAAAGGTCCAAGAAGAGCTATCCAACGTGGTCGGCCTTCAGCGACGTGTCCAAGAAAGTGACCTGGACAAGCTCACTCACCTCAAGTGCGTAGTCAAAGAAACCCTCCGCCTCCACCCTCCCATCCCTCTCCTCCTCCACGAGACCGCCAAGGAGGCTGAAGTCGCTGGCTTCCATATTCCAGCCAAATCCCGGGTTATAATCAACGTGTGGGCCATCGGGAGGGACAAGAAGTCGTGGGTCGACCCGGATACATTCAACCCGTCTAGATTTCTCAAAAAGGGTTTGCCGGACTTCAAGGGTAACAACTTTGAGTTCATACCTTTTGGGTCGGGTCGGAGGTCCTGCCCAGGCATGCAACTCGGGTTTTATGCACTTGAGATGGCCGTGGCTCACCTTCTGCATTGTTTTACGTGGGAATTGCCTGATGGTATGAAGCCAAGCGAAGTCGACATGGGTGACGTGTTTGGACTCACCGCCCCAAGGGCGACTAGGCTCGTTGCGGTGCCGAGTCCACGCCTGTTATGTCCAATTTATTAATTGCTTTAATTACGTACTAGAAAATGATTTGTATGTAAATTAATATAGACAAAATATTATCATATTATATAAGATGGTATTTAATTCCATCTTAATACATTTTGATTGAGTACAAGGTTTTCGATAGCAAATTCACAAAGAATCCCATAAATACTAATTTGTTCGAGTTCACAATAAGTGAAGAAGATAAATAACATAGACCGTTACCATATCTTTATTTCAATTTTCAAAAAACTAAAATTGGTATGATATTAATTATTTATTCATAATAATTACTATAACAGTCATATAATTAAGCCATTAAGATCTGTTTAATTATTTTGACAATTGAAAGAAATTTAAATAGTTTTATTTGAATTTTAGGTACACTCAATTTGACTTTCAACAACTGAAATAAATTCAAACAATCTTAGGTACACTCAAATTTATGGTTCGGGCGAGACTTCTAGCGATGCAAACCTTGCCCCGTCACAAACAAGTGGTGCTTTGCATTATGTCTTTGGGACCATTTCCAAGTCTTTTATCTTGTACCTACCACAAGTAAATAATACCATTACTCATATACTAATATGGTAGTAAATAATATTTATTTGTCTCCAATGTGGGACTAAAGGAAATGAGTTTTTTCAAATATCACCTTTTCAAATTCTCGATTTTATGCTTAATTAAAGGGCAAAATACACTTCTTTTGCACCAAGTTTCACCATCCTCACAATTCGGCCCCTAAACTAATTGAACTTACACATCCGTTACATTAAGTATCTAATTTCACACAATGTCCCGCCCAATTTCAATTTTCAGCTAAAATTGGCTGGAATATTCGACGTGAATGACAACCTGATTGGATTCTAATGGTTCTCTTTTTCTCTTCCTCTCTCCTACTCTGGCTCTCTTCCCTCTCTTCTTCTCTATTCTTCTATTCATTAATTGTATGGAGGGAAAAGAGATACAAAAATTTGTTGGGAATCAAAGCACAAATAGAAGGTTTTTTATAATGAAGTCAAACTGTATTTTAATATAAAATACGATCAAACCATATAAAAATACTTACATTGCCTGAAAATTAAGTATTACGGTCAATTTCAGCGAAAAATTAAAATTGGGAAGACATTGTGTGAAATTAGGTACTTGATGTAACAGATGTGTAATCGCAATTAGTTTATGGGCCGAATTGTGAGGGGGATGAAACTTTGTGTATCATAAGTGTATTTTTTCATTAATCAAATAACATTGTCTCTTATTCTTCATGAGCTTCCTCCGCTCTTAATAATATAAATTTCGCTTTTATTGTTTTTATTTCTTAATATAAGTCGTTTGAGAATTTCAAGTAAGCATTAATTGCTTAGTTTTCAATATTACCCCAAGTATTAAATATAATTTTGATTCTCTCACTATTTTTTGTTCAATAAATAACAATCTGTTCTTTCAATACAAGGGTAATATCGACAATTGATATTATAGTTAATGTTATATAATTATTTCCTTAATATTTGTGCACAACTCTAAAACGACTTATATTAAAGAACGGATGGAGTATAAGATTACACTATTAATTCAGTTAAATTATTTACACTATTGAATTTAAATTAAGTCCAAAAGTGGCAATTAATCGTTAAAAGTGCTATATGTAAGACTGCATGCATGCTCCATGTATTTTTGTTTTTCCTTTCAAATCCTGGCTCTTCGTTTGTTTCTTTGGGCATATATGGGAGAACAAACAAAAAAAAAATTCTCCATCCGTTCCCAAAGATGTCAAAATTACACATTTAACATAAAATACGAAAAATTAAATAGGCTATAAATGTAAAAAAATAAGTTTTTAATTATTATACTCATAGTGGATCCTCAAATAAGAGAAGTAAAATAGATTATAAATGTAAAAAAAATAAGCTTTAATTATAGTGGATATTCAATTTGACTTTTTGAACTTAATTAATTAATCACACTTGTACTTTTGACAATCCCCGGGGAAAAAACGGGAGAAATTCATTCATCAACTAATATTTTAAAAGTTTTAATGATCACATTTATAGGGTTTAGATAAACCAAACCAAACCAAACCAAACCAAAAGTCAAGCTATTATTTTTATGATGATCTAGCGAGTATACCGTAACCTAGTAGAATTAAACTCCTTACCTATATCTACTAAATAATTTCAATAAAACTTTTTGATTATTCCCATTCAACTCCAATAAAAGTAGATAGATAGATAGATAGATAAACCTTACAAAATTTGATATTTTTATAAGATTTTTTGATATTTTCACAACAAAAGTGTCGCTATAGTTGTATAGTAACCAAAGATCTATAGGGACGATTTGTTGTAAAAATATCATTTTTTGTTGTGAATTTATAAATTTTTATTACACCCACTGCTATTGGGCTAAAATTACTCCCTCCGTCTCAAGAAAACAGCCTTATTTGCCAAAAAAGTAAAATACATAAATAAATAAAATTGTTCCACAAAAAGTCCTTTTATATGGATACATATAAATAGTAGTATAAAATGACAAAAAAATAAATAAATTTATAATTTTATTTTTTTCCAAATATTAATCTCAATAATTAATAGATGCTATTGACAAGAAAAGTGAGCCCATATTTTCCCTGTTCACTGTTAGGATTGCTGCTATTACATAAACTTGCAGGTAGGTATTGTTGCTTAAACAAGACAAAAGTGTTAGCGGGCAAAAAATCCATTAAATACTCCCTTGTCCAACAATACATATTTAGTAGTACGTGCAGTCACCAATTTTTTAATTCTAGAGCAATTTCTAGCAATACAATTAAGATTACATAAACAGGTAAACTTTAATATTTGCACTATACTGACTTGCCGAGACCAAGACAACCTTTTCCTAAACCAGGCAAATAAAAATGAGCAAGAAAAGAACAGCATCCTTGCTCAGTTTTACTTCCAAAAGATAAAAGATCACATTCATTAAGCAAATCTAATGCTGCGTTTATAGTGTGATTTACAATTTTTTCTTTCTCCCTTCATAAATCAATGACCTGCAGTGAACTGAATGATTTAACTTTCACTTTTTTCTATGGATTATGCCTCCATTAATTTGCAAATACAACAAGCTTACATCATAATACGGAGTACAGCCAGACCAACAGCAGAAATAGATACAAGGGTACCTATGCAGTATTTTATCACCTCGTATTTTGCTGCTTCTACCTGAGCTCTTAATGCATGAATTTCCTGGCATCACAATTTATTGAAAGTAAACATAAAAGTAAAGGGAAAATTAAGACTTATCGTTCAACAAGTTCAAGTTCTCTAGATAGTAGCATACTCACACGATCAAGTTTGTTAGTCAGGTTAGAAGTTTCTTGGCCCTGATTTGCTAGCTCATCACGGATTCTCCTGCATGCATTAAAATTTAAATAGTTGTAATATTAAGTTGACAATAGATATTTTTGCTAGCCTCAACATAAATCAGAAATACACGCACGACTGAGCTCATGTAGATACTACAAGAACACCTCCTGTTCCAGTAAGAAAAGAAGAAATTTATCTGCATCCTTACCCTTTCTCAAGATTCAAATCTAACCGTTGCCCGGCGGTGACTTTGTCAATTTCATACCTACGTCAAAATAAAGATCCAATATCCTAAATTTCACAATAAAAAAACTTGGGATCACATACAGTAGCAGCAAAAGTAATTCACACTGCATAACAGGCCAGACCTCAATTCACTGCGCATCTTTTCTATATCACCCTTAAGTTTTTCAGTTTCATGTTGCAACATAGAAAAGTGATGTCCCTGCATCATAATCACAAATTGTACGGAAGTCAATGACAATAAATGATACATCCACGGGCATTTATTATGCAGAAAATGTACTACCCCAAGTATTCAAGGATAACTAGTGATGATAACAACTATACAAATTCCTAATGGGACTTCTACAAGATTGCAAACTGGGATTTTATATCTCAAACAAACTTTAATAGATCAAATAATGGAGCATGTAAATCAGTTCATCATAATGCAAACATGCCACCTTCATTAACTCAAAAACAGAAGGTATGTGCATCAATGGTAAATTTCGACATTTCTAGTTCATCCTTGATAAAGGCCCTTGAGGATGTTTTGTTCATCAGTCCTTACTCTTTACTAAATGAAATCAAGAAGCATATATGGTCAGGGCAATGCCCTTACTTTTTATACGAGTTACTTGCAATGTTTAGCAGACATGAGAAGGAGTTTCTTTCAGGGCATTGTAAATCAAAACTTCGACAAACTTCACATGCAGTGTAGTGCATTCTGCAGTAGATGCATGCCTCCTAAGCCTCTATGCATGTAAATTGTATTGAGAGGGACCTCATTTAGACACCAAGTGATACAAACCTGGAATTTTCATTAACCTTTTAATTCCTTATTAATAATATTCTTTCACAACATTTAAAACAGGCGGGGATATGTCAGGATTCCTTAAGTTTAATGAGAGCCATATTGTCCCTAATGAGGTGATAAGACGTTGGAAACTAAGAAATCTTAATCCTTTTAAGGGAACATATGCCTCCAAAGAAGAGGACTTCAAATATTCAAATCTAACGTACATAAGTATAAAACTACACAGATACTTACAGTTAGTCCTTAAAATGAAAGTATGAGAGCATTGCTTAGTCAGTGAAGATTGAAGACTGAATTAAATTTTGGAAGAAATGGAATAGGTACAGAAACATAGAAGTGTAAAAGTAAAGATTACAATCAAGTGGGAGAAGTGCTAATAAGATTAATAACCCTTATGACTGGTGGTTAAGGAAGAAAAACAAATGCCTACCGGATTTTTATTTTTATTTTTTTTAAAAAAATACAAAAATAGGGAGGAACCCACAAACCCATACCCTGCACAGGGTCAATTACATGGTGAACGCTATAACCCACCAACCACACACCGGATAATCCCACCAAAGATATCGTTGCACCTTTGCAAAGTATCAAACCCATGGCCTATGCCTTGAAAGGTACTTTTTTCACTAGGCCCACAGATGCTCACTACCAGTGCCACTTAAGCTTGCTCCTTTGTTTATCTTTTTTCAAGTTTTTGAAAGAGACATTCAATATCCTCTTCAAACAATTGGAGGAGGTAATGTCTTTCAATCCCTACTAACTACTTCTTACCCACCTCTTTAAACATTCATGGAAGACATGGTTTTCAGGGAAGTCTAGAAGATGATATCCAGCAGATCAAGCATCCGCAAAAGGAAAAAAAAAAAAAAATTGGTGCCATTATTACATAAACAGTGAAACCAAATTCTCGGAATCACATTGTTGCCTTATGATATGAAAACGTTACTCCCTCTGTCACACAAAAGATTTCTCAGGTAAACTTTCACGCAATTAAGAAAACTAAAGTAGAGGAGAGGGTATAAATTTAACTTTAGTACTTTACCTATAGTGGGCCCCACATAAGTACATTATTGATTATTTCTCTTTCTTAAAATTAGTGAACTCCACTTAAGCACACTTGTGTAGGTAAGCTAGTATTTATATAACATTTTGTATTTTAATTGTGTACTTGAGACATCTTTTGACGGACAAAGCGTTTTTGTACTTAAAGACATCTTTTGTGGGACGGTGAAAGTATAACAGAAGCAAGGTCATACAAAGCCCAACTACCGGTGTTTAATTCTTATTACGTGTGTATATATATATATATATATGTGTGTGTGTGTGTGTGTGTGTGTGTGTGTGTGTGTGTGTGTGTGTGTGTGTGTGTGTGTTTCCTAAGATTGTGACTTTAGGTTTGCAAGTCCAGAAAGATAATATCCTCTTACTTACGGAACCCTTAAGTAAACCAACCTCTAGAGATGAGATGATACACAATTACATACTAAATCAGCTCTAATATAGTTGCACAAGACATTTGATGAGATGATATATACTTAGTATCATGATGTCTACACCACAAAATTGATAGACAATTCAACTTGAAGTCCCAACAAACTCAATTTTCTGTGTCACTTATAATTGTTAATCTAAAATGACTTTAATACCAATTTCATATACTATTTATTTTATAATCAGAATGATCCAATATAATTTGATGGGGATGCATCAATTATTATATGCTAGGCCCTGATCCTCGACAATATTAAATTAACACCATACTTTAAAGGAAAGTACTAGTAATAATGCTCATTTTTCCATTATTATAGACACTGGTTAAGTTCACAATTAACTGATCAAGCCAATAATATGTACAGATGTATAGCCTTGAAGACAGTTAAAAAATTAAAAATCAGACAACATACCTGTGAGCTAGTTACTTCCGATTTGAATTTGGATAGATTAGCCTCTTGAGTCATCTCAATCTGCACATAAATGCAGGACGCATAGTTACCACAATAGAATTACAAGTGAAGAAGATATTCTTTAATAGTAACATTTAACATAATGCTAATACTTTACAACCCCTGGATATGAATAACAGGTAATTAAGGAGAAGGGGAAAAATGAAAATAAAAATCATACTTTTTGCATTTCAGCTTTGGAAACAAAGGATTGAGCCACATTTTCCAAGGTGTCGTTCAAAACTTCAATGATGGAAGAAGTAATAGCCTCCGCTTGCTTCGAGGGCACACCTTGTGCTTCTAATCTCCGCACCTAACAGAACAAAACATTTCACCTCATCAAGGAAAAGGAATTAATTGGTTGCCCCCAAGCCAAATCCTTAGACAATTAATTTTAGTGCAGAACACAAATCAATCCACAAGCCAATCAACATATAAACGTAAAAAAATTAAAATTACAGAAAAAAAAACAAAAGTTGAGAGAGAGAAAAAAATATAGTAGTTACGAGGGCAAAGGTGTCAACGAGGAAGACGCGCTTGCCGTTCGATTGAACGAGCTGAGAAATTTGTCGGGTATCAATTCGGTTCCAAGTACTCCGACAAGAATGTGATGAAGAAGAAGAAGAAGAAGAAGAAGAAGAAGAAGAAGACGGGGCATTTGAAGTAACTCCGATAACTCTCAAAAGGGATAATTTAATTCCGGATTTGACTCCAAGTTGTCCAGCCCGCTTACATGCCGCATAAGCGGCCATTCATATGAATGATCGATTCAAACTACAGACTGTATTTACTAAAACTTCTCTCTCCTACAAATTCCACAATCCTATCGATCAAGCTAATTAGTACTACTACCGACTTCTCCCTCCTACAAATTCCACAATCCGACAACTTCTCTCTCCTACAAATTCCACAATCCGATCGATCAGGAGAGAATGCCTTTTTGGGTAAAGATTTTTTTTTTAAAATGTCCTAATGTAGGATTTTTATTTTTATTTTTAATGTTCGACTATCGTCTAGGAATTTAGGTGCCGTCGTACCTCTGTGACTTATTTTAGTTAAACTAAACATATCGATAAATAAAAAATATATATAAATTATGTGACTATTAAATATATTATGTCTCAATTATTAAACATAAAATATATTGTCTAAATAAAAATTTTAAAATGATCACTATGTGATAATCTCAGATTATCATCTATTTTTTGGTCGAATCTAGATACTTTACCAAATATCGGGATAAATTAATTTTTGTGACCAGATTATTAGATTAACGATTTACAATTCCTGATTTGGTCAAAGTGAAAAAAGCTACAAACCCATGATTGTCTTTCGAAAAATGTTACACTTCAGTTAAACATTAGGGACATGACTTACAATTTGGTGCAAGAAGTGAAAAAAATTTTTCATCTTTATTATGTTTGAAAATTGCGCTCTCTTCTTCGTCTTTCTTCTTCTCTCTCATTTTTCTTGTCTCGATTCTCCATCGACTACTGGTTCCCATATATTTATTAAAGGGTTTTAGTGTTTAATTGAAAGGATTAGCTTGCCTCTTGGGTGGAATTGTAAAATGAAATCTGGGAAGAGAATTGTAGTTCATGCAATAAAAATGAATGGATTACACCAGGAGTTCCCAAGTCGGTGCTAACTTTGTGGAGCGATAGTGCGAATGTGGGAGGAAAGAAAATAGGTCAAAACATCGAGGATCTTCTTCATCCAACCCATTCTCAGATGTCGCCAAATATCAATTTTAACGGTATTTAAAAATTAAAAAGTACAACTTTATTTTTTCGATCACAACAATAATAATTTTTTTCATTTCGATCAAATTTAAATACAAAATATTATCCAACCCATTCTAGAATACACAATATTTATTATCATACTGAGTTTAAATACAAATATTAAATAATATCCTCATCACATTTATTGATACATTATTTTACAATAATGGTGAGGACTACTAAACAACTCTCTCTAGACCTTCATTCCATACCCCGACTAGTACTTTGCCACATTCTCGCCTCCCCGAGAAGAAAAATGGAACAACAAGGAAAAGGGTGAGCTCAACTAGCCCAAGAAGAATGTTATGACTAAGATAATATACAACAAATTATCGTTAGTCTCCAACAGGAAAAATCGATGAATACAATAGACAACAAGTTTCGTGATCAATATTCGCAATGGAAATAATAATTCATGTAAGAGTTACGTAGAGAATGAAATCTACTATAATCTATGAATTTAATAAATTCATCATCAATATTTTATCCTCAGAACATCAATCAATATTCATCTCAAATCAAATATTCATCTTTGCACTACAGTGCCAAAGATATTCATCAATCTCCACATGTTCATCTCAACACTGCTCATCTTCAACTAAAGGCCAAAGATATTCATCACCTCGGTCATTATGTTCATTTAAACACTTCATCTTTGCACTACACAAGCCAAAGATATTCATCACTCGGTCATATTCATTTAAACACCCCGCTCATCTTTGCACTACTACAGCCAAAGATATTCTTCAGAATCATTCATCTTTGATCTACAAAAAGCCAAAGATATTCAATAATATCATCATTTAAGACCGAGGATGATGAAAAATATTTTTAAAGAAACGAATCCAAAGGAAACAAAATGACAAGGATTAAGGATTCGATTCAGACTTGGTTTTATCCACGTCCAAAATACCTCAAAAATAATCATAGTGAAGTAAAATTCAAGAATGATCAAAACACGGATACAATCAAAGCTAGTATCCGTAATAGATATTTTAGACTTAAAAGAAAAATTTTCATTTTTCTATGAATAGTGCCAGATTCGTGAATAGTGGTCAGATATCGTGAATAAAGGCCGATACGTGAATAAGAATCCGACACCAAAAGATAGAAATTCCACAAAAAACATCTTCACGCTTCATTTAATAAGACGTGAATAAGAATCTCGTGAATAAGAACTCATGAATAAGAATCGTGAATAAGAACTCATGAATAAGAACTCGTGAATAAGAACTCATGAATAAGAACCCCGATATGAAAAAAGTTCCAAATTTGATAAAAAGTTCCAACAATATTTCAAAGATAATGATATCAAGAAATAATATCATCCGAGAAGAAAATAACATCCCTTACCTCAAAGAATCAAGATTTCTAAGGAAAGGCTCTAAGTGATGTCAATGAAACTTGACCAACAAAGAACTCTCAAAGTATCTAAATACTCACAAAATACGCCAATAATATAGAGAGAAAGAGAGAAACTTTGTTTCGTGTGATTTTCAATTCTAACTTAAATTTCTATTTATAGAAAAATGTTAGCCCATACCAAGGCATTTGACTCGCACCGATGGCTTTTACTCGCTACTATTGCCACCCACCACATTTGAAATAAAATTCAGCACATTTCTTCACCAACCACAAGTGGGGCCCACTCAATTCTAGAATTTTCCACCAAAATCAATTATAAACCCAATTCCTAATCGACACCTCTTAAAATTCACAACAAATCATTCGTGCATTTTTAACGGCTCAAAATTTGTGGACATATACTCAACTTATGTATGTATAACATACCCAAAAATTACCACAATCCAACTATTTGATTAAAAATTATAACCCCGCAATATATCTCAAAACCCTCGATTTGATTTTTAACACCTCCAATCCGATAAAATACCGATAAAACACCTCAACATTAATTCCTTCATTAATAACCACATAAATAAATCCATCATTTATATTCATATAAAATAAATATTTCCTTATCATATGAATCAATAATTAATTATTCACAAATAATATTACGTAATCACATTTATGACAACCAGTGCCGCTCCTGTGAAAGAGGGGCTTTCCAATAAGGATCTCTCCTCATCGCCGCCGCAATTAGTGACCAAACCTCTCCTTAGATGTAACTTTCTAGACATTGCCAATAATGTTATCTAATAATATTATTCAAATAATATGAATTATTGATCCGATAATGGAAATATCATAAAAAGGACAATTATCGAACAACAATAATATAAAATATCAACGCAAAGAATTATCAATCAATAAAATAAAATATCGAATAAAGAATTCATCGTGAAAATTATCGAGTAAAGGCCATCACGTATTTAATCAATAATTCAACAATCACAGCAATACCGCAAAGCATCGCGCAACCACGCCAGACATCAGATTTTTAACCACCGGGTATTCCAATGCCTTTAATCTGAATAACTACGCCATTATTTATAACCACCCAAACTTTGTCGCTTTCCTCATCCAATCGCTTTTATGGGGCCTATGGGGCTCACATTTAATATGGTCATACTATTCCACCATTTTTAATATTCCTCGACAAAGATTTAATATTCCACACCACCAAACGAATATTCCCCGACAACAATGAATATTTTATAACCACTTGCTTATTTTGAAATATTTATATTTAACCCTTAACTATCCACATTAATCAAATCAACCCTTACTATTTCAAAATAATAAATAAAGGAAATTCCTTTTTATTTAAAAAATTTCTGGTCTTACAACCTCCCTCCTTATGAAATTTCGTCCTCGAAATCGACGTCACGACTCGGTGTTTTCAAAAGGTAAAGATACCTCGCTTTCATTTCCGCTTCCAACCCCTGTGTCATTTCTCTATAAGATGATTCCTCCACAAAACTTTAACTTGTGGTATGACCTTTCATGACAGTAGGACATGCCTTTCCTTCTATCCAAGATCTTGACAGTACCTCCTCATACGTTAAGTCTTCTATTATCTCGTCCGGCTTCTAACTTAATGACGTGGTTTCGGTCGTCCACATATTTACGTAACATCGATACGTGAAAAACGCATGAACACGCCATACTTGGTGGTAAAACGAGTCTATAGGCCACGCTCCTATTCGATCGAGAATTTCAAATGGATTAATAAATCAAGGTTCGAGCTTTCCTCACCTCACCGATTCTCGCTTTTAAAATAACAACTTCGCACCTCCTTCTTCAAATTCATCACCCGCGTGTGTAGCTTGAATGCCTTTTAACTTTATCGATTAAAGTCGATTATACTCAGATATCATCACGTATCAGATATATCATCACGCGGGTACCTAAAGTTTTCATCTCCATCTCTATTATTTGTATATTATACTGAAATGAGTCTTTGACAATATCGTACTCGTATTGTGATACGATCTTCTACTCAACACGCCGCCTACCACGCTCGCTTTTCCAGATGGCATGGTCGTAACACGTAATGAAATGAGTCTCCTCTCGAGTTCTTCAAGCTCTTCCCACATTCCTCGCTTCCATTCGAATTTTGTATCTCTACGAGTTAGCTACGTTAATGGAATAGCGATTCGAGAATATCCTTCAACGATCTCCGATAATAACCAACTAAGCCTAGAAAACTACGATTTCGATTACATCGACTTAGGTTGTTCTCAATCGCGACTCATATCCCAACCTTGGATAAAGACGTCACAATGACACCTATCACTGCTTTACTATCGCATCTAATATGACGCCCTTTACAGAGAGTCTCGCTTAGTGAATTCCACAAAGGAAGTCACAAGATAAAGGCTCATGTACCAAATTTATAGTTGAATTTTTAACTCCTCAAGTTCAATAGAGCCATTCGATATGAGATTTTAGAAATGAGTTTTGTACCGGGTTCAAAGTCGATACAAAATTTAATATCGCCTTTGGGAGTAAGCCAATAAATTCTTCAGAAATACGCCGAAAAATCAATAACAACAAGAATATTATTCAAATCGACGTGTCTTTATTCAAATCCATAACATGGACTAAGAAAACTTGACATCCGTAATAAACGAACGACTTCATGGCTTGATATGAAAATGTTTGATTACAATGGTTTGATTGCTTGAATTCAATAACAAAGTTGCTTAGGAATATGAAAACTAACAACCTTACAAAAGCAATCAATTTGGCATGATGAGTAGTTAACCTTAAAATCACATCAAAAGCAAATATCTCTATAGAAATAAGGTTAATGTGTAATGTGATAAGTGCCAACTTGAATCAAGCAAGATTTTTAAACAACTGATGTAATGAAAGTTTCTCCCAACTGAGTCTCCATAAATAGGTCAAAGTCTAATTTCTCCGTAGTCAAGTTCAAACGCTGAGCGCAAGCAAGAGAGATAAAAAGAATGGGTAGAACCCAGATCTAGTAAGGTATAAACTTCGCAAGAATTTATAATTAACTAACCTGCGTATAACTTCGCTCGAGTTCCTCGATTTTGACCCCATCACGACAAACGCCTTCTTCCAGAATCGCTGACTTTGACTTTTCTCGACATCCTTTTGAGTCACCGCCTCACCGATTAGGTTTCGATATCGCATAACTTCGAGCGATATGTCCTTCTTTTCCACAATTATAGCATACCTTAAACTGCTGTGGGCGCTTCAATGATATGTCCCTCTTCCCATTTTAGTAACATACGACCGATGGTCTTTCTCCTCCTTGAAACCAGTTGCACATCGGCGCCGACGCCTTCACATGGTCGTTGTTGAATCTCCTCTTTTAAAATCTCCTCCCAACTCGCTTCTTCTATTTTCATGGCCACGACATTACCACCAGAGTGGTTACCGCTTTTTCCGTATTCTTCTTTCTCCACCGTTATCGTTATTTTGTTGACTACTATCTTCTAGTATGATCCTCGTTATGGTCCCTCGGTTGAACGTACTCGTTATCTCGCCTAACAACCGAGCCCTCGCTGACAACATCCGAATAGAGAGAAAATTTATGAGAATGAGATATCGACGTATGCCGGTTTCAAACCTCTCGTAAACATCCGAAGTCATACGCTCTCATTCTCCACCAAATGAGGTGCAAACTCGATAACTCCGCAAACTTCGCCTCGTCGGGGGACACCGCCATGTTATTCTCGCTTCAGTCTAATAAACTCCACTTCCTTCATATATGACGAATACTTTCGTGGAAGTACTTGTCATTGAACTGCTTCAAACGCTCTCCCACGACATACGCCGAAAAGCAAATGATGGGTACGCTTCACGATTCCCACCAAGAATCGCCGCCACGGAACATAAAAGTAGCGAATGGAACCTTCGCTCTTCGCATCCCAAGACATCGAATATTTTGGTAATTTGTTTGACCCATGTTTCCGCCATGATCGGATCTCGCTTTCCCAGCACTCGTGGTCCCAACTCTTTGAATCGCTTGGGTCAGTGACCACCCGTGAATCGCTATCATCTCCTCCTCATTTTGAACACGAGTCTCCTCGTCTGATTTTGCATGAACCGCAAAAAGCTTCTAAACATCCCCTCGCTCATCATCTCGCCAAATGGTGTTATTCACAGAGGTACATTGCCACTGTTGCACGCTCTCCTCGTTGTTAAGTATGTGCATCTCCACTATCTCATTTACACCACTATTAATATTCTCACGACATTCTCAATTATCATTATAAAACAAGGGTTAATTAAGGAAATCAATCACATAATATCCCTATATACTCGACCAAACAAACAAATAAGCTTAGTAGACACACTAGCAAAGGATTTACTCGCCTCTCCCTCCTAGTTCTATTCCCCGATCTCCGCCAGAGATCATATCCCTAAGCTCGATATTAACCGTGACGACCCCAAAATAGGTCCATTCCATCCAACCCATTCTCGAGTCGCCAAATACATGGTATGTAAAACAACTACAACTTTATTATCACAACAATAAAATCTGTGAGTTTAAATACAAATATTATCTTCTGTACAATATTTATACTCAAATAAATCCTCATCACATTTATTGATACATTATTTTACAATAATGGTGAGGACTACTAAACAACTCTCTCTAGAACCTTCATTCCATACCCCGACTAAGACTTCGCTACATTCTCGCCTCCCCGAGAAGAAAAAAATGGAACAACAAGGAAAAGGGTGAGCTCAACTAGCCCAAGAAGAATGTTATGACTAAGATAATATACAACAAATTATCGTTAGTCTCCAACAGGAAAAATCTGATAGAATACAATAGACAACAAGTTTCAGATCAATATTCGCAATGAAATAATAATTCATGTAAGAGTTACGTAGAAATGAAATCTACTATAATCTATGAATTTAATAAATCCATCATCAATATTTTATCCTCTCGTAACATCAATCAATATTCATCTCAAATCAAATATTCATCTTTGCACTACAGCCAAAGATATTCATCAATCCATTCATGTTCATCTCAACACTGCTCATCTTTGCACTAAAGGCCAAAGATATTCATCATCGGTCATGTTCATTTAAACACTGCTCATCTTTATCTTATTCATCGATCAATCATGTTCATTTAAACACCGCTCATCTTTGCACTTCAGCCAAAGATATTCTTCATCATTCATCTTTGCACTACAGCCAAAGATATTCAATAATATCATCATTTAAGACCGAGGATGATGAAAAATATTTTTAAAGAAACGAATCCAAAGAAACAAAATGACAAGGATTAAGGATTAAGTTCGTACTTGGTTTTATCCACGCCCAAAATACCTCAAAAATAATCATAAGTGAAGTAAAATTCAAGAATGATCAAAACATGGATACAATCAAAGCTAGTATCCGTAATAGATATTTTAGACGAAAAAGAAAAATTTTCATTTTTCTATGAATAGTGCCGTATTCGTGAATAAGGTCAGATATCGTGAATAAGTCCAGATACGTGAATAGTAACTCCGACACCCAAAGATAGAAATTCCAAAAAACATCTTCACGCTTCACTTAATAGTACTCGTGAATAAGAATCGTGAATAAGAACTCATGAATAAGAACTCGTGAATAAGAACTCATGAATAGTAACTCGTGAATAAGAACTCATGAATAGTAACCCCGACATGAAAAAGTTCCAAATTTGATAAAAAGTTCCAATCAATATTTCAAAGATAATGATATCAAGAAATAATATCATTCGAGAAGAAAATAACATCCCTTACCTCAAAGAATCAAGATTTCTAAGGAAAGGCTCAAGTGATGTCGAATGAAACTTGTACCAACATCAACTCTCAAAGTATCTAAATACTCACAAAATACGCCAATAATATAGAGAGAGAAAGAGAGAAAACTTTGTTTCGTGTGATTTTCAATTCTAACTTAAATTTCTATTTATAGGAAAATGTTAGCCTTACCAAGCAGCAGACTTGACCACTGCACACCGATGGCTTTACCTCGCTACTATTGCCACCCACCACATTTGAAATAAAATTCAGCACATTTCTTCACCAACCACAAGTGGGGCCCACTCAATTCTAGAATTTTCCACCAAAATCAATTATAAACCTAATTTCCTAATCCGACACCTCTTAAAATTCACAACAAATCATTCGTGCATTTTTAACGGTTCAAAATTTGTGGACATATACTCAACTTATGTATGTATAACATACCCAAAAATTACCACAATCCAACTATTTGATTAAAAATTATAACCCCGCAATATATCTCAAAACCCCGATTTGATTTTTTAACACCTCCAATCCGATAAAATACCGATAAAACACCTCAACATTAATTCCTTCATTAATAACCACATAAATAAATCCATCATTTATATTCATATAAAATAAATATTTCTTATCATATGAATCAATAATTAATTATTCACAAATAATATTACGTAATCACATTTATGACAACCAGTAGCTCCTCAGAAAGAGGGGCTTTCCAATAAGGATCTCTCTCATCGGGCGCCAAGCAATTAGGTGACCAAACCTCTCCTTAGATGTAACTTTCTAGACATCGCCAATAATGTTATCTAATAATATTATTCAAATAATATGAATTATTGATCCGATAATGGGAAATATCATGCGTTGACAATTATCGAACAACAATAATATAAAATATCAACGCAAAGAATTATCGAATCAATAAAATAAAATATCGAATAAAGAATTCACCGTGAAAATTATCGAGTAGTGCCATCTTACGTATTTAATCAATAATTCAATAATACTATAATACCGCGTGCTATCGCATGCAACCACGCCAGACATCAGATTTTAACCACCGGCATTCCAATAATTTAATTCAGAATAACTACGCCAAGTTATTTATAACCACCCAAACTTTGTCGCTTTCCTCATCCAATCGCTTTCACATGGGCTCCACACATGGTCACATACTTCATCGCATTTAATATTCCCCGACAAAGATTTAATATTCCACGACCAAACGAATATTCCCCGACAACAATGAATATTTTATAACCACTTGCTTATTTTGAAATATTTTTTGAAATATTTAACCCTTAACTATCCACATTAATCAAATCAACCCTTACTATTTCAAAATAATAAATAAAGGAAATTCCTTTTTATTTAAAAAAATTTTCGGGGTCTTACATGTCCCTAATGTTTAACGGAGTGTAACATTTTTCGAGTACAATCACCAGTTTATAACTTTTTTCACTTCAGATACCAAATTGTAAGTCGTGTCCCAGTACAGGTACCAAAAGTTAATTTATCCCACTAAATATCTAATTACAAGGAATGTAAGATTACTAGTATAACAAACATAATTTATAAAGATGATCAATCACATTGTGGGGTATTTAAGATTACCACTTTAGATGATCGATCTGTAACAAACATTCTCTTATATCAATAGATGTGAGGCATACCAATGTGGTTGTAAATCGGACCAAACAGTTTGGGCTCGACTTGAAAAAAATACGAACAAGATTCAGATTCGTTAATAATATGATTCAAATATGAGCATAAAAATAGTTCGAATAAAAATATGAGTAAGATTATACTTGTTTCGTTTAAGATTTAAACTACTCGATTGTGATTCGATATATACGCGATTGATACATGTTCGATTACATATTCAATATATTATCTTGTAATATATAAAAAGTTAAATCAAATTAGGATAATTAATTATTATTATATATATTTACAAAGTGTAATTGTAAATATATTTTCTCATTTCTAAGTAAAATAATAAATTCATTACATACTTATATTTATTATAAATATAGTTATCCTGTGAATACTCGAATTCGAAGTTCGCGAGTAGTTTAAATATAATTTGATCAGAGTCATCAAATTTGAGTAATGAATATTCAAGTAAAGCCAAGTTGAATCAGAGTAGAGATTTTCAAATACAATTCGAATGCGAGCCGAATTCGAGTATGAATTTAATTTTTTGAGTCGAATTTGAACATTTATCTATTCGGTTCAGTTCGATTTGTTTACACCTTAATCAAGTGAACATCAATAAATATAAGGATTGAGCTTGAAAAAAACGCCCTCAAGGTTGATAAAAAAGATTTAAATATAAATTAATTATTATTTTGAAATATTAATTTTTTTTAGTGATTATTTTTTTTAATTAACTATTTAAAATTTTAATACATTTATTTATATTTAATCATATATAGTATCATAAATTGATAACATGACATTAGTCGATCAGTACTTATATACTATTAAAAAATGTTATTTTAATTAATTTTATTCATATTTATTAAACATCCATGAAATTTATAAAGTTTCATCCTTTGATAATTAGTAAATAATAAAAAATCATTTAAAATAACTATTTTCAATTGTAAATAAACATGAATGAGTCTACTATGTACACGCCTTGCGCTCTACCAACTGAGGTAGACGGGCAATTCTGTTTACTGTATTGTAATAACATATCATATTTGATAACTTTATTTTACAAACATTAACTGATTTTTTTTTATTATCGACTAACATCCAATTTATACCCCAAACTTTTCATTGAAAATCGATTTGCAGCTTAAACTAAATTTTAGATTAAATACATTCTAAACTTAAACTCAAACAATTAAATGCTCGTGGTCAAATCTTAACCAAAAAAGTTAAATTAAGGAGTAAAAAAGACAAACACTAAAATTTAAGTAATATAACTTTAAAAAATTTAATTTAACACTTTCTCTCTTGTCTTTTACCTATCTTCTTTTACCCCATCTTCTACCGTATCTTCTTATTATTTCCCATTTTAATCTTACTTTCTCTTTGTAGAAACGACTTTTCAATTATGTAACAATTACTCAAATCCACTACACCAAAAACTCAATTAACCCTACTAGTTTGAATGAATGAATAATATATTTCATACATATCAGTTGTAGCTATAGAGAGAAAAAATTCATATTCTTTTTCTACTACTCTTATATAGTTAGATTCGAGTTTAATCAGAAAGAAAAGAGGTTATCGAATAAGAATAAAAACGGGGCATTAAGAAAGAGACTATCGAAGTTTTTCAAGTACAAACCTTTTTTTCAACAAATGCATTTTTTTTTTGTGCTTGTGGTATTTGAGATGTAATCTAATTTGTGGTTGAAATTTGAAGTAAAGATCATCCATAAAGGAATTAAATGGTTTTTGATTTTGATGTTGGAAGAAGAAGGAAGGCCTATGATGGTGCTGATTTTTAAAACATTAGATTCATGGCGGAAGAGAGAAGATGCATTTAATCTAAACTTTGGTTTAGGGTACAAATCAAAAAAATTGGGGTACAAATACTAAGATTTTAGTCTTTCGTACATATTATTTGTCACACATGACACCCAGCCAGATATTATTATCTTAACAAACTAAACATAGTTTAATCCAACATAATTAATTAATAGTTACACTTCACACGAAGCACAGACATGAGAATTTCTGGCCTGCCTTTACCAATAATAACAAATACTCCTCTTCTTTGTATTGAAGGATTCTATTACCATAAAAAAAAAATTGAAAAATCAAGATCAGGTTGCAACAATTTGGATATCCTACTAACTTATCATACAAAGCAAACATGGCCTAAATCCTTAAAAGTTATGCAACAAAGGAATATTTAGCCCCTTTTGGTTGTAGGTTGGTTTATTTTAGTAGTCGGCTAAATGGGATGAAAATAGAAAATAGAAAATATAAATAAATAGTACAAAAAATTGCATTATTGATTGAAGCTAGTCTTCATTTTTCTTTTTGCCACTTGTGCATGAACATCATTACTTTGGCCGTCTTTTGTATGGGTAGAGAATGTCATCCAGACTTGCTTTCAAGTGATTGCCTACTTTACGAATGTTCTTTGCAACTCCCGTTGCTACCACACCTGCATTTCTGGTAAACCTGAAATTTTTGGATCAAAGATTTACAGATGTCTGTCAGCTTAATATGAACCAGGATCTATCTCTATATATAGAACCAGGATCTTATCAGGATCCCGGATTTTCTTAACTTAAGGATTTTTTTTTTTTTTAAAACTAAAAAAAATAAATAATATTTTATGGAATTAGAATTTTTTTCATAATACATCCATAAAATATTAAAAAAAAATTTAGTTGTTTTTAAAAAAAAGCAAAAAAAAAAAAAAAAAAAACGTCATTTAAGAAAATCCGGGATCCCTGGTAGGAACCGGACTTTATATATATATATATATATATATATATATATATATATATATATATATATCTGGATAAGCACTGCCTTGCCTTGGAGAAATAATTTAAATTGAAATCTAAAAACCAATAGCTTCATGAGCTTGCCTTTTCAAGAACTTATCCCCTACAGAGTGAGCTGGTTTTTGTAACTGCGGTGATCTATGATTATCTTCAATAAACAACACCATAACAACGACAATTAATGAGAAAACAATCCAGATAACCAAGATGAAAAGGCGAAAGATCCAATTAGTAAACACTTAAATTAAATCCACCGACTGTAGAACAGAATTATGACGGCAAAAAAGTACACATGATTAAAAATGCCCACTAGAAAGACCAGTGTTGATCTATTGGCAAAAGTCTAGCATACGTGATACGAGTTGCCGGGCTGAAAATGATCCCGAGTCGAGTCGAACATTACCTTACTCCGATTTTACTTGAAACTTTTTCAAGGTACTCGAATTCGAATAAAATTTTGCAATTTGCTCAGATTCAAATTTGACTCGTTTTATTGTACTCAAGTCCGGCTCGACCCGACTTGTTTTTTTAATCGAACTACTCGCGAGCATTTGAGAGATACACTGATTAGAACTAGATCATTTATATTATGATAATGTATATAAAATTGACTTAGTCAAGTAGTTGAACTAATTAAAATTTGAACAATTCAAATTAGATCTCTACCCTCGTAAAAAAAATTAATGAGACGATATTATCACTCTTGAAACAATTAATGAACAACTTCCAATTCTAAAAGTATGTGAAAATTTTAATTGTTAAATAATAAATATTAAATAAATCGACTATACTCGATACTATATACAATTACATATTGAGTATGTATCAGTGAGGTAAGGAAAATTCGAAATTCTAAATAAGTGAACAGTGGGCGACTTATATTTGACTCGTATAAGTGTCTGAGTATCAAAATGGATTCGAATGCAACTCGTTTAAGTATCGAATCTGAGTTTAACTCAAATTTTTCGAGTCGATCCCGAAATGGGTTTCGAACCACTCGGGCATAATTGTCCTATCGCTTAGACGCATTAGAAAAAGTCGCACGGTCTAGGTTGCGATAAGCCATCGGCAACATCAAAACAATGAAAAAAGAAGAGGACTAAAGAGGTCTGCTAAAGTCGTCGCCGCCACATGCAAAAGCCTCTATTGATTATGGATTCAAAGACTCTGTTGTCGCAATGTTTCGATCTAAGTCACGATTTGAATCTAAGTAGTAGTCGCGATGTCTGATTTGGCAAAACTCCAAATCACGATGTTCTGATGTTCTGGATCTAAGTTTGGTAATCTATAGTTCAAACCTTAAGTTTTGTACTTTATAAATTTTATCTTGTTTGTGTAGGTAGGTCCCTGAATTTTTTTTTTATGTTTAATAAAACACACAGGTGTTACAAGTTTTTTTTATAGATGTTGATATAATTGTGCTTTTAATGTTACTCAGTAAATATGTTTGGGTTTTAATGTATATAAAATTTTATTTTTCAATGTACTTTTAAAAGAAAATAAATAATGTATAAATTGTGCACTATGAACGACTTGTTGCCATACGGACGCAATGGCCGGCGCTTACCGCCGTGCCTCGCCGAGGCGCCATAACTATGCACTCGGGTCATTTTTAGCCCTAGTTTCAAGGCAGCCAATTAATAAAAATAAATTACCAAAAATTATGTCTACGAACTTTATACCCAGTTTCCACCTCCCAACAGAGACAGGTAGGGACTTCACATTCTTTCTTTACCTTTTGTATTTATCTGTCATTTATATGTAAGTAATATATTTATCCTTTCTCTATAAGTAATATATTTATCTTTTTCTTAAGAAATTCCACAATACAAAGACACACAGCAAGAAGCTAAGCAGAAAACATGTGATGTCTGTCATTTTTCCCCCACCACATTGATCACCTCGACAAATCCACTTTCCCAAACCACTTGCCGTATGACCTAACAAGATTAAGCATTTAATCTTAATCTTATCGTGAAAATGTTATTTGCTTGACCAAAAATTTCTCCCATTTGATAACTAACATGAGGACCCAAATTTTAGCTTAATAATTAATATGCTTAATTACTTAAGCATAGAAAACCACACAAATGGCTGTCATGGGTCCTTCAGTAGCACAAGTTAAATATCAAATTAAGTTCAAATTAATGAATCCTATACTTCGTAACCAGTGAGTTTATATGTTTGCCTGCTATTATCTAGGCCACTTCTCAGATGACACTCCAAAAACCTAGGCATATATGACTTGTTGAATGACAAAACTAACATTTGAAAAATATATCAATCAAACCAATATATTGAAATGTAATCTGAAATTACCTTCTCTGTTATGAACATGAGCAGGAACAGGGTTGGCAGTTGTGACTTTTCTGTCCACTAAAACCTGCAGCAATTTGAGATAGCATTTGTTAAATAAGACGAGGCAACACATATATAAAAACAGAGACGATGAAAGATAAAGAGCCTTCACATGTAAAGAAGAAAAAACACCTCTAGTCACTGAGCTAGACTTACAACCTGTACATATAAGTGATCACCAACAACATTACCTCCCATTACACCAGAGGTTAGCATACATGAACATATATGTATATATATATAAACTAGACATATTATATAGTGTTTAGCTTACAAGTGAATTTGCAAATTATTTTATTTGCAACATAATTAAACCTGATTCCTACAAAACTAATATATATCTCAAATAATGAAGACAATAATCATTTCATGATAATAACAAACTCTTGCCTTCAATAAAAAAAGAGAAAACATACCAAACAGAAAATATCATATAATAACCGCAAACTAATCAACTTTTTTCTTCTTTTTTTAAAAGAGAAAATATAAGTATACCCCAACTAATTTGGGATAAAAGGTACAGTTGAGTTGAGTTAAAAGAGAAAGTAATTAACAAGAATGGGGAGATGATAACCTCAATGCCAACGCAGACTGGTAACTCTGATTGTGTATCTGGAACATCTTTTGATTGCCCTTTCCTATCATCAGAGTAAACCGAGTAACCAACACAACCATATTTGAAATCTGTAAAGCTCCTACCCACTTTAGAAGCTTCCAACTCAGACTCTCCAACAATGTAGCGAGGTACTAGTCATCAAACTTAAAAATCAGTATCAACAATTGATGAATAAAAATTACCAAAATGCAAATATTTGTATATACCAAACAAAATATCTATGGTGCAACCCTATATATATAATCTCAATAAAGAAAATCTAGAGATTATATTAAAGATACATATCCAACAACATCTGGAACATGAAAGATAGAAATTTTGCTTTTCATGGTTTCTCAGTGAAGAAAGAATTGTTTGGTCTAAACAGAAAGATGTCTCATTAAAGTGAGTATTTTCAAGGTAAAAACTTTTTTACTAGAAAACTTTAGCTGATATGGAGAAAGTCTTAGAATCATGAATGACAAGTTATATCCAAGAATAATGCATATGAATATCAATCTTATTTTTCATTCTTCTATAATATGCATAAGCCCAAGCTTTTATTTATTTTTGAAAAGTAAACAATTAAGTCTAGCAAAAATTCCAACTATTTAGTTATTTATTTATCAATAATTTGTTTATTTAGTTTGTTGGACTTCTAATTTATTGGTTTATTTCAGTATTGAGTTATTTATTTAGAGGCTTAATTGTTACTGGAATTAGGGTTATTAGAGTTTATTTTATTATAAATATGTTGTAAGTCATGTCAAACTCTAAACACTTTGATATTGAAATTATCCTAATTACTAATTGCGATCAATACTTTTCTTCCTTACTGCGGTTGGGAAATCCTAGGGGTAATGGTTCTCCTGCGGTTGGATCACCTAGTTCTTTTAATTTTCCTTATTTATTTACCACTTCCAATTAATTATTTGTTCATCAATTTCCGTTCAACATCACTATATATGTTTATGTCTGATAATAACATAAAGTATAAACTCTATCTATTTTTTAAAGACATTAGTCTAACGAACTTCGTATTTTTTTTTATAAAACATTGGAGTACATTTCAGGGGGAGAGGGGGACGGGGTTCGCACCCTTACCTAGAGTGTGCGGGTGGGCTTACAATCCCACTGAACTTGCCAACTTGACCCCCAAAAGGAAATACAAAAATTGAAATTGGTATCATACATGAAACTCTTGAATCTTGATATTAAGTTATTATTAATATTAATCTTTAAGCTTGATTTTTATTGCAATGAATGTTTTACAAACAAGTCTTCATATTATTTTCCTACAAGAATGATAATGTTGTAAATTATAATCCCTGATTCCAAAATATAAGAGAAACTTATTAAAATTGTAAAATTTAAGGAGATAGCTTATCCTCTTGGGTATTGATGCATTCACTTGTATATTTACACCTCTAAAAGTTATTTTCTTATATATTTTGAAATGAAACTAAAAGTCATTTTGCTCTTATATTTTGGAACAAAGAAAGTAATTTCTAAATGTTTCATTCCAACAGAGTTGTCTATGTTTTTGTGTAAATATATACATATGACCTATCCATAAAAATGTCGCTATATCCTACCATACGAATTTAAGTCCAAGAAAAATAGGTGCGGAAAGTAAAAATGAAGGCACTCAACTCCAACTATTCACAAATAATGGTGCTATGTGATGCTTGTCTAATCAGAAAAAAGGGAAAAGATGTGTGTACTATTAAATAAGTCGATTTTGATGGCAGGTGTTGCCTCCAAACTCCAATACCAGAAAACAGAATAATATATACATATGACCTATCCATAAAGATGCCACCGTATCCTACCATACCAATTTAACTATTTAAGTCCAACCAAAATATGTGAGGAAAGTAAAAATGAAGGCACTCATCGCCAACTATTCACAAATAAAGGTGCTATGTGATACTTGTCTTATCAGAAAAAAGGAAAAAAGATGCGTGTAATATTAAATAAGTCAATGATTCCCAATTTTGATGGCAGGAGCTACCTCCAATACCAGGAAACAGAATGATAATAAAATTGGTAATGGCTGATGGCTCCAATTTATGTGGTTGTACTCCATCCTGAAAATAAATTAACCCTATGCCTCCATCAAATATATAGAGACGTTCCAAATTCATGTTCATGTATGGTGTACTAGGCTACGAGCACCAAAAGTAAACAACATTGCAGACCATTTTATATTAAGAATAATGTTCATGTTTTGATGGTTTATCCAAAACAAATATGGCCACTTCAATCAAAATTGCAGTATGAATAAATATGAAAATTACAGAAAACAAGATATGTACCATGAGTTCCAAGTTAATTAATACTATAACACCTCGATAAAGATAATAATTTTTAGCATTTCCCTTGTACAAAGGAGATTCTACTCTTTTTACAAAGCAAAAGGCACTCTTCTTTTAGGAAGGCGGAGTGTTATCAAAGTGAATCGAAGTTTTATCAACGCAACCTATATTGCATACAGAAGCTTAGGAACCAAAAGAAGAAATCTTTGTTAACAGGCACAGAAGCATGAAATGGTCATGCAATGCTCTTCCAAGATAAAGCATTTATGAGGTGTGTTTTTTTCCTTTTTTTTTTTTTTTTTTTTTTTGGGGGGACGGGGAATATTCGAATACACAGAACTGTGCACCACCTAAATTCCATTAAAGAGCTTAAAATTCAACTCCAAGGACCAAGGCCTTGAGTACAAGAAAACCCTATACAGACCAAAACTAAAATTCGGAACGAACAGTATATAGAGAATTCATTCCGGTCAAAGGAGCAAACTTTTACAACCTAAATCCGAGAAAAATCAGAGCAGCTAACATTAATAAAGAAAATAGTTGATTGAAGAAAGGATCTATTTTGTATCTATGTAAAGAACGAGAGAGAGAAACCTTGGGGAAGGGAACGGGTTATGCCGACGCAAAGAGGGTTGCGAGAATCGGATTTGAGGGTGGATGAGTAGTAGAGACATCCTTTGCACGATTTTGCTTTCTTCGAAGTTGGGCCTTCTCCTTGAATCTTCTTCTTCTGGGCTTCATTATTCTTAGGAGGAGAGCTTCCATTATTATCTGCAATCGCAGCTGCTGCCGCCTTTTCTGTTCCAACCCTCTCGTCCTCCATCGGTTTCTCTCTCTCCTTCTGTCTCAGTCTTGTCTTTCTATATTGATTTTGTAAAGTTTCCAAACTTTATTTCATTCTCCTTTCTGGGACTCGATATATCAATCGGTTTTTCTTTCCCAAAAGGTCTTCACCAAATAATACTTACTATATGAAACGATCGGGGATCAAATTTGACTAAAGAATAAATAAATTTTTTCTATACTGAGATGTTACAAATATTATTATATATATTTATTTATATTTTTAAAGTGGCTTTTTTTTTTCTTTTCTATTAAAAAAACTCAAAAAAAGGGCCTGAGGCTGAGGGTGATTAATTAATAATTTTTTTTCCCAATAAAATTAGAAAAGAAAAATATATATTATTACCACGAACCACCATTCTTCAAAACGTTTTTAAAATCTTTTTCGAAAACAACAATATGTCAAATCTTCTTCTATCATTTTTTAATTGGGTAGCAATACTCTGTCAAACTCTCGAGAACAATTTACGTTAAAATGTACCTTGAACAATACGTACTGCTACATATTCTTCAAATGGTGGAGCCCCACATATGCAATCAGCTTCATTTACGTTTATTTAATGCAACTCCTCAAGAATAATTGAGAGCCATCAACTCAAACATGTTCAAATTTATTTCTAAAAAGTAAAATCAAGACAGTTATTTATGAATTCAATTTACTTTAGGACTTTTACTCACTATCCGAATTTCCTAAAAATTGATTTTATATTTTTAAGAGTCTCATCAATACAACAGCACTTTTCAGAGTATCATGATATCATCAATACACAGCCAAAATACACAGAAAAACAGCCACAGCCACACTTTTTCCTTTCTTTCCTATATATGAGGATACCCGGGCAGTTGCTTCCTAATACTGCAATATCCTTTTGCTTTCAAGACGAACTTGTTCAGGATTATATATATATATATATATATATATATACACGGAGCGAGAACATTGAGCTAATTTATGGCCAAGAAGCTTCAACCTGTTTATGACTTTCTTCTGTAAAAAAATACATAACATTTCATATGCATGCATATCTACACATTCTTTTCACTATAAGATATAAGACACAACTCCACAGTAGGAAATGAGTATTATGAATTTACTCTAGGGCTTCACAAGAGTGGCATTGAAAACAGGAAAATATGTATTCATTTCAAGCTGTTCGAGAATCTGTTGGGTAGCCCATAAATAAGAAGAGTGACCCTCGATGAGTTCCGTTACATCAACCTGTGAACCAAGGAAGACTCGTCCATTTTAAACTATCAATTTGACTAATGTACTAAGAAAGGCATACTAAATATACATACAAGCAAATCATGATGGTAGCAGATACTTACATTCTCAATTCCTGGTATATCAATTGGCTGAATTCCAGCTAATCCTTTAGTAAGGAGACTGTTCAAACACGATTGTATTAATTCACAGCATACAACAAATTTTAAGAGTGTCTCAGTGTTGCAGGAGAGCTAAAATGAAATTTATTTATTTTTAAAGTAAAGGTGATACTATAAACACAGATGCCAAAATGTGGCAAAAAAGCAGCCGGATCCAAAAAACAAGCCTGCCTATACAAGCAAGAACTCCCTATTTTAAAAAGTCCTCAAACAAAACTTTAACTCTCTATACACAACAGAACTTGGAAAGACCTTGTTCTGCCCTAAGCACAGTAGGTTGGGGAACCTAATATGAAAGTTTTAACCATATAGAGGCTTACTCGAATACACACTCAAATCAACTCCCTCTAACAAACTGCAGGACAAACACAAACATATATATCCACATGAGATGGAGAAAGAGAGAAAGAGAGAGAGAGACAGACAGAGAAAGCACTAATAAGATGATTTAAAACCTCAATACGCATAACATATGGAGTGTCTTCTCTGTTAGTTTGGAAAGTGGGCATAGTTTGACTGTTATTGTAACACCCTAGTCCCACATCGAAATATATGAGAAAATTTTCTCTGTATATAAGGAATTAAGTTACTAACAAGTGTACCTTCCGTCATGACCTTTTGGGTGAGCCTGTGACGGGTTAAGATAACCTAAGAAGATAGTATTGGGTTAGTAATTTAAGGCATTTTTTGGATGAATTTGATTAGATTCGGACTTGGGATATGACCCAAGATTTTGACCCGAGTTGTTTTATATGGTATTAGAGCCACCTGTCGAAAGTTCGGATCGGGTCATCTGATCGAGTTGTCAGATGTGAGGACACGAAGGCTAGTGGTATTATCCCACAACGGAGAGAGTTCCGAAGGTGGGGACACGAAGTCAGCCGATACTATCTCACAATGACTAGAGAGGCAAAAATATGTGAACTGTGTGTGTGATCGGTTATGACGAGGACATCAGAAATTTAAGTGGCATAATTTGTAACACCCCAGACCCACATAGAAAGATATGGAAAAAAATTGTGTATATATAAGATTAAGTTCCTAACAATAGTTCCTTCAGTCATGACCTTTTAGAAGAGCATGTGGTTGGTTAAAATGACCTAAAAAAATACTATTATGATAATAATTTAAGGTCTTGTTTGGATGGATTTGATTCGATTCAGACTTAGAATTTGACCCAATATTTATTCCAGACTCGGAATTTGACAGCGGTTGTTTCAGTTATGAATATTGTCACAATTTTATTTTCCTCTTAAAAGTATGTATACCTTGACAACCTTTATGGAATTTCAATACAAACTTGTGACGCCCTATACTCTCTACAGCAGATCTGGTACATCACTATACACATCTAACATACTATCTATCAATATTTTCATTGATTTAACTAGATTATAGACATTACTTCATATTCTACATCCCTGGATTGCAACTTAGTCATCACACTGGATACCCAACTTGTAACATTTACAGAATTTTATTCTTCAATTCTTAAAATGCCCCTTCTTTTACTTTCACTTGAACTTAACTCTTCTCAATCTATCTTTCCTGTATTTTTACTCTTCTAGGCTCAACATTCCTTTCTACTTTAATGTTTGCAAGAATGAGCATCAAATATGCTCAGAAAGTATGAAACTAAAATACAGCAGTTTAAAGAATAGATAAAAATCTGTGGAAAACTTTTGAATAATCAACTTTTTCATTACTCGGATGGTCATAAAGGATCAAGAATTCATTCATATCGTATTGCAGGTGATCAGCCTAGCAATACTTCTGGGGACATGTAACATGTTACTTACAGTGACTTGTTAAAATAAGCTCATCAGTGAATAGATATGTTTTGAACTAATGAATAGCTCGTCAAAGAAATTTTCAATATATGAAACTTTAGATTTGTGCAACACAAAGTTAATAAGAAGTATTAGAACTTCAAAGTCAAGTTAGGACCAGGAACTCTTTACATCAAATTTTACAGTTACACAGACTGCAAAATTTTACATCACATCATTCATACGCTAAAAGCGTTAAGTTGACACTATATAACCCATAAATCTTTAACAGTCATACAGACTGAAAAACTCTCCATAAAAATTCTCCTATAATATAAGGTTGTTCATCCCTAGTCTTAATTAATTTCACAGTAGAATAACCGAAACAAATGACATCCTCTTTAGTTCAAATAAATTCATAAATATCAAAAACATAACTTCAAGAAGCTTGCAAATTTAGAAATATTGCACCGTTCACAGAACTTGTCATAAATTATGAGTTCAGAAACTTGCTCTAATAATACGAGTTCATGAACTCGCCGTAATAATATGAGTTCAAGAACTCATCAGGAACTTACCATAATACGGTTCAAGAACCTAAAATACTAATGGGAGTTCAAGAATCTACCATAATAATATAAGTTCAAGAACTCGAAGAAATCTCAAGACTTAAAATCTTTGCTCAATCATAAGAATTCGCATAAATTGCATAATTACAACAAATTAAGGAACTTGCTCAAATAAAGAACGTGTTCAACATAAAGGACTTGCATAATTTGCTATGAGTTAGGAAACTTGCCTCATTTGCCTGACTTATTCTACCATTCCTCATGTACATCCAATATTTCTTTCTCCCGAAATCAATTTTGAGTCACCTACAATTTTATAGAATATTAACATAATAATTTCCTCATAATAATTTAAACTTTCATCGGTTACTTTCCGTATCATATCCTAATATTCTTGTGAACTTTTCTTAATAATCTCCATAATTCAGAATTAAGTCCTTCTAAATTCTTAGACAACATCCTCACTATGTCAGAATACAATATTATTTGTACTCAAAATTTCATCTTAACTAAATTATAAAATTCAAGCTATAACTATTTTTAACTTTAACCAAACCCTGATTTCATTTTAATCGCAACTCCTTCATTACACGTCCGTTTACATTCATTCTTGAACCAAATTAAACCTTATACAATCAAGTTTCATACCATATAGGCCCAAATCACTACTTCAAACATTCCAAAATTTCATCCTTAGAAACTAAGTCAGAAAGTTACAAATTATGACCAGCCTTACTAACTAATTTATATTTTAACTTCATTCTTATTGTTATGCGTAGGTAACTTCCATACCTACAACTTTTCTTTTTATACCATGTTCAAATTCTGAAGGCCTGTATAATGTTTACAACCGCCTGAACATAATCTTTTTTTCAGTTCTAGCAAAATGATTTTTCAACTCTGACCAGTCTACTTCAAATATTTACCCTGAACAATCTATAAGGAATTTTTGAGTGATTATTGTTTATGTGTTTAACTAATCTCCAGATCTCCAGAACTTTCATTAGACATAAAGATCATTTCCTAACTCATTATATATCAAGAGTTATAGTCTTTACAAAAACAGGACTGACTATTAACTTTTCTGAAAAAAAAAATTCAGATTTCAAATTTTTTCTACTCGCTTGATTTCTCTTGTTTGATTATTGTTACCACAAAGTTAAACTATCACTTACAAGCTTAAATATGATCACCTTTCATAAAATCCATAAAAACTTGCATCCATACATGAATATCAAAGGATTTAGCTTAGGGTTTATTTTTTTTCCTTCTTCCTCCTAGCATGACTTACCTTCTCTTCCTCTCTTTCTCATTTTCTCATCTCCATCTTTGTGCCCTCTATCTCTCCCAGCCGTGTATGGGGTGTGATGGCTTTACTTGCTTTGCTTTTTGTTTCTTGTTTTATAAAGCCTAATTGGATACACTTTATTTAAAATACCTTGCTCAAATTTTCAAAGCTTCATTGCTAAGTCTTGACCCCTCCATCCTTATCATGCCAAGCTGTGAGCTACTCTGGAATTCTCCAAATGTCTACCTTTTTATTTTTTTTTCTCCTTCGACTTTTTGACCCGAAAAATCATCTTTTCATGTTTACAGTCAATTCCTACTAAAGTCGACGTTCTGATCATCATGGTGATGTCCGTTCTCTCAAATTCTTCTTTAAACTCAAGGTTTGACGTTCTCCCATAAAAGTACTGTTGTCTTTGACCAAAAAATCAACTCTGACACCATATGGTGTTTACAGTTTTTTCTTACTAAATTCGACATTCCGGACACAACGGTGAAGTCCGCGTCTCAAAATTTCATCTCAAATTTAAGATTTGACTTCCTTTTCTTGTCTTTATTCAAATGTTTGGAAATTTTGGGATATTACATTCTCCCCTCCTAAGAATTTCATCCCCATAATCACTAGCATAATATTACTCTAGTAAATTTTCGTCATCTCGTATTTTAAATCTTTATCCATCCGCATAGCTCCATAATCAATTATTTGATTATAATCAGACTTGTACAATCATAATATTGAAACATCAAATAAATCTCATATCTGCTCCATCCTTGGACATAAATCCACATCATATGTCACTTCTTTTACTCTTATAATTATTTTGGACTTAATTTTTCTTCATTTCTGAACCATACTTTTCCTTTCCAAGGAAACATCTTCAACCTCAAATTTTCTATTTGTTTAAGTTGGTTTGCATATCTATATTTATGTTCTTCTGTTGATCTTACTCTTCGTCTGTCACGAGTCATCCTTATTGTCTTCGGCATCAACAAATCATTTTCGGTTATTATCAATTTACTACAGTTGTTACTCTTATTTCTTTCTTCCATCGTCATCCTTCCTTGGGACAGTTCCTTACTTAGTGGTCTAAAACACCACACATACACTTCTATTCTTCTTCAAATTTATCCATTTAGGATCAAATTGTCTTTCTGAACCATCATTGTAGCAAACATTCTTCTTTATTAAACACATTCCCTTGTGGTTCTTTCCACATTTCATTCATGCCTCAATTCTCTTCTTTCTCCCCTATTCTTTCTCATTGTTATTATTATTATCACTTTACTTCTTATAATCTTCATTTCTCCATTTCTTCTACTACTACTTACTCTCTTGTTACCTTTTTCATTCTTCTTCTTCTGTTCTTTGTTGTACTGAGTTAAGGCCTTACTTCAGCCACCCTTCACTAAAATTATCACACGTGTCCATTTGCAACAAGCTCATATAGAGTTTTAAGTGATAAAGGATAAATTAAGGAAATTAATATTTAAGCGAAGAAGAAATTAAAGATATTTAAGAGATTGTGCGGAAGGATCCTGTAGTGAAATCTCAAAATCTAGAGAATTCTAAAGCAGCTCACAATTGGGTATAATAAGGATGGAGGGGTCAAGACGTAGCAAGGAAGCTTTGAAAATTTGACCAAGATATTTTAAATAAAGTTTATCCAATTAGGCTTTATAAAAAAAACAAAAGGCAAAACAAGCAAAGCCATCAAATCCCATACATAGCTGGGAGAGAGGGCAGAGGGTTGGAGATGCAAAGGAGGGGAGAAAGAGAGGAAAAGAAGGGAAACCATGCTAGGAGGAAGAAGAAAAAGAAATGATGAAGGTATACATCTAAAACCCTAAGCTAAATTCTTTAATATTCATGCATGGATGTAAGTTTTTATGGAGTTTATGAAAGGAAATCATATTTAAGCTTTTTAGTGATGGTTTAACTTTGTGGTAATAATAATCAAACAAGAGAAATCAAGAAATCAAACAAGTAGAAAAAATCTAAAATCTGGAAAAATTTCCAAAAAAGTTAGTAAGTTGTTCTGCTTTTATAAAAGCTATAACTCATATATAATGAGTTAATCTAATGAAAGCTCTGGAAGTTAGCTAACCACAGAACAGGAATCACTTAAAAATTCCTTATAGATTGTTCCACGTAAATGTTTGAAACAGACTAGTCAGAGTTGAAAAATCATTGTGCTGCAACTGAAAAACAGATTATGTTCAGGTTGTTGTAAAAATTATACAGGCTTGTGTTCGGAATTTGAACATGGCATAAAAAGAAAAGTTGTAAGTATGGAAGTTACCTACACATAGTAAAAAGAATGAAGTTAAAATTCATTGTAAATTGTGTATTATGAATTATTTAGTAAGGTTGGTTAGAATTTGTAACATTTGGCCTAGTTTCTAAAGATTGAATTATGAAATGTTTGAAGAAGCAAGAATCTGGGCCTATATGCTATGAAATTTGATTGTATAAGGTTTAAGTTGACTCAAGAATCAACGTAAACGAACGTGTAACAAAGGAGTAATGATTAAAATAACATTAGGGTTTTGGTTAAAGTTAAAAACAGTTATAGCTTGAATTATACAATTAAGATGAAATTTTGAGTAATAGTATTTTGTGACTAATAATATTGTATTTTGACGTAACGAGGATGTCCAAGAATTTAGGACTTAATACTGAATTATGGAAATTATTAAAAAAAGTTCACAAGAATATTAAGATATGATTCAGAAAGTAACCGATGAAAGTTAAATTATTATGTTAATATTCCATAAAATTACAGGTGACTCAAAATCGAGTACGGGGGAAATAAATATTGGATGTAGATGAAGAATGACAGAATAAGTCGGGCAAATGAGGCAAGTTCCCTTATAGCAAATTTTGCAAATTATGCAAGTCCTTTATGTTAAACACGTTCTTTATTTGAGTTAGTTCTTTAATTTGTTGTAATTCTTTAATTTATGTGAATTCCTATGATTGAGCTAAGATTACAATAATAATATGAGTTCTTGAACTCATATTATTATTGTAGGTTTTTGAACTACTACTATTAGTATGGTAGGTTCTTGAACCCATAATATTATGGTAAGTACCAAATTCTTGAATTTATATTATTATGGCAAGTTCTTGAACTAATATTATTAGGAAAAGTTCTTGAACTCATAATTTATGGCAAGTTCTGTGAATGGTGCAATATTTCTAAATTTGCAAGCTTCTAAATTAATTAAGACCGAGGATGAACAACCCTATATTATAAGGGAATTTTTATGGAGAGTTTTTCAGTCTGTATGGGTGTTAAACATTTATGGGTTATAGTGCCAACTTAACGCTTTTAGCGTATGAATGATGTTATGTAAAATTTTGCAGTCTGTGTGACTGTAAAATTTGATGTAAAGATTTCGTGGTCCTAACGATCCCTCAGTAAAAATCTAAAGATAAAATGTTGAAGTTCTAATACTTCTTACTAACTCTACTAACTTTGTTTTGTACTTATTACCAACCAACACAAAGAATACGTACGATTAAACAAGTGAGCGACCAGCATGCCTGACTCAAGTCTGCTGAATTATTAGTTAATTAAATATCCAAGGCTGGATTAACAACAACCATATGGTTCCAAATACAAGCACCTTTCTTTTACATATATGCAAATCAGTATGAAAAGTTTTCCACTATTATAAGAGTTCAAATATTATTACTCAGCACATAGGATTAAATTTTACTCCCTCCAATCCAAATTAGATGTATTCATTTGGAATTTGCACACTTTAAAAATAATGGAAAATGATGTACAAGTTTTGTAAGTTACAATATTACAAAGGTAAAATGATAATTTTAATAAGTTAAAATGAAAGGCAGTGCAATTTTGGGAGAGACGGGAAAGGAAAATGTTACATCTAAATTGAGGCTGATGGAGTAAATACCTAGCACGAAATGCAACTCCAAGCGTCCAGTCATTTGTAGAATATGCATTCACAAATCTACCAGCCACCACCTACAAAACAGCCGAAGGTAGCTTCTGAATATAACGTGGAACATAATAGAAATCAGTCGACATTGAACTTGCTTAAGAGACAACAAGAGAAAATATCAACGAAAACAATAGCAGTCCAATACCTTCCTAGCGGCTTCCCAGTTTTCATCTCTAATTGCAATTGGTGACCCGAGGAGAACAACTCTCTCCACAAGTCCAGCTGAAAGTATTCAAGTTTAAGTTCAATTAGAATTATTCAAGCTAGGACAAAACATACATGAAAAGAATAATGGTTTGTTTCCCCAGTACAGACCATTACATTCAGCTACAGCCAAAACCTGGAGACACTTGAAAATCACTCGTGCTCCAAGTGAAAAACCTACCAGTGTTACAGGCCTAAAATATATGTCAGTCAACATAGTATTATAAACAGCTGAACTTAAACTCAAGGAAATCAATAATAATGTATTTTAGTTTTGGCTATAATCAACAATAATGTTCTTTGTCCTGAATAGGCTTGCTTACCTGTGGCCTTGCAATCCCTTCAGTAATACTTCTTTAGCAAGCAGTATTCCAGCCTTGTCCGATCTACCAAATGCCAAAAAAATTACAGAACATTTCAGTAGGGACTAGTTAGAAGGAAAAGGGAGAAAGGGAAACACTGTCCTTCCGCACAATACACATTTACTAAACTTCTTCACCAGGCCCCTTCAAATAGGAAGGTTTCACATTATCTAACTTATATGTCACATAAGGTACATCTAGTTAATGCTTGGCTCAATCTGAAGAAAGATGGAGTTTGAAGTTGGCTGGACAATAGATTATGAAAACAAAATCAAATCATCAAGAGAAGTTGTAGAACTAAACCAACTGATTTGCAAATACGTTCAATTACTGATATTATATTAGCTTCATCCCTTTGCAACAAATAACTTGTTATTCTTCATGTGAACTAGATTTACTAGAACCCAAGTATAACCTTCTTTAGAACTATTCCACACATTCACAATGTGAGAATATGGGAAATCAAGACAGACTCTTCCCCTCCCCTCCCCTCCCCTCCCCTCCCCTCCCCTCCCATCCCATCCCCTCTTCCCATCTAATATTACTCCATTCAAGTAACAAGAGAAACCTGTCTACAGCAATTGTCCATTTGCTGTCAATAAAATCGGTAAGAGCGAGTAACGTTGCTGGCCAGGCCAACGCCGTTAAAAGAGTGCTTAATACAGTCAGCATGGCACCTTGCTTCATCATTTCCAATGCAAGTCCTGCAGCACAGGAATAGAAAACATCAACATCATAAACTATATCCATCATTGCATTAGATAACTTAAAAGGGCGATGTGATTTACTTGAAGTTAGCCAATCCTGAATTGCAGTGCTTACAGCAATCAGATTCTTAGACTCCCACTGCAGTGCATACCTAAAAGAAAAGTTACGCTTGTGAGCAACATGAAAACAATAATTACTCCTCTATTCTCCATAAACTTTTATCCTGTAAATTGTGCGATGAAAAAATGACACTACAGCAAGTTAAAGAAGAGTACATCTACTTGTTAAGAATGAGAGTTCTCTGTAGACAGACTCTGAGTCTTAGGCAGAGAAGGCTGGTGTAGTTACCAGAAACATAGGAATACGTGTCTTTTCACCCAAATGGGCCAAATCTATCCAGTAGTTACTGAACAGTTCAAAACATAAAATTGATGTAATGTAAATATCTAATATACTCTTTAGGACCATAATATTATTTAAACTACAGGACGTCATTATGTTGTCGCTTTTGGTTCTATGATAGTTTTCCATGTTCCCTTCTAGCATTATCCTCAAAGGTCACTCTATCACTCTCCTGATCACGTTACATGTTAAAGAAAGACTAATAGTCTTTCTTTAACATGTTACAAGATGGTTTCCTCTCATTTTAAATAGCAAGCAGTATGAGAATATAGTATTCCTTCCGTCTCAGTTTTTGTGTCGTAATTCAAAATTATGTTTGTGACACGGATTTAAAGACATTCAAAAAAAGTACATTTCAAAATGTTTTTTGCATTATAGTTTTTGCTAAACTTTTATGTAGCATCAAAAGTGCAATTTTAAGCAAAAACAATATGAAAACATACTTCCTCTATTCCAAAATATAAGATCATTTTATTTTTCTTTTAAATTTTACACGTCATTTTGCTCTTACATTTTCGAACAGAGGGAGTATTATATTCCATGACATAAACATGGCTTTAAGCCGTGAAGCTCAAACTGAGAAGAGGGTAATTTTCTTCTACATGATAATCTTGCTTATACAAAGGGTACCATGCTTGGCAAGTCCATTAATTGATCCCACAAATAGCTTCCTAAACTCCTAAGCATTTTAATTTATTTTTTAGCAAGTTGATAAATTCCCAAGCATACAGAATGATAAGAGAATTGGGGAAAAAAGTCATGTTCAGATTTCTTTCTCCCAAAATATATAACTCATTCAAATTCTCATCATAACATCTTAAAGGTAAAGGTGAAACAATTGTTAAAAATAAAATATACTCCAAAGTTCCAACTTTTAAATAGGTGGTATGATGTGGTGCACCTTTCTGAGTTATCAGTTTGACCTTCCCAAGGCCTTACAAAATCATCTTCTTCAAAGACAAATCCCGAGATCAAGATCTCAACTGCCAGACGCTGATAGGAATAGGATTAATGAGAATAGATCCTTAGCTATTTACAAAGGTGTATCACGAAGAGATATATTTTTTTTAGTAGATATTTAAAGAGAAATATCGCTTTATGAGAATACACAAACAAAAAAAGACTAGTATGCTTATATAATGAATATAAAAGGACTCGAGATTAAATACTTTTTTATCAAAAAACTAGAAAATGAATCTGAAAAAACTCACGCCTTGGTTATGGTTTTCTCCTACAGCTTTGAACTCAAACTCATCAACATTTCCAGTTCTCCTAGCCATTTTACTCCCAGTTAGTCCAGCTCCAGCAGCTGGGTTAATCAAAGTGTTAGTACAACGAATAATTTTAACTAACTGAAGATTTAAAGCATGACTGACATAATGCTTTAGTTTCCCTGATGTTAAAATTCCACATATTATTATGTCTTTTGGTGTGTTGCTGCAACCACATGAGTTAGCTTCCAATTATTGTCAATAGCTCAATTGTTATCTTTAGTTAAAAGTAAGAGAAAACTTCTATATAATACATAACACCCATTAAGATCTCTTCATCTAGCTATCAAGTCACTTTTTTGTTCCAATGTTGGAAGTGCATGATACATCTCTAGCAATTAATGGTCGAGGCCTTGAGGAATAACCTCAAGGTTGTTGGTTCCAATCCCTATACGTGGGGCCAAATTTACCTATCAAAAAGAAAAAGGGACATTTAGGAGCATATTATTTAAGAGAGAAGTTTCTAAACAAACTCATAGTCATTGAGAGGTTCTGAAATCTGAAATGGCATTCGAAAAGGAACGATTCTGCACTCACCTCCAAATGATGCAGCCACTGCAACAGAACCTGCAACACTTCCTGCAGCAGTTGCAGCAGCAGCAAACCCACTTGCTCCAATCACAGGGATAATGGTACCCAATGTAGGTGCTAAAGCACCAAATCCTGCAGCAATTGCTGGAGCAGCTAAACCTGTTAAAGAACATGTAAACTGAAAATAAGAAACATTCATGTCATAATAAGCTTGCTTGCAGAAAACATTTGATTTAAAAAAATCCTGAAGAATAGAGAGAACATTGTACCACCAGTTATTGCCATCAAGGTTCCTCCGGTTAATGCTGCTGCACCAATGATACCTCCACGCTTCCACTTAGCCCATGAAATTTTTGGAGACTTCGTTTCTTGTTCCTTAGATTGTTCCTCTTTCAATAAGGCCATTGCTGAGTAAGCAACCATAGTCTCAATGGCTTCCTGTAAAGGAAAAGTGCATCGTAGTTCTGTCATCATTGTAAAAAATTTCACAACAAGAATCTTTAATTCTTCATAAGACGGATAATACAAATGAAAAGTTTAATGTTTACCAAAAGACAAAACCATTGTATTCTTATTAAGATCATGAAAGGCAAACATGTCAAAACATTTTTAAAATTTTAACCATGCAAAAGACAAAAAAGGAAATAAAAGTGAGTGGAAGTGGTGAGTTTGAGTCTTAACTTTGTACTCTAACAGATCCCACAAAATTGATGTGCAGATGTTATCGCAGAATTAAGGGATGAGAATTCATGCTAATAATAGCAAGTACCACGTAGAGAAATATGAATGAAAGACTATCATAAAAATGAACAGAACTTGGGAAGCAACAAATCAATAATCATCCGTTTAGATTGGGTTAGTTGTGATATTTTATTTTCCCCTATCTTTCTATACTCTTTATTTCAATCATTTAAGCCTATTTTCACTGATAAAATAAAAAAGAATCCCCACACTACTTTAGAAAACTCATCTGGAATGGCCATATTCGCACGCATATCTACATTGAGGGTACCAAAATGAAGAACATCAATAGACTACTACCATAGAGATTTGTATAATTGTCTCTACCAATGAAGGACTTTTAGCTGAATGTTGATTTGCAGGACCTGCTTCATCTTTAACTTCAATTACATAAAAAAAATTCTTTTATTGATACATCTACAAAGCCATGTTCATGTGCCCATGCTCTATCGACAACTCATGATTAAACATGAGATGATGGGAACATGTCAAGAAGAAATCTACCATTTTTATCCACTTGAAATTGAACCAGGTTGCCAGCAACCGCAAAGCCACGCGATGTCGAGCATCATAACCCTTTTTTCGTCTTGTAGTTTTTTTGTTGTGTTCAGGTGTTATTGCCAGACAAGCTGAAAGAAGCTCATACAGAACTGTCACTTTCCTTTGGTAACCAAGCATTGAAACCTCTTCAAAGGGTTTTTCATCAAATTTACTGCCAGACCCAATAGGTGCCTCTCTAGATGGCGCGTCTTTTTTGTCCTGCTGATCTTCAAGGCCATTAAGTTCCACTTCAGACTGTGATTGGATCTGAGCAGTGGAAAATTTCTCCCGACATTCATGTACATACTCACGATGCTTTTCTTTCTTAGACTCGAAATCAACAGAATTGCCAATGCTTGATGCCATAGCATCAACAGCTTTTGTTAATGCAAGCTCCTGGTCTTTCATGTCTGTAGAAGTATCACCACTTTCTTCAGCAAGCAACCTTAAGAACTGTGATAAAATATGAGCAATAATTAGAAGTTTCAAGTCATCAACAAAACAAATTCAAGAATACATGGCATTAAGGCCTATAAAAAAGAATAAGACCAAGCTCTTTTAATATCATGAAAAGTATAATGTATCTATCACCTTATAAACAGACCAGGATAAAGTACTATAAACAACAGATTGTCCAGGTTTAATCAATTTAGTTTCTATACAAAAGATTAGACATATTTCTGGAAGCTTCACTTAATAAAACATTGGAACTTTTTCACAATGACTTCTTTCCCAACCTAAACATAAGTTAAAGCCATGAAGAAACATTTCATATGATACTTGGGATATAAAGAACATACAGCTCCAACGTGATGATTCGCCGAAGAAGTCCCAGCAGTTTCCACAAGTCCATGCCAGGCATTCTCTTCAATATCTAAAAACCTGATCATGACAATATTTAAACAACAACAAAAATATTCAAACTGTTCTACATGGACCAAATACTGAATCAAAAAAATATAGAAATAATTCTAATAGAATCTTTACATGACTAGATCAAATTAAAAACAGATTCTTTTTATCTTCTCATTTCCAACATTTCTCAGGTATCAAACCGGGTTAATTATGAGTAAAATCAGTAGAGAATACATATCAATATTAATCTCCACAACAATAAATATATGCGTAAACTTTGACCTGAAGATAGGGCGGAGTAGATCGGAAGACTCGTGGACCCAAAGCTGAGGGTCGTCAGAGACTGAATCGCTACTGCTGCCACTGCTGATCCTCTCTTCGTGGTTTGAGTCTTCGTCGGGAAACGAGCCGAGTGGGTTTGTCTGGTGGATCTGAGCTTGGTGAACGGCCAGTCCGAACAGAGCTCCGGCCGCGTATCTATGCGTCGGCGTCAACATCACTGACATCGAATTTCCGTTAATCCCAAAGAGGATAATTAATGCAGTATGCTTATTGAATTTGAATTAAAATTACCCTGCTTATTATAAGAATCAACTGTTTGAATTATGTTCGTTTTTGCAGAATCATTCAAATGATAAACGAGTAGTATTTATATTTTATAAGTTCGGTACATAATATATATAAGTCGCTTGTCTGCTTTTACTTTTTCGAACTCCGATTGAGACCTCTTTTGTACTGGCTTTCGCCGGGGAAGATAATCAGCAAGGTTACGACGACGTTTTAGCGGTGTACAGTAATTTCTCATACTTCAAGCTGCGCGTTGCATCTTCTCCATCTACTTACTACCAAAAAAAAAATACTCCTAACAAATTGATGTGTTAGAAAAAAATTATAAAATGATAATTCTACTTAAATATTTATACATTTTTTCGGAGATACAAGAAAAGGAAAAATCTTACCTGATAATTTATATTTGAGACCTATCACAAGTTGAAAATGGAGGAAAATTTTACTTCTAGTTATTGCAAGTGACACACGCAAGAAAGGATGAAAGAGACGACAACTATTTCCTTTATTTTCATTATCTTTCGACTTATACAAATGTCATTATTTTGTTAGCCTACTGGTTAGTTAAATTTAACGCACAAATATTTAAGTACACTCGTAAGTTTGTAATTTTTTTTGTAGTATAAGTACCAATTTGTTATATATATTTTTTCAGTTGAGGTACCAACTTTTAAGTCAGTACAGACAACAAAATTTGATTTATCCCATAACGGGTATGATGGATAGCCACTTAAACACATATTAGTTGATATTTAATTATTGATAATAGGAAATAGTTATATTATGTCATTTTTTTTATAGAAAATATGGATTATTGATAATATTTTTAAGATTACTGATTATATTTTTTATAATTTTAATTTTTTACTAAAATATTTTTGTATTATTTTTAGTTGTATGATTATTGTCAAATGTAATAAACAATCATTAAAGTATTATCGAACAAATTAATTTTGTATTAGTGAATCATATTATTATTTTTAATATATTTATAAACTAATAATTAATGATTTATTCAATTATTAAACACAAAAATTTCAAGTATTTCATTAAAAATAAATTAGGCTTATAATAATAAATAACCAATACCACATATTTTATGGGAAAAGGTCCAAAAATACCCCTGATGTTTACTCCGATATCCCACTTACACCCTAAACTATTTTTTTTCCAAAAGTGCCCTTAACGTCACAAATTTAAGATCAATTATACCCCTCACGTTAACAGACACGCCACCTTGACAAACGGAGCAGACACCTGGGTATTTTTTACTGACTAGGCATGTATTTTCACCTGGGTTCTCAAGAATTTGAAGAATCCCCACGATTGCTATTAGCACCCACCACCTGAAAAACAGATCTAACCATGTTCTTGAATAAAGCCACTGATAAAACTGTGTTCATCACCAGAACTAGAAGAACCCCTTCAGCTGGACTGTGGAAGTTTAAGAGCCCCATTCTAGAAGAGAATTTTTTTTCCCATCTGTTTTCCACAAAATGAAAAAGAAAAATATAATAATACCTCTCTGTTACCGGTAATAGGCAGGAGGAGAGAGAATTTTTAGAAGAAAGAAGACAAGCCAAGCAATTTTGCTCCCACAGATTGTTATCCCTCGTCACATTATGTTATAAATATATTATTTTAGAAAAAAGGCAACTTACTAATGAATTAGTCAGTTTAGCAGTGGAGTATACCTCCCTCGTCACATATGCTAATATGCTATAGATCTGATGTATGTTTTTTGTATGTACACACACAATTACTCCTTTTTCAGATCTGATGTATTTGTTCGTGAAGCATACGAAAGTATTAATTAATTTGATGCTTGAAGATCCTTTTTCAGATCTGATGTATATATTTGATGATCCTTCAAACCGACAACAAAAACCCATTTCAGGCGATCCTCGTGATTTGTTCATCCGGCAATGAGGAGAGGGAGAGGGAGAAAGGGAGAGAGGGAGAAAAAAAATAACATTATTTCCAAACACAGCCATTCTTTCAAATTTGATGAATTTGGGAGAGAAAGGGGGATTCAGAAAAATGAGACGGAGGGGATTGATTTTACGGGTTGAACGGGCATGGGGACGGAGAAGAGTATTATTATTATTTAAGGTATTTTAAAAATAAATTTGACTAATTTTATATATTAATTATAAATTATATAAAAAGTATCATTAATTCTCTCTACAATTTCTCTCTATAATAATTGCTCTATAGCTTTAGTGAATTGGTGAGAAATGAAGGAAGAATGAGCTTCTATTTATAGAAAAATATAGTTTCAATAATTGCACGTTTTGGGACTCGAAAATTACAAGACTGATACCTCCAACTTTTTCTTTATTTTTAATTTAGTCATGCAAGTATTATCAAACTTGCACTACCTCCCCCTAATAGTAAATAATGTGATTCAATAGTAAATCATGTGAATCAATAGTTACTGACATGTGAAAATCTGAATTACAAGATATAGTACCTCCATCTATACCTCCATTTTTAACTTAGTCATGCAAGTATTATCAATCTATCTTGCACTAACTCCCCTAATAGTAACAAGAATGTGAAACAATAGTATACACATGTGAACAAATAGTTATAATCATGTGAAATAATAGCAATCAATTGCTCATTTATCCTAAGTTAAATACTTCGATTGGTCAATATAACCTCCAGACATCAATTATTATCGACATAAATGTCGATTTTCACTAACACAAATAATTCCAACACATTGAAACTATTTTTATCAAAAATATAAATTTTGAAATTTCGAAGTTCGACTTTTCCCGAAAAAGTCAACTGTTAACTTTTTGACCAAATAGTAAAATCTAGAAAATTTTGTGTTTATAGTCTATTTTTACTAATTTTATCGTTCCGGACTCAAATATCACGTCCGCGTCTCCAAATTCAACTCCGCACAACTTCAATTTTAATAACATTCATCATTAATATTATAACTCACAATATTTATCAACCAGATCGTTCCCAGAAAAGAGGGGGCTTTTCAATAAGGATTTCTCCTGATATTGCGCATGATTAGGTGACCAAACCTCTCCTTGATGTAACTTCAGACATTGTAAATATTGCGATTTAATAATATGAATAATTTTGCCGTCTCAATTATTGATTTAATAAAATAACATATTATGCGAGATGATCTTTGTGACATATAATCGAATCAATAATATGATAGATATGATCAAGAATTACTTGTGGCAATAATTGAGTATAAGCGGTGACTTATCACGTAAGCATCAATAATCAATCTTGTGTCTTCTTACTACGCAACCACGCGTATTCTTATGCACTTTTACTACCGAGTAGTTCAACAAGATTAATCGGTAAAACTTCCGTCGTTATTTTCATAAATATATTTTTGTCGTTTTCTCAATTCGACAATAATTCTGTTGTGGGGTCCACCAATGATTGCGCCTTTATACGAATATTCCCTGCTAAAACGAATATTCTCCGACCAATCGAATATAATATAACAACTTGCATACTTTACAAAATTTATAAATACTACCCACAACTATAACATTATAACAAATTCATTCCATAATATTCAAAAATGATAATTATAGAAAAATCATCTTTATTCATAAAAGTTGGGGTCTTACAACCTCCCCTTCTTATGAAATTTCGCCCTCGAAATTATGGTACGTACCTGGTATGTCGAATAGGTAAGGATATCTTAACTTCATCTCAGATTCTAACTCCCAAGTCATTTCTTCCACGTCGTGGTTCTCCACAAAATTTTGACTTGAGGTATAATCTTGGAGCGTAGAATATGATCCTTCTTATCCAAGATTTTAACAGGTAACTCTTCATACGTTAAATCTTCCTCTATCACGTTCGGTTCTAATTCAATAATGTGGTTCGGGTCTTCCACATATTTATGTAACATGGATATGTGAAAAACGTTATGAACATGAGACATACTTGGCGGTAAAGCGAGTCTATATGCCACAGTTCCTACTCGATCGAGGATTAAAAATGGGCCAATGAATCGAGGATTGAGCTTTTCTCTCTTTCCAAATCTCGTAACTCCTTTCCACGGAGCAACACGTAACAACACGTGATCTCCAATATCGAATTCCACGTCCTTTCGATGAAGATCAGCATAACTCTTTTGTCGATCTTGTGAGGTTTTTATACGTTGTCGGATTGTTTGAATTTTTTCCGTAGTCTTACGTACCAAATCCGGTCCCAACAACGTTGCTTCACCCACCTCATCCCAACATACTGGAGAACGACACTTTCTTCCATACAACGCCTCGAATGGAGCCATGCCAATACTTGCTTGATAACTATTGTTGTAGGAAAACTCCACCAATGGTAAGAACTTGTCCCAACTTTTCTTGAAGTTAAGGACACAGAGTCTTAATAAATCTTCAAGAGTTTGAATAGTCCTCTCCGATTGTCCGTCCGTCTAAGAATGATATGCCAAACTAAATTATAAATCTGTGCCCATAGCTTTTTGCGAACTAACCCAAAATCTTGAAGTGAATCTTGGGTCTCGATCAGAAACTATGGATACTGGCATACCATGCAATCTTACAACTCATTTATATACATACTAGCAAGACGTTCAAGTGTATAAGTTTCTCGTATAAATGAGCAGACTTAGTCAATCTATCAACAATGACCCAAATCGCATCTATGCCTTGAGAAACCTTGGGAAGACCGATGAAAAATCCATGGTAATGTGCTCCCACTTCTATTCGGAATTTCAAGTGGTTGCAATGGACCTTTTGGCACTTGATGCTCGCGCCGACTCGTTGACAAGTTAGACACCTTGAGATAAACCCCGCTATCTTTTTCTTCATATTGCTCCACCAAAATGTATGTCGAAGATCACGATACATTTTGGTACTCCCAGGATGGATTGCAAATGGTGTGTTGTGCGCCTCCATCATGATTTTATACTTTAACTTCGAGGTCGTTAGAACACAAAATCTGGAGTTGACTCAAGTATTCCATCTTCATCGATTCTTGCTTCCCAGATAAAGCACCTTCTTGTACTTTCTTCCTCATATGCATCGCCTCGTGCAGTAGCTTGAAAGCTTTAACTTTATCGAGTAAAGTCGGTTTTACTCGTATATTCGCCATCATCACGTGGGTCCTTGGAGTCTTTATCTCTATCTCCATCCTTTGCAAGTCATACAAAATGGGCCTTTGCGTTGACAATATCGCACTTCGTGCCGCGTATGATTTTCTACTTAATCGTCGATTACCACGTTAAACTTTTCCAAGATAGTATTGACTCAGATGATCATAATCTTTCAACAGCTTCAAGCCAATGTCGTTGTCGCATGTTGAGTTCCTTTTGAGTGAAGAAATATTTGAGGCTTTTATGATCCGTAAAGATCTCCACTTTCTCCCCATACAAATAATACCTCCAAATCTTTAGTGCAAAAATGACTACTGCCAACTCTAGATCATGAGTAGGATAATTCTTTTCATATTCTTTGAGTTGTCGTGAGGCATAGGCTATGACTTTCCCATGTTGCATGAGAACACAACCAAACCCTTTGCCCGAAGCATCACTGTAGATGACAAATCCCTCCGATCCAAATGGTATTGTCAGAACAGGTGCTGAAATGAGTCTCCTCTTGAGTTTTTGAAAACTCTTCTCACATTCCCCGCTCCAACCAAATTTTGTATCTTTCTGAGTTAGCTGAGTTAAGGGAGTAGCGATTCGAGAAAACCCTTCTACGAAACTCCGATAATAACCAGCTAAGCCGAGAAAGCTACGTACTTCGGTCACTGATTTAGGTTGCTCCCAGCTTTGAATAGCTTCAATCTTTGCTGGGTCAACAGATATTCCATGACTTGACACCACGTGCCCAAGAAATGCTACATCCTCGAAGCCGTAACTCTCTCATTTCTTCAACTTGGCATAAAGCTTATATTCACGAAGCTTTTGGAGTATCGACCTCAAGTGTTGCTTTCATGATCTTCACGGCTTTTGGAATAAATAAGGATGTCATCAATGAAGACGACCACAAAGTGATCCAAATATTCCTTGAATACTCGGTTCATCATATCCATGAAGGCAGCAGGAACATTAGTTAATCCAAAAGACACGACTAGAAATTCATAATGCCCATACCGAAGTTACGGCGTCGTCTTTGGAATGTCATCGGTTCTAAACTTCAATTGGTGATATCCTAACGAAGATCAATCTTTGAAAAGAATTTGGCGCATTACAATCGGTCAAACAGTCATCAATACGTGGCAATGGGTACCTATTTTTGATGGTGACATGATTCAACTCCAGATAATCAATACAAAATCGCGCGTACTCCCATCTTTCTTCTTCACGAATAATGCGAAGCACCCCAAGGAGAAGTACTAGGGACGAATAAAGTCATTGTCTAACAATTCCTGCAGTTGGGTCTTTAACTCCTAAAGTTCAATAGAGCCATTCGATATGGGGCTTTGGAAATAGGTTTTGTACCGTGTTCAAGTCGATACAAAATTCAATTTCACGCCTGGGGTAGGCCAGAAGTTCTTCAATGAATACGTCGGAAATTCATTAACAATAGAAATATCATTCAAAACTGACGTATTTTTGTTAGATCTGTGACATGAGCTAAGAAAGCTTGACATCCACTTTTCAATAAACGAATAACTTTATGGCTTGAGATGACAGTGATTGATTTTAAAGGTTTGGTTGCTTGAATTCACATAATAGGTTGATTAGGAATATGAAAGCTAACAACCTTACGAAAATAATTAATTTTTGCATGATGAGTAGTTAACCAATCAATCCCTAGAATTACGCCAAATGCAAGTATTTTCAATGAAATAAAGGTTGACGGTGTAATGCGAGGTCTGGATTTGAACCAAATAAGACTTATAAATAGTGGATATAATGAAGGTTTCTCCCAACGGAGTTTCAATAGATAAGTCAAAATCTAATTTCTCCGGAGTCAAATTTAAATGTTGAGCGCAAGTAGGAGAAATAAAAGAATTGGTAGAACCGGTATCAAATAAGGTATATACTTCACTAGAATTTATGATAAGCTTACCCGTGATGCCCTCGTTCGGGTTCCTTGCTTTCTAGGAGGTCACTACAAATGCTCTCCGTTGAACAACCAGTTTTGTCTTGTCTGGGACGGCCTTTGCTGCCTCCATCCCAGCTGGACTTGTCTTCGGTGCACAACAAAATCGGGCCAGGTGTCCTTCTCTTTCACAATTGTAATATGCTTTGGAGGGCATCGCACAGTTTTGACTAATGTGTCCCTCCCCTCCACATTTGAAGCATATGATAAGTGGTCGTTCTCCTTCCTTAACGGCAGGTGCTGATGCGGACGTCTTTCTATCATTATTGAATCTTCTTTTCTTGAAATGTCCATTCTTATTGTTTTGGCTATGATTACCACCGAAGTGGTTACCATTTCTGGCATGTTGATTCCCTCCACGCTTATTGTCACCGCTCGATGATCGCTATCACCGGTATTATCATTTTGTCGATTTGCTTCTCTTTTGGTTGGGTTAACTCATTATCGCTCCGATAAATGAGTCATATTAACAACATCTCGTGGCGCCCCAAAATAGGTATACATCACCTATCCCGAGTCGCCAAATACATGGTATGCAATACAAATACAATCTTTAATATATATAAAAAAAGAGCATGAGTTTTAATATAAATATTATCTTACTAGACAATATCCACTCTCAGAATAAGTCCTTATTACATTTATTGTCACACTATTTAATAGAATAGTGAGGACTACTAATACTATCCTCTGGACCATCACTCCGTTCCCCGACTAGTCCCCACTACGTTCTCATTTCCTGAAGAGAACAATAAAAGCAAAAGGGTGAGCTCAACTAGCCCAGTAAGAAATATTATAACTAAGATAATGCAAAATAAATTATCATTAGTCTTCAACAATGTTAAACTGATAAAATATAATAGACGTCAAGTTTAACTGCAGCGGAACAAGCAATCCATTAAAAGAGTCAAGTAGAGAATAAAATCTACTATCTTTTATGATTTAAAAGGTTTTTCATCACTTTTATCGCTGGGACTCAACTTAATAAATAATCTACATCATCGAATCACCCATGCACTACGACCAAGGATATTCTTTAGTATCACGACCACAATTATCAATGCACTACGGGCCAAGGACATTCGTGTATTCATCAATGGTCATAATCATGCCAACAACCGTCCATCAATGCACTACGGGCCAATGAGGACTTTTATCACATCATTTATAACAATACTTTGTCATGATTATACCGAATAATCCTCAGTCATAATCATACCAAGTCCATCTATGCACTACTGGGACACGTATGACTTTCAAAAAAATATAAACATGAGGATGATGACAATGATATAAGAATTCAATAAAAACAAGTTCACGAATTAATTTATCCGAAACTAATAACGTCCCAAATTGTCAACATGATACTTCTTTGTAGAGTAAAATTCAAGAATGCTCGGAAGAATATTTACAGAAGACCCTATCTTTTATAAATAAAGATGAATTTTTCTATAAATATTATTTTTGAATATTATGGAATAAATTTGATATAATGTTATAGTTGTAGGTAATATTTATAAATTTTACAAAGTATGCAAGTTGTTATAAAATATTCGTTTGTTAGGGAATATTCTTTTTGTTAGGGAATATTAAATACAATGGCTCAATCATTGGTGGATCCTGTGAAATTATTGTCGGATTGAGAAAAAGACAAAAATATTTTATAAAAATAACTACGGAGGTGTTACCGAATTAAAAGCTGCTTGAACTACCCGGTGGTAAAAGAAATGCGATGTCTGGCGTAGTTGCGTAGTAGCACTCAGTATTGATTATTGATGCTTACGTGAGAAGTCACTCAATATGCTTTCGATTATTACTCACATGAATCTTTGCATCATATCTCTTATATTATTGATTCAATTATTGTCACAAGATCATCATCAGATAATATATTATAGTATTAAATCAATAATTGAGACGACAAGTTATAAATGATTAATAATTGTTGAAAGATTAAATATGTGTTGATGAAAAAAAATGATTTGTGGTAAGTTTGATTATTTTATGGGGGCTCGTATGTCATCATCTAAGAGTCTCTTCGTCAATAGTAATTACCTTCGTCAATAAGTAATTACCCTTGTGAATAGTATTTACCTTCGCCAATAGTAATTAATTACCTTCGTCAATAGTAATTACCCTTGTGAATAGTATTTACCTTCCGTCGATAGTAATTACCCTTGTGAATAGTATTTACCTTTGTCGATAGTAATTACCTTCGTCGATAGTAATTACCCTTGTGAATAGTATTTACCTTCAAATCGATAGTAATTACCCTTGTGAATAGTATTTACCTTCGTCAATAGTATTTACCTTCGTTAATAGTAATTACCTTTACCGGACGTCCAACCACTTGTCGTTTCATATTACAGTGTCGAACCACTTGTCGTTTCACATTACAAAGGCGTCAAACCGATCGTCAAGCCACTTGCGCTTTTCACACGGCGGTCTTAAGCTAGAAATCTTCTATAAATAGAGGCTGAGGGCTTCATTATTTTCACACGAATTCATTCAAGCTATAGAGAGAGAAAATATAGAGAGATAAGAAAGAAAGAAGAAGAGTATTTTGTTACTACACCGCTTTGCGAGATTCAATCTTCTACCAAATGTAAGGGTGTTATTCTTTCTTATTCATGAAGAGAACTGCTGTTATTCCATTGCTTATTATTACATTGGAATAACTTTTGTATAAGTGGTTTACCCTATACTTGGTGACATTATTCTATTATTCTGTTGGAACATCCATGCTCATGTGCTTTACACCGACTGGTTCCGTCTTTTTATTATTATTCTTGGAACATCTTGTCATGTGTTTTACACCGACTGGTTTCCGCTTTATTATTATTACATTTGGAACATCCTCATGCATGTGTTTTACAGGACTGGTTCCGCTTTTTATTATTCTGTTGGAACATCCTGCATGTGTTTTACACGGACACTGGTTCCGTCTTTATTATTCTCATTGAATATCCTATCATGTGTTTTTACACCGGATCTGGTTCCATCTTTATTATTACATTGGAACATCCTGCCGGTTGTGAATTTCACGACTTTTGTTCCGTTATTTATTATTCGCTGGAATAACTTTTCTGCATGCGATCTATCGCATGCATGGTGATTTCTTTTGTTATTCCATTCTTTATTATACCCAGTTGGTTAAAACTTTGACTTCTATACTCCATGAAATTAGTGGAATATCCTTGATATTTGCGTTTCATCCAGTATCTTTTCATGAAAATATTCTTCTGATCATTCTTGAATTTTACTCTACAAAACAGTATCATATTGATAATTTGGACGTTAATAATTCCTGGATAAAATAATTCTTGAACTTGTTTTATTGAATTCTTATATCATTGTCATCATCCTCATGTTTATATTTTTTTTAAAGTCATCTGTGGCCTGTAGTGCATAGATGGACTTGGTATGATTATGACCAGAGACTATTCGGTGTAATCATGACCGTAATGTTACAAATGATGTGGTAAAAATCCTCAGTGGCCGTAGTGCATTGATGGACAGTTGTTGGCATGATCATGACCATTAATGAATACACAAATATTCTTGGCCCGTAGTGCATGAATAATTGTGGTCGTGATACTAAAGAATATCCTTGGCCGTAGTGCAGGGGTGATTCGATGATGTGGAATATTTATTAAAGTTTGAGTCTCAAATATAACAAAGGATGAAAAACCTTTTAAAACCTAAAAAGATAGTAGACTTTATTTTCTACTCGACTCTTTTAATGGATTGCGTATTCCATTGCAGATTAAACCGGTTTATCTATTGTATTTTATCGGTTTAACATTGTTGAAGACTATTGATAATTTATTCTCGCATTATCTTAGTCATAATATTTCTTCTTTGGGCTAGTTGAGCTCACCCTTTCTTTCACTTTGTTCTCTTGAGAAATGAGAATATAAATTTGGGACGAGTCGGAAACGAGTGATGGTCCTGAAGATAGCATTAGTAGTCCTCACTATTCGTGAAATAGTGTGATAATAATTGTAATGAGGACTCCTTTTTGAGTTTGTATAATATCTAGTAGATTTATATTTGTATTTAAACTCACAATTTATGTCGTATTGCATACCTACGCTTATGTTAGTAAGTTGTATTTAAATTCTGTACCATGTAAGTGGCGACCCAAGATGGGTGATGTATACCTAATTTTGGGGGCGTCATAATTTCCATGAAAAGATACTGGATGAAGCGCAAATATCAAAGATATTCTACTAATTTCATGGAGTATAGAAGTCAAAACTTTAACCAACTGAGTATAATAAGGAATGGAATAACAAAAGAAATCACCAAACATGCGGTAGACCGCACTTGCAAAATTATTCCAATGAATAATAAAGACTTTTAACCGGTTCGACGTAAAACACAGACAAGATGTTCCAACAGAATAATCAAGACGGAACCAGGTCCGGCGTAAAGCACAGACACGATGTTCCAACAGAATAATAAAGAATGGAATAACAGAAGAATTTCACCATGTATGTGGTACTTCGCATAACCAGGTTATTCCAATATAATAATAAAGAATGAAATAACAGAAGTTCTCTTCACGAAGACGAAAGAAAGAAATAATACCCCTTACCTTTGAAAAAAATTGGATATAAGAGTAGTAAGGTAGCAGGCTTCTCTTCTTCTACATATTTTTTCTCTACAATTTCTCTCAATAATAATTGCTCTATAGCTTTAGTGAATTGGTGAGAAATGAAGGAAGAATGAGCTTCTATTTATAGAAAAATATAGTTTCAATAATTGCACGTTTTGGGGCTCGAAAAATTACAGTACAATACCTCCAACTTTTTCTTTATTTTTAATTTAGTCATGCAAGTATTATAAAACTTGCACCACCTCTAATAATAGTAAATAATGTGATTCAATAGTAAATCATGTGAATCAATAGTTCTGACATGTGAAAATACTGAATTACAATGATAATACCTCCATCTATACCTCCATTTTTAACTTACCATGCAAGTATTATCAATCTTGCACCAACTCCCCTAATAGTAACAAGAATGTGAAACAATAGTATACACATGTGAACAAATAGTTATAATCATGTGAAATAATAGCAATCAATTGCTCATTTATCCAATTAAATACCCGTTTGGTCAATATAACCTCCAAACATCAATTATTATCGACATAAATGTCGATTTTTACTAACACAAATAATTCCAACACAATGAAACTATTTTTATCAAAAATATAAATTTTTAAATTTCGAAGTTTGACTTTTCCCAAAAAAGTCAACTGTTGACTTTTTGACCAAATAGTAAAATCCAGAAAATTTTGTGTTTATAGTCTATTTTTACTAATTTCATCGTTCCGGACTCAAATATCACGTCCGCGTCTCCAAATTCAACTCCGAGCACAACTTCAATTTTAATAACATTCATCATTAATATTATAACTCACAATATTTATTAACTAGGTCGTTCTCAGGAAAGAGGGGGCTTTCCAATAAGGATTTCTCCCTATTGATGCGCAATTAGGTGACCAAACCTCTCCTTGACAGAACTTCTAGACATTAAAAATATTGTAATTTAATAATATGAATAACTTTGGCGTCTCAATTATTGATTTAATAAAATAACATATTATGCAGATGATACTGTGACAATAATCGAATCAATAATATAAGAGATATGATGCAGCAATTACTGTAGCAATAATTGAGTATAACTGAGTGACTTCTCACGTAAGCATCAATAATCAATACCGTGTCTTTACTACGCAACCACGCTTAATTCTTATCGTATTTTTTTACTAATGAGTAGTTCAACAAGATTAACGGTAAAACTTTCGCCGTTAATTTCATAAATATATTTTTTATCGCTTTCTCAATCCGATAATAATTCTATTAATAGGTTCCACTAATGATTGCGTCGTTGCATTTAATATTCACCGTTAAAACGAATATTCTCCTACCCAATCAAATATAATATAACAACTTGCATACTTTGCGGAGAATTTATAAATACAACCCACAACTATAACATTATAACAAATTCATTCCATAATATTAAAAAAATGATAATTATAGAAAAATCATCTTTATTCATAAAAGTTGGGGTCTTATGATACGAATACAAACACGGTTTATGAGAGATAAGATATTGACGTATCTCGGGTTTCAAATCTCTTAGAAACATTCGCGTCATTCTCTCCTCATTATCAACCAAATGGGACGCAAAACCGACAAATTTCTAAGAAACTTGGCTTTCAGTCTTGTGACTACGCCATGTTGTTGTTTTGTTCCAGCTTTAATGAACTCTACCTCTTTCATGTGACGAATACTTTCGGAAAATACTTATCGTTGAACAGTTCTTAGAACTTCTCCTAAGACATCTTCAAGCAAGGCGAGTTGAGTACGCTTCATAGATTTCACCAATGAATCACCTCCGCAAATGACGAAAGTGAACAAAGTGTGTGCGCGCCCAAAATAGTATATACACAACACCCATTCTGAGTCGCCAAATACATGGTACGTAAACAACTACAACTTTATTATTACAACAAGAAAAGCGTGAGTTTGAATACAAATATTATCTTCTAGATAATATCTATACTCAAATAAATCCTCATCACATTTATTGATACATCATTTTTCAAAAATGGTGAGGACTACTAAACAATCCTTTCTAAAACCTTCATTCCATACCCCCCACTGCGTCTTTCTTATAATCTCGCCTCCCGAGAAGAAAAATGGAACAACAAGGAAAAGGGTGAGCTCAACTAGCCCAAGAAAGAATATTATGACTAAGATAATATACAACAAATTATCGTTAGTCTTCAACAGGAAAAAATCGATGAATACAATAGACAACAAGTTTCGGATCAATATTCGCAATGGAAATAATAATTCATGAAAGAGTTACGTAGAGAATGAAATCTACTATAATCTATGAATTTAACGGTCCATCATCAATATTTTATCCTCAGTAACATCAATCAATATTCATCTCAAATCAAATATTCATCTTTGCACTACAAAGCCAAAGATATTCATCAATCTCAGTCATGTTTCATTTAAACACCGATCATCTTTGCTTACAGCCAAAGATATTCTTCAAATCATTCATCTTTGCACTACAGGCCAAAGATATTCAATAATATCATCATTTAAGACTGAGGATGATGAAAAATATTTTTTAAAGAAACGAATCCAGTAAAACAAAATGACAAGGATTATGGATTAAGGATTCGTACTTGGTTTTATCCACGCCCAAAAATACCTCAAAAATAATCATAGTGGTGTAAAATTCAAGAATGATCAAAACATGGATACAATCAGAGTTAGTATCCAGAATAGATATTTTGGACAAAAAGAAGAAATTTTTATTTTTCTGAATAGTCAGATATCGTGAATAAAGGCCAGTATCGTGAATAAGAATCTGACACCAAAAGATAGAAATTCCACAAAAACATCTTCACGCTTCATGAATAGTACTTTCGTGAATAGTAACTCGTGAATAAGAACTCATGAATAGTAACTCGTGAATAAGAACTCATGAATAAGAAACCCATGAATAAGAACTCGTGAATAAGAACTCATGAATAAGAACTCGTGAATAAGAACTCAATACATGAAAAAGTTCCAAATTTGATAAAAACTTCAGATCAACATTTCAAAGATAATGATATTGAAGAAATAATATCATTACAAAAAAAATAATATCCCTTACCTCGAAAGATCAAGATTTACAATTAGAATCCGTATATAGTCTTTGAAGGAACTTGCACCGCCTAGCAATACTCAAAGTATACTCAAAATACTCACAAGAATACGCTCAAAATATCGAGAGAGAAATAGAGAAAACTTGAGTTTACGTGTGATTTTCAATTCTAACCCAAGACCCTATTTATAGAAAACGCTTTAGAACACCAAAAGCGAAAAATTTAATATAATATTAATATAATTATACAAATTTTCCTTAGCCCACCTTTTGGTCAAAACACCAGCCACACATGTTAATGATGTCCAAAAAATACAAAAACGTTTTTCTTAACAAAAATAATTTAAACTCCCAAAATCAATTATTTCTGAGACTTGAACTTCAATAATTCATAATAAATAGCCCTTTCATCAGAAAATTCGAATCTCGCGAGTTTTTATAGGAAATTCAATTCTCTACAACTTTACAGAAGAAAGTTTTTCCAAATTCCAAACAAATATTGACCGAAATCCATAAACGGGCGATTTTACAAAGCTATAATCAAATTTCTATTAAATAATTGTGTCCACCAACACACAAAACATGTGTTAAACATTTAATGCCACAAAAATACTCTTCCTCCTCATATACTCATATATCCCACATTCATTGTAAAAATATCACCGTTAATATATTATTAAAATAATATATTTAAATGAATTATTTTATCGAAAAAGATAAAATATTAATTTTCAACAATTGTCATTTTAAAATTTTCTCCATCTATATCCACATAAAATCAATATTTTCCTCATCATATAAATCAATAATTAATTATTCACAAATAATATTACAGAATCACAATATTGACAACCGTGCGGCTCCTGGAAGCAGGGGCTTTCCATAAGAATTCTTCTTCTTTCGGCCGCCGAATTAGATGACCAAACCTCTCCTTGATGTAACTTTAGTGTGCTCTTCTTGCTCAACAACGCCTATTAGTGTGTTTTAACCAATCGGTATTCCAACAAGATAATCTAAACAACAACTACGTCTGTTATTTAAAAACAACTTATATTTGTCGTTTTTTCATCCAATCGCTTTCAGTTATGGGCCCACACACATTGTCGCTACTGGTTGCATTTAATATTCCCCGATAAAGATTTAATATTTCACGACCAAACGAATATTCCCCACAACAATGAATATTTTATAACCACTGCTTATTTTGAAATATTTGCGTATTTAACCCTTAACTATCCACATTAATCAAATCAACCCTTACTATTTCAAAATAAAGGAAATTCCTTTTATTTAAAAATTTCTGGGTCTTACAACCTCCCTCCTTATGAAATTTCGCCCTCGAAATTGACGTGACGTACTGGTGTTTTGAAAAGGTGAGGATACCTCGCTTTCATTTTCGCTTCCAATTCCTGTGTCATTTCTCTATAGCATGATTCCTCCACAAACTTTAACTTGTGGTATAACCTTTCTTAGCGTAGGACATGCTCCTTCCTATCAAAATCTTGACAGAACCTCCTCATACGTTAAGTCTTCTATTCATCTCGTCCTGTTCTAACTCAATAACGTGGTTGGTCTTTCACATATTTACTGAAGTACAGATATATGAAACACATTATGAACACGAGACATACTTGGAGGTAACGCAAGTCTATAGGCTACATTTCCTACTCTCGTCAAGAATTTGAAATGGACTAATAAATCGTGGATTGAGCTTTCCTCTCTTCCCAAATCTTGTAACTCCCTTCCATGGAGCAACTTCATGACAATACATGATCCCTACATTAAATTCCACGTCCTTTCGATGAAGATCCGCATAACTCTTTTGTCGATCTTGTGCTTGCTTTATATCGTTGTCGAATCATTTGGATCTTTTCGGTGAGTCATACGTCTTAACTTTCGGTCCCAACAATGTTGTTTCACCCACCTCATCCCAACATATCGGAGAACGACATTTTTGTCCATATAATGCTTCGAATGGACCCATACCTATATTTGTTTAATAACTATTGTTGTATGAGAATTCCACCAATGGCAAGTACTTATCCCAACTTCTTTTGAAATCTAGGACACGAGTTTTAATATATCTTCAAGAGTTTGAGTAGTCCTTCGATTGCCCATCCGTTTCGAGAGGATGGTATGCCAACCAAATAAATTCGTGCCCATAGCTTTCTACAAAACTAACCCAAAATCATGAAGTGAATCTTGGGTCACGATCTAAAACTATGGATACTTGGCATGCCATGCAATCTCACAATCTCATTTACGTCATACGAGAAAGACGCTCAAGGAATAAGTCTCTCGTGATCGGTGAAAAATGAGTGACTTGGTTAATCTATCAACAATAACCCAAATCGCATCAATGCCTTGAGAAACCCCAGGAAGATTAGTAATGAAATTCGTGGTAATGTGTTCCCACTTCCATTTCAAAATCTCAAGTGGTTGCAACGGACCCTTAGGTACAAGATGCTACGCCTTTACACGTTAAGCAAGTTAAACACATCGAGATAAACTACGCGATCTCTCTCCTCAGATTGCTCCACCAAAATGTATGTTGAAGATCATAATACATTTTGGTACTCCTGTGATGGATTGCAAATGGTGTATTGTGTGCCTCCATCATAATCTTGTTCTTCAAATCGTAGTCGTTAGGAACACAAAGTCTAGAGTGGACTCAAGTATTCCTTCTTCATCAATTCTCGCCTAATAATAGCTCCTTCAGACTTTCTTCTCGCATCGATTCGGGTGCCTGGCTCGAGCAACCTTAACTTTTTCTATTAAAGTTGGCTCTATCGTATACTTGACATCATCGCACTCGTTCCGCATATGATCTTCTACTCAACGCGTCGGCACCACGCTCGCTTTTCCAAGATGGTATGGTTAGAATATGTGCCAAATGAGTCGCCTCTTGAGCTCTTGGAAAATCTTCTCGCATTCCTCGCTCCATACGAATTTTGTATCTTTTCGAGTCACTAAGTTAATTTAATAGCGATTCGAGAATATCCTTCAACGAATCTCCGATAATAACCAACTAAGCCTTGAAAGCTACGTCTTTCGATTCTCGACTTAAGTTGCTTCTCAATCGCGACTCATATCCCAATCTTGGATAAAGACGTCACAATGACACCTATCGCTTTACTATCGCATCGAATATGACGTCCCTACAGAGAGTCTCGCTTAGGTGAATTCCACAAAGGAAGTCACAAGATAAAGGCTCGTGTACCAAATTCTATAGTTGAATTTTTAACTCCTCGAAGTTCAATAGAGCCATTCGATATGAGATTTTAGAAATGAGTTTTGTCTGGGGTTCAAAGTCGATACAAAATTTAATATCGAAAGCTTTGGGAGTAAGCCAAGAAATTCTTCAGAAATACGCCGGAAAAATCAATAACAACAGAATATTATTCAAATCGACGTGTCTTTATTCAAATCCATAACACGGACTAAGAAAACTTGACATCCGTAATAAACGAATGACTTCATGGCTTGATATGAAAATGTTTGACTACAATGGTTTGATTGCTTGAATTCAATAACAAAGTTGCTTAGAATATGAAAACTAACAACCTTACAAAAGCAATCAATTTGGCATGATGAGTAGTTAACCTTAAAATCACATCAAAAGCAAATATCTCTATAGAAATAAGGTTAACGGTAATGTGATAGTGCCAACTTGAATCAAGCAAGATTTTTAAACAACGGATGTAATGAAAGTTTCTCCTAATGGAGTCTCCACAGATAGGTCAAAGTCTAATTTCTCCGTAGTCAAGTTCAATCGCTGAAATGAAGTAAGAGAGATAAAAGAATGGGTAGAACCAGATTCAAGTAAGGTATATACTTCAAGAATTTATAATTAACTAACCTGTGCTAACTTCGTTCGGGTTCCTCGCATTTTGACCGGTCACGACAAACGCTCTTCCAAGAACCATTGACTTTGACTTTTCTGGGACATCCTTTTGAGTCACCATCCCCATTGAACTAGGTTTCGCCATCATGCATAATCTCGAGCGATATGTCCTTCCTTTCCACAACTATAGCATACCTTAAACTATCAGTGGGCGGTTTGAATGATATGTCCCTCTTTCCGCAAGATTTGTAATAAACGACCGGTGGTCGCTTCTCCTCCCTTAAAACTAGTTGCTATAGGCGCCGACGCGTTTCACATGGTCGTTGTTGAATCTCCTCTTTTAAAATCTCCTCCCACTCGCTTCTTCTATTTTCATGGCCACGATTACCACCGAGTGGTTACCGCTTTTGTCTCGTATTCTTCTTTCTCCGCCGGTTATCGTTATTCGATGATCGCTATCTTCTTGATGATCCTCGTTATGGTCCCTCGGTTGAACGTATTTCGTTATCTCGCCTACTAACAATCGAGCCCATTGACAACATCTCGAAGAGAGAAAATTTATGAGAAATGAGATCTTGACGTATGTCGGGTTTCAAACCTCTCGTAAACATCCGCGTCATCGCTCCTCATTCTCCACCAAATGAGGTGAAAACTCGATAACTCCGCGAACTTCGCCGCATCTTTGGGACACCGCCATGTTATTCTCGCTCTGATCTAATAAACTCCACTTCCTTCATATAGCGAATACTTTCGTGGAAGTACTTGTCATTGAACTGCTTCAAACGTCTCCTATAACATCCGAAACAATTTGGATGGGTACGCTTCACGATTCCCACCAAGAATCACTTCGCCACGAAAACATAAAGGTGGCGAATGGAACTTTCTGTTCCTCCGCATCCCAAGACATCGAATATCTTGGTAATTTGTTTGACCCACGCCTCCGCTTTAATCGGATCCGCTTCCTGCAATTGCGGTGGTCCCAACTCTTTGAACTCGCTTGGTCAGTGACCACTCGTGAATTGCTATCATTTCCTCCTCAGATTTTGAACACGAAGTCTCCTCGTCTTGCGATTTTGCATGAACTGCAAAAAGCTTCTAAACATCCCCTCGCTCATCATCTGCGCCGGTGGTGTTGTTCACGGGAGGAACATTGCCACTGTTGCACGCTTCTCCTCGTTGGTGAGTATAGGCATCTCCACGGTCTCATTTACTCCATCATTAATATTCTCGACGACATTCTCAAATCATCATTATAAAATAAGGGTTAATTAAGGAAATCAATATATCACATAATATCCCTATATATCTTGACCAACTAACAAATAAGCTTAGGTAGGACACACTTTAGCGAAGGATTTACTCGCCTCTCCCTCCTAGTTTTATTCCCCGATCTCCGCCAGAGATTATAACACTGCTCGATACCAATCAATGACTCTCTCTCATGGTGCTTCAACCACAAGACCTCACAATGGTACTCTATCGGTTGCCATCGCAGAATCCAAGGCCCCTACGGAGAGAGAGAGTCGGCTTCGGTGCATCCCCCATCAACAGAAGTCACCAAATGAGAGGCTCGGGGCTCTTTACTTATAAATCGATATTAACCGTGACGCCCCAAAATAGGTATACACAACACCCATTCTGAGTCGCCAAATACACGTGGTATGTAAACAACTACAACTTTATTATTACAACAAGAAATCGTGAGTTTGAATACAAATATTATCTTCTAGATAATATCTATACTCAAATAAATCCTCATCACATTTATTGATACATCATTTTTCAAAAATGGTGAGGACTACTAAACAATCCTTTCTAAAACCTTCATTCCATACCCCAGACTAAATATCGCTTATAATCTCGCCTCCCGAGAAGAAAAATGGAACAACAAGGAAAAGGGTGAGCTCAAACTAGCCCAAAGAAGAATATTATGACTAAGATAATATACAACAAATTATCGTTAGTCTTCAACAGGAAAAATCGATAGAATCACAATAGATAACAAGTTTCGGATCAATATTCGCAGCGAAATAATAATTCATGTAAAGAGTTACGTAGAGAATGAAATCTACTATAATCTATGAATTTAATAGTCCATCATCAATATTTTATCCTGTAACATCAATCAATATTCATCTCAAATCAAATATTCATCTTTGCACTACAGGTAAAGATATTCATCAATCCATCATGTTCATTTAAACACCGATCATCTTTGCACTACTGAAGCCAAAGATATTCTTCAGAAATCATTCATCTTTGCACTACAGCCAAAGATATTCAATAATATCATCATTTAAGACCGAGGATGATGAAAATATTTTTAAAAAACGAATCCAAAGAAACAAAATGACAAGGATTATGGATTAAGGATTAGTACTTGGTTTTATCCACGCCCAAAAATACCTCAAAAATAATCATAGTGGTGTAAAATTCAAGAATGATCAAAACATGGATACAATCGAGTTAGTATCCGAATAGATATTTTGACAAAAAGAAGAAATTTTATTTTTCTATGAATAATAGTCAGATATCGTGAATAAAGTCAGATATCGTGAATAAGAATCTCACACCAAAAAAGATAGAAATTCCACAAAAAACATCTTCACGCTTCATGAATAGTACTCGTGAATAGTAACTCGTGAATAGTAACTCATGAATAAGAATCTCGTGAATAAGAACCCATGAATAAGAATCGTGAATAAGAAACTCATGAATAATAAGAACTCGTGAATAAGAACTCTCAACATGAAAAAGTTCCAAATTTGATAAAAACTTCAGATCAACATTTCAAAGATAATGATATTGAAGAAATAATATCATTACAAAAAAAATAATATCCCTTACCTCGAAAGATCAAGATTTCTTAATTTAGAATCTAATGGTATAGTCTTTGAAGGAACTTTGCACCGTCTAGCAATACTCAAAGTATACTCAAAATACTCACAAGAATACACTCAAAATATCGAGAGAGAAATAGAGAGAAAACTTCGGTTTACGGTGTGATTTTCAATTCTAACCCAAGACCCTATTTATAGAAAATGCTTAGAACAAAAAGCGTAAAATTTAATATAATATTAATATAATTATACAAATTTTCCTTAGCCCACCTTTTGGTCAAAACACCAGCCACACATGTTAATGATGTCCAAAAAAATACAAAAACGTTTTTCTTAACAAAAATAATTTAAACTCCCAAAAATCAATTATTTTGAGCTTGAACTTCAATAATTCATAATAAATAGCCCTTTCATCAGAAAATTCGAATCTCGCGAGTTTTTATAGGAAATTCAATTCTCTACAACTTTGCAGAAGAAAGTTTTTCCAAATTCCAAACAAAATTGACCGAAATCCACAAACGCGAAGCGATTTTACAAAGCTATAATCAAATTTCTATCAATAATTGTGTCCACCAACACACAAAACATGTGTTAAACATTTAATGCCACAAAAATACTCTTCCTCCTCATATACTCATATATCCCACATTCATTGTAAAAAATATCACCGTTAATATATTATTAAAATAATATATTTAAATGAATTATTTTATCGTAAAAAGATAAAATATTAATTTTCAACAATTGTCATTTTAAAATTTTCTCCATCTATATCCACATAAAATCAATATTTTCCTCATCATATAAATCAATAATTAATTATTCACAAATAATATTACGTAATCACAATATTGACAACGTGCGCGGTTCAGGAAGAGGGCTTTCCAATAAGAATTTTTCTTCTTGGCCGCAATTGTAGATGACCAAACCTCTCCTTAGATGTAACTTTCTAGACATTGCCAATAATGTTATCTAATAATATTATTCAGATAATATGAATTATTGCTTCGATAATAAAAATAATTTGTGTAATGACAATTATTGAAACAACAGCAATATAAAATATCAACACAACAATTATTAACTCAATAAAATAATTTGAGCGGTAATTATCAGTAATCATTATTGAGTAGAGCCTTCTTACGTAAGAATCAATAATTGGTGCAATACCGCAGCTTCTTATTCAACAACGCCAGATTAGTGTGTTTTTAACCAATTTTATTCCAACAAGATAATCTGCAACAACTACGTCGTTATTTAAAAACAACTTATATTTGTCGCTTTCTTCATCCAATCGCTTTCAGTTATGGGGCCCACACATGGTCATAGGTAAATATCTAATATTCCCCAACAAAGATTTAATATTTCACGACCAAACGAATATTCCCAAACAACAATGAATATTTTATAACCACTTGCTTATTTTGAAATATTTGCGTATTTAACCCTTAACTATCCACATTAATCAAATCAACCCTTACTATTTCAAAATAAAGGAAATTCCTTTTTATTTAAAAATTTCGGGGTCTTACAAAGGGAACCTTTTGCTCCTCGGAGTAATCCAAGACATCAAATATCTTGTTGATCTGCTTTATCCAAGTCTCCGCCTTAAGTGGTTTTGGCTCTCCAAAAACTTCGTTGGTCCCACTCCTAACTATTTGGCGTTGGACTGTCCGAGAGTTGCCGGTGTTTTTTACTTGTATTTTGGACAGAGCCGCCTCTACTTTGATGTTGCATGAATTGCATGAAGCCTCGGAACATTCCATCGTTCATCATTTGGTCAGTGTTGTTGTTTGCATTAGGATTGCCGCCTTCCTGATGCACATTATCTTGATTATTGATCTGTGGAGACTCAACGGTCTCCTGTGCTCCATTGATGTTCTCAACATTCTCGGATGCCATTTTCAAATACTGCTACAAAACAAGGGTTAATTAACATATCACATATTATCCCTATACTTTGACCGACCAATTAAATACCAAATAAACTTAGGTAGGTTATACTAGCGATGGAATTCCCCGTCTCTCCCCTTCTAGTTCTTATCTCACATCTCAACCAGGGATCATATCCCTAAGCTTTGATACAAACTATGACGCCCCCAAAATAAGTATACATCACCCATCTTGAGTCGCCAAATACATGGTACTAAATTCAAATACAACTTGATTATATAATAGTCGTGTAAAATACGACAAAATACATGTTGTGAGTTTTAATACAAATATTATCATCTAGACAATATCCACACTCAATTTAGTCCTCATTACATTTATTATCACATTATTTAACAGAATAGTGAGGACTACTAAGACACCATCTCGGACCATCACTCCATTCCCCGACTAGTCCCGGCTACGTTCTCATTTCCTGAAGAGAACAGTGAAAGAAAGGGTGAGCTCAACTAGCCCAATAAGAAATATTATGACTAAGATAATGCATAATAAATTATCATTAGTCCTCAACAGTGTTAAACTGATAAAATACAATAGACATCAAGTTTAACTACAGCGGAACATGCAATCCATTAAAAAAGTCAAGTAGAGAATAAAATCTACTATCTTTTATGATTTAAAAAGGTTTTTCATCACTTTTATCACGAGACTCAAACAATAAATAATCTACATCATCCCTCACTTTACTACCAAGGATATTCATTAGGGTCACGACCATAAATTATCCATGCACTACGGGCCAAGAATATTTGTGTATTCATCAATGGTAATGATCATGCCAACAACTGTCCATCAATGCACTTCGGGCCAATGAGGACTTTTACCACATCATTTGTAACATTACGGTCATGATTACACCGAATAATCTCTGGTCACAATCATACCAAGTCCATCTATGCACTACAGGTCACATATGACTTTCAAAAATAATATAAACTTGAGGATGATGACAATGATATAAAAATTCAATAAAACAAGTTCAAGAATTAATTTATTCAGGAACTAATAACGTCCAAATTGTAAACATGATACTTCTTTGTAAAGTAAAATTTAAGAATGCTCAGAAGAATATTACCATGAAAAGATACTGGATGAAGCGCAAATATCAAGAATATTCCACTAATTTTATGGAGTGTAGAAGTCAAAACTTTAACCAACTGAGTATAATAAAGAATGGAATAGCAAAAGAAATCACCACGCGCAGACGGTGCCCGTATGCATAAGCGGTTATTCCATCGAAATAATAAATAACGGAACCGTGTCAAAGCGTAATACACACCGGCGGATATTCCAATGAATAATAAAGAATGGAATACAACAAAATCACCACGCACGCAATTTGCAGATAGATAAAGTTATTCCAACAGAATACTAAATGATTTTAACCAAAGTCGGTGAAATTCACACCAACAGGATGTTCCAATGAATAATAAAGATTTAAACCAGTCCGGCGTAAAGCATGCATGTGATATTCCAACGTAATAATAAAGATTTAAACCAGTCCCACAGAAAGCATGTATGTGATATTTCAAATGTAATAATAAAGAATGGAATACGTAAGAATTTCACCAAGTATAGGGTAGCTCACAGCGTATACATGTTATTCCAAATAATAATAAAGATGGAATAATAAGAAGTTCTCTTCATGAATACAAAAGAAATAATACCCTTTACCGTAAAAGAAACTTGATATCTGAGATGGTGAAGTAGCGCGAATATTTTTTCTTCTTTCTCTCTATAGTTTCTCTCTGTAGAGTTTCAATGAATTCGTAAGAAATAATGAAGGAATGAGCTTATTTATAGAAGAATGGAATGGATAATAACCAATCCATGAAACGGTCCAGATTGATTTACTTTAATCTGACGGTCCATATTTAAAGCAAATTTTTTAAATAAAATATAATATATTCTATTTATAATCTAATAAAATGAATAACTTTTAAAAATATTTTACTATGCAAACATTATGCAAGTACTATGCAAATACTATGCATAATAAAATATAATATATTCTAATTATTATACAATAAAATGATAACTTTATAAAAGTATTTTGTTTTATATAAAAAGATTTTACTATTAGCCTAATAAAATGAATAACTTTATAAAAGTATTACGCTTTATTACGTTAATAATTCTAATAAAACAAAACGTCATTATTATTATTATTATTCACACTATTAATCGACCACTGTGTCGCTCCTGGAAAGAGGGCTTTCCAATAAGGATTTCTCTCTATAAGCGCCATGATTAGGTGACCAAACATTTCCTCGGCGTAACTTCTGAGACATCGTTAATAATGCAAATAATAATATTAACAACTTCGTCATCTCAATTATTGATTTAATAACATATAAAATATCGACAATAATTGAATCAAACCGTGATGACTTCACATAAGCATTAATAATCAATACCGGTGTGCTACTACGCAACCACGCCAGACATCGCATTTTCTTTTACTACTGAAAGTAGTTCAACAATGATCAACCAGAAAACTTCCGGCCGTTATTTTTATAAAAAATATTTTTGTCGCCTTCTCAATCCGACAATAATTACATTAGGGGGTCCACTAATGATTGTGCTTGTAGTTGCACGAATATTCCCCGACCAATCGAATATTATATAACAACTCATCTTTTGCAAAATTTATAAATATTACTCACAACTATAACATTATATCAAATTTATTTCATAATATTCAAAAATGATATTTATAGAAAATTTATTTTTATTCATAAAATTGGGTTCTTATAATATTTGTCTAAATATAAATTTTAAGATGATCACTATGTTGTAATCCCATACTACCATTTGATTAATGTAAATGTTAACATTTTACTTTTTGATTATTGGAAATATAAGATTATAAAGATGACCGATCACATTATTAGATATTTCAGATGATCACTTTAGATGACTTGTAACAAATGTTCCTTAAATGCAATTTCATAGCTTTTTGTGGCTATGTAAATAAATAAAAATACATACAAATAATTAATTAATTTATCTAATTATAAAATAATAAATAAACCTATTATTATTATTATAATTTGTATTTTATATCCATAATATTTTTTTTATTTTATATTTGTAATACTAATATACTATACTGAGTAGAGTTTTACCTTCAATCATGATCAGTGCATAGGCATGGAACAATGCTACTATCATATAAAAATATATGTCGTTTACATAAGAAGATTATTTATGTGTATACGTATGTTCACTTTTTATGCGAAATTTATTTATAAGCATGACTTCACTTTTAAAGTTTGGAGTCGGGACTTTTTTACCTGAGATAAATTTAATTTAATTTAATTTATTTTTATTTTTTCTCTCATTGTAGTTTTCAGATAAATTTTTAGCCACGTTTTATTTTCAAAAAATAATGTGCTAATATTCGGTTAAACAATAGGATGTAATTATGTAAATATAGTCATCAGAAAAAAAAAATATGCTGTTCAACTCAATAGATTAATTTATTGTTTTAACAATTTGATTTATTCATTATTATAAAACTTAAATATTCTACTTTAATAATCCTCCACTCAATTTTTACACTTAAAAATGTATAAACTAAAATTTTAATATATGCCAAACTGAGGCACCGCATCACGAAACACGAATTAAGAACTTGGGTTGGGCTTATTGTCTGGCTTTTTAATTATTTACATGGAAAATAGGTGTTTAGAAAAAGTAAAGAGCCAAAAATAGACAAGAAATGCATTGTAAACAATTTTTTTAAATAAAGATATATTTATTATTAATAAAGTTATTATTTATTTCTTCTCTCCCCTTAATTACCATTCTTTAAGTATTTTTAAGTCAAGAAATAATAGAAAAGCAACTTTCTTTAGTTGTGTTTGTGAGTTTAGAAAGAAAAATATAGCAATTTTCCTATCCTGTCTGTGAGTTGCCAAGAAAAAAAAAGAATTTTATTTTGTGATATATTAGGAATTCAAATAAATTCATTAAACTCATTTTTTTTCCTTAATTTTTCTTGACTTAAAAACTCACAAACATGATATTTTAAAGAAAATTACATATTTTTTTTCCTTCTTAACTTTATTTTTAAAAACTCACACACAGTCGATCTTAATTTTATATTTCAAAATAAGAGAAGTAATTAAATTTAATCCTTCAGTTGCATATTGTTAAAAGACTATCCTTAAAATGAAATGAAAGAATATTTAATTATACTTTATCCGTTTTGTCTTCTTTTTCTTTTCCTCTTCCTACCGTGTTACGGGATACTGCTACTACCTCAAAATAATAATAATAATAATAATAATAATAATAATAATAATAAAAAATAAATAAATCTGGCACTAAATAGAATTTTATGATGCAGAGTAACCACCACTTGTATAGAAGATATATTCGATTAATGTAATTGTGTCGTATTATTTGAGACTCGAACATTATCATGTCATGTGTTACCTGGCCAGCTGGCCTGATATTTTGATGTTAACTCCTCGTTGGGTTGTATGTTATTAACAAATCAATCAAATGTATGATATCAAGAATAATATAATATAATACACTACGGAACAGAGCAGAGCAGAGCAGAGCAGCCAAGGAAATATTTATTTACATCCTTATTACACTTGCTCGATGATCACGGAGACGACTGAACCGCAAAATCTCTGTTTCCAGCCGCTACATTACAAAGAGAAGAGAAGGGTATTATGGACAGCGGCAAAGAGAAGTAAGAAATTTTGAATTTTCACCAAATATAAGGAGGTCGCCACTCGTGCTGTTAATAGCATCATATAGATTATACAAGACTAATCAATATTGAAAATAAAGAATGGGTCGTCTCAGTTCTGTCATGTTTGTGAAATACAATTGGTGATAAATCTACTTCCATTATCAAACCTTCAGTGCGTATTGCCGTTTGAGTGACTTCCACTGACATGGGACTAAGTGTCGATTGCAATTGACCGAGACTGATCCTCACTGCCTGAGCTCCACTGGTTTCTATTGTAAATTGTATATAAACCCCTACAACCAATCCCAAATCTTATTAGCAGCACAAGGATTCTTTGTCAAATATTTGATACAAAAGAAAAACAATAGCCCACTTACAACAGTGAACTGTGCTGCATAACCACATCTTTTTGTTTACTGCAAGCTTCTGCATTCACCCTGATAAAGTAAAACACATATAAAACTAGAACTGTTTTACCTAGCAGCATATAAATGAACACAGGCATACAATTATCTAGTCAGTAAGTTCTCAAACAAGTTATATTAGTATATTTTTTTCTAATCTCAACTTGCATACTTCTTAACTGAAATATCTAGCGTATAATCTCACACTTGCAAGATACTTTGTGTATCCCTCTTAAATTATTTTGTCAAGGAAATTTATGAAAACAAGAAACAAAGCACAACGTCGCAAGAGAACTTGGTTTGATAATATATAATGAGAACTTGTATCAATCACAAGCAATATTTTACTATTTATCTTTTTCCAGCCATGCATCCATATTAATATTACAATTCACATATCTAACTATCCAAGTAGATATCAGTCCATTCCAGCAGAAATATTCTGTAATATATGGTCAAGGTATTAAAAAAAATTAAAATAAATTGTGGTTTTTGTAAGATGTGCAAAGTCCAAAGTAAGGTAAACTAGCTATGGTGTTCACAGTAGAAATAAAGAAGGATAAATGAAGCTAGAAGGGCTTCCAGACTGTTGTTACTACATTACCATCAAGTAAAAGGTCTTGTCAACTATGTAATAATGTAACACATTATTGTGCTGACAAGCAACAGAGTAAACAAATTTTTGTTTACTTCCAATAGCAAGATGTTCGATGACTAGAAAAAATAACTAAGTGATGACATTAGAGCTGCCACCAATCCAGGACAGCAGGGAAAAATTATAACCAAGATTTTTTCAAGGCCTCAGTAACATGTGAGATTGTCTAAGGTAGACCACTAGATAATTTATTTACTGTTTTGGATTTAAAAAAAACATTGCTATATTATACACACAACCATTAGAATACAACAAATTATGCCACCTTAAAATTTAAATTCAATAAATCCTCACCACAGTTCATCACTGATGTAGGTGAAGCCAAACCACATTGGGACTCCATTGCATCAACTTCAGCCAACAGATCTGAGACTGATTCCTCAGCCAAAGTGCTAAACTCGATAGGTTCAGTGATAGATGTCTGCCAACTAGATAAATTAGATGCAGGATGGGATGGGGAGAAATCCGCAAGTTCACAACTCCTTGAAGTCTCCGTAGCAACTTGGTCACACAAGACTTCAGTTGGTTTCAACGCAGAGACAGAGATGAGACTGGAGTCCCATTCCTCAACACAACGTTTTACTGGAGTAGGGGAATATCCACCCCATTCATCAGTTATATCAGCTAACTGCGCCTTGCCAACCACTAAATTGGAGGTGCTGCTCCAGCTAGGGCCTGAATCCTGAATAAGAATATTTGAAGACAAAGATTGCTGGTTTTCAACAGCTTGTCTTTTTTGATAATCATTGCTTCTCTTTGGCGTGGGACTTGGCAGATCCTGGATATCCGAGTCTTGAACATGAACACTTGAAGAGACAGATTCCTTGTTTTCAGCTGCTTCAGTTTCCCAGTCCCCATTGTTAGTCTTTCGTGAAGAACTATGCAGATTTGTGATATTCACCTCACCATTTTGGTCAGGTGAATCAGTTGACTTGGTCACAGAGAAAGTGGAGTTTAAATTAAAGTTATTTGTTGAGAAGTTTACAGGTGAATGTCTCCAGTTTTCTCCAGAAGATGCAACCCCCAGACTATTAGAGTGATTCTCAAGCATGTGTCCACCAGTACCCTTACAACCCGTTGTTCCATGTGAATTCCAATTTTTATGATCAGGATCAGAATTGCTTCTGACTTCAGCATTTTTTTCGTTATGTGAGAAAGTTGCAAATTCCTTCCCAGAAAGCGTGGATGATGACAGTGGACTATGTACTCTGAGATGGTTATAACAAGAACTATTACCCTTGAAGGAATCCTGTTCTTGTGAGCAGCTTCCAGCCGGTATTTCCTTCTTGTAACTAACAACAGATGAAGTCCAAACCGAAGAGTGGGAGCCACACCTATCACTCCTCACAAGTTTGTTGTTACTACTAGAATGAACGGTCGCAATATTACCATGCCAGTGTCCCTCAGTTTGCTTAACATCTCTTGTGACATTCACATTCTCACCCCACCCGACATCAGAGTTATATAGTTTACCGTCAGAGGCACCTCCAACTTTTCGCAACTGTGATGAAATATCATTCAGCAAAGGTAAAACTTTATGGAACTTCCCGTTTAATGCATCAGTTAAAAGTATAGAGTCATCTTGCCTATCACCCGCCCATATCCTCATATCACGCGGGAAGTATCCAGTTGTACTCCACTTCTGCAGCTGCACCATACAGAATGGTCCTTGAATTTTACCATTTGGGTCTCTGTAGTGCCACAATTTTGTTTCACTGTTATAAGCAGATGGAGTATTCCCCATAGATAGAGGTGCAGTTGAAGTGTCTGACGCAATAGTAGAAAAAGTTGATGAAGTCGCTACAGCTTGATTATTCCAATTACCAATCCCTAAACCAGTACAATCAGCCTCGTTTCCTAGTCTCGCTGAGATGTTTGGTCTGCACGCATCTTTTCCCTCTCTTAATTTCTGCAGAGCCTCGGCAGCACTCTCTTCTTTATCGGGGTATGATGTAGCACACATATTTCTGCTTCGCTCATATGTAGGAGTTGAATTATTCCACGCCCTACTACCAGTATCACCTGAAATGTCGCCTTTTTTTCTTAGAGAGATTGGCTTGCTTCCTTCTCTATTATAACCAGAGTATCTAGGCTTAACATATTCACCTGCAAAGTCTAACCAGGAACAAGTATGTAATATTCAATTGATGGAACAAGATGAAATGAATTATTTGAAAGTCAACATCACAAATATTCATAAGGCAATGCCATGAACCTTGTTTCCTGTTATCAAGTTTTCCAGCATCTTCATCAGATTCATAATTTGGATCCATATTTGGATCACAATTTACATCTGGAATTTTACATAGTCTACGCTGACGTTCCTCTGGTGTCTTCAGAAGCTGTAATTTCTCTACACATTCTCTAAGCGTGGAATTTGTCAAGAAATTCCAAATAAAACAGGCAGTTTCTTTTGATATTAACATGTATATAAATCAAGTTGTCAGCTTCATAGTTGTTCGGAAAAAAACGTAACAGTCAATAATTACATATCTAAACATATGGAGAACTCAGTTTATTGGACAATGAAACATATAAGCTAGAGTTTTATGTTAAAGTAACAACAACTTGAAGGCAGGCTATACTAGAGACTAACTAATAGTCAATTCTATTCAATGAGTTTGCCATGTACTTGTATAAGACTTCAAATTGACGTTATGCACTCGCAATCATTAAAATTTACACATCAGTAACGTCGCTCTATAGCTATTATTATGTCTACACGTGTGAGAGAGACATGAAAAGAAAAAAATGGAGAAAGTCTTAACAAGAAGATAAGAAACCCAAGAGAGTGTTTTAAGGTTTATTGTATAGAACGAGTGCACCTCCTTCTATTTGGTTTATTTTATTTTATTTTATTTTATTTTTTTTTGGGGGAAGAAGACGCTTTAATATGTTGCTTTAACTCTTATCAGGTCCATATCTAACTTAAAATATATCTTTTTATCATATCATATGGTGCGTTGTATTGTAAGATACAATGCAATACTCTGCCGTACCATGTCTCATATTGTAAAATACCTACAACTATGATTAGCTTTGGAAATCACCTTTTATCAGGATAATTACGCTTATATTTCAACTCCTCTCTTGGAGCGCAAGAAGATATGGAAAAGATATTAAAACTAAAAGGGGGCGGATTTGAAACACCTTTTCATCTTTTACAATTTTTGAGCTACACTAGTGATAGATTCTTTTTCTTTTTTCCTAATGAAGTAAGAGTAACAGCCATACAATCTAACAATATGTAACCCTAAATGCATCAAAATAAAGGAGCCGCTAGTTATTGCAATAAAGCGTCGTACACACTAAAATAGTGTATATGAAAGTATGGCCAGACAAAAGAAGTTGATCAGAATCTTAAAAAAAAAACTAGAAACAGTAAAGGACAAGGTGAATAGAGGATCCAAGCTGTGTTTTTCTCATGCAAGCAAGATGTTCAGCCAATTCCAATAAAGGAAATAGAAATTTTTATAGAGTTTCTCTATTCATTGATTCCCATATTATTAGGTTATCACACTAAACAATGAGAAATAAATTGATCTGAGCATGACCTGATTATAAAAATGTCAGTGAGAAATTGTAGACCGAACTAACATAATTTCAAACAGATTAGCTATCGTAACTCCAATCACTGAATTAACTTTCATGTGTATATCTATTGATTAATTAATTTCTATCTTTATCTAAGAGGGAGGCTAACAAGAAATTGATTGGCTATTATTGTAAGATGAGCTAGGGAACATTTCCCTGATAGATTATAGACATGTCATCTGAGTTATGTATAGAACTTCGTTGCTGCCAGCCCTAAGCAGGTACGTCTATTACATTTATATTACAAAAGGAAAACCTATAAATAGGCAACATATAGTTAATGTTGAACGCTCAGGCATTTTCTTCTTTTATATAGACCATGCTAAACTACCAATATAATATTTGTCACCCTTGTTGGCATCCCTAGTGACCTTGCAACCCTAGACTAACATCCATTATTAATGCAAGAATCCAAGTCTCCCCAAATGAATATACCATTCAAAGCCATCTCAACAGTCAACTCTATAGTCTATATTGTGTGTGCTAGTCTAGTGTCTGCAATTTGACCATATTCATCATAACATCCGCCAGTGATGCTCCCAAGAGATGTAAACCACAATTAAAAGAATGCCTAAACTTAACAAAGATTAGCAGTAGTCTAAAATGGCATTATCTATATATTGCTAGTCATTTATCCTACAACACCTAAACTGAAGCACCTAGACCTTTTAAGGTATTTCAATTTTTTTATTACAAAATTAATCTTTGAATATCCTCTCCGTATATAGATACAAGCTTAGCACTGTTTATCTATCATTTTCCTGTCCATCTCGTCCTTTGGCAGGTATTTCAAGGTCCACATCTCAAATATAAAGGAAACATGGTTTAATTGAATTAACAAGTATCATTCTTATGAAAGATATCAAAAAAGACAAATTAAAAATCAGTAAAGGATATTCCTTTTTACGTCCATTTTCACTTGCACGATCACGGAGATGATTGAGTCGCAAGATTTCTGATTCCAGCCACTACATTAAAATAAAAGGTATAAAACAAAGTCAAGGCATTAAAAAATAGTAGCAGAATAACTTGAGAGACAAAAAATTTACAGAACATAAGAAAGTAGCAATACTAAATCATAATTATTTATAAATAACAAAAAGACTGAGAAATATTGAAAAGGAAGAATAGCTTATCTCAAACTTGTCATGTTTTTGTAATACAAATTAAAACTTATTAACTTACATCATTGAGCCTGACAGCCTGGAGTTCCATTGCTTTCCCTTGTATCTCACCCTTCAACAAAGCATGCATCTTAGCATGAAATTTTGACAAAAGGAACAAATACTTTTGAATGAAAAAAAACAAATCTGAGAAACTTTTTAGCATGCAGACTTACTACAGTAAAGCGCTTTACAAGCCCACATTTTATACTCTGCCGTAGGCGTCTGCATTCCTCCTAAAAAAGTATAATATGTCAAAAACAGATAACCATATTCTGCTTCAGTATTACATAGACACAGATAACATATGATTCTCTAATCCTTTAATCATTATAAAGTTCTAGAATATAGGCCATAGAAACATTTTCTTTTTTGAAAAATAAATCAATTCCATGGGGCAGAGAACAAAAAGGAAACGTGAAGCAAGAAGTTCCATGACATCCATGTTACTAGAAAATATCAAAAATGGTTTCGGGTGTATAGTGTAACCCACCCTCGCATTGACAGAGTACAACATACTAAAGTAACAAACAGCAGTAAAAGAAGGAAAAAGAAAGGAAATATCAGTTGGGCCCACATAAAAAGAACATATATATCAATAGGAGAATGGAAATTCAATATTTTTCTATAAGTAGGAGGCATAAGATTTATATTCAGAAGACAAAAAAAAGTTAACTTGTTCGTTATTTGGCATGTGATCAACAGACCAATATAAGGTAAGCTGACAACAACATCTCTAGATATGAGGCAGTATGAATTAGGCGGAGAAGTGATTCTAGTTGTTTCTTGATTGTAATAAGGGAAACGTAATGAAGAGCCATTGATGCAGCGAAAGTTGTTTAGCTCCAGCATTTAGTAGTTAAGAGTGTGTCTAACGGATATAGGAAGAAATGAATCAAGAGATTGTCTGAGCACAGACAAGTCATGAATATATAAAAATATAAAGCAAGAAATGCTCAAGGTCTCGGTAAAAAAAAATTTGTTTAAATATCACAAATAGATATCAATCCATACAACCATCAAAAGAAATTAAAACAGCATTCTACTTTACTACTTATATTCAATTATCTGTAAAACATCATCAGTAAGTAACCAAAACAAATGCTTTCATGCCCACAACATCAATTTGAACCAAGTACTCCTAGGAACCACATGATATATGATAGATATCAAAAGGACTAACTTCTCGCATTTAATTAATTGTGGTATGTGCTAAACAATAAGAAAAAAAAAAGTCTTTTGTGACATCTGCAATTCTCATCAAGTTATGATATATATATATATATATATATATATATATAGAGAGAGAGAGAGAGAGAGAGAGAGAGGAAAGAAAATAAAGGCAAAGGAAAATCCTCAAAATTGCAATAGTTGTTATCTAGCGACATTTGACATATTCACACATATGAAAAGAATTGTGAGACCAGAGAAGTATATTCCGTCACCTCAGAGAAATCTTGATTTGAAATTGCATCAATTAATACAGCCTCTTTCTTGTCCAAATTTAGTACTTCAAGCATGACATCCGCTGTCCTATTGCTAATTTTATATGGTACAGACACCTTAGTTGTACCTGTATGAAATTATTAACACTCATATAACAGATAAGATTATGTTTGATTTACAACATACAAGAAAGTATTATTACGTGTTGCTAAAGTTGTGCATGTATACCTACAACTTGGACAAGCCTGTACATATCTTGTTTCTGCTCGCCACCAGATATTCTTATTCGCACAACTGAGCCAACTACATTATCATGAAACTTCTCCTTGTCTTCAATAAGATTCTCCATCAAACTTCGCCGCAGGTAAATCAAATTAATATTGTGAACATCAATTGCAGCATATTCATTCAGGTTAGTCTGTGGTGCACGCTCTTCACTCTTTTTACGAGTTTTACGTTTCCTATCTTTACCCATCAAGTTATCGTTGTTTTCATCGGCCAGGACCTGGATTGTATTAACATCAACTAACCCACCTTGAACGAAAACATCATTCGGAGGTTCCTCTTTAATGAAGAAGTGAAATTCAAGAAGCTTTAGCATTTCAAAGTGACCCACGCGTGGTTTGTCAAACAAAGTTTTGAGCCTTAAATCACACAGGATATGACTTTTATTGCGAGGATCACGGAGATTGTTTCTCTTTATATAGTCTAGTAAGAGTGCCTGGACATCAAACTGAGACATTACAGACGTATCACCATTCTTCATGTGAGCAACAAAGTCCAATAGCTCTTTAGTTGCCCAATCCCTGCATCCAGTTAAAGATGTATCTTTGCCTTTACCTGGTTTTTCCATGTCCTCATTGAGTATCTTTAGTGATTCGTTGGACTTTCTTCTTGTAGAACTATTACCCTCTAGTTGTCCAGAAGTACTTTCTGAATAAGAACTTTTGACATCATTCGTGCAATCAAGGACAACAGGTGACTGCCCATTAAAAACCATTTTACTAGATTCTTTCCAGGGATTTTTTGCTTGAGAAAGCTCTGCCAAAGTTAAACAAAGCTTGTCTTTCAAGTATATCCAATATACTTTGAAGAGATACTCCCAGCTGCTCTTGTCATCAAAATCTACTTGAGCCTGCACAAGTTAAAGATGATACAAGTGACAGCATAAAGTCATTACTGATGACAAGCCAAAAACATACTTTTTTTATTTAATACTCCCTCCGTCCCATAGTTATAGGCTGATTTCTTTTGGCATATAGTTTAAGAAAATCAGTTTAAGTTAATTTTTAACAGAAATTTTTCACATATACCCCTTAATATAGAATTAATGAATAAATTAATTACTCCTTAGTTATCACATTGAAACTCTTAACTTCATTGATTGCTGGTACAATTGCCTTTTATACACAAAATATGTTAAACTAGTAAAGCCTAAAAAGTTGAATTCTTTTATTGAGAATACAACAACATTAAATGGGGTGAAAAAATAATGACATTGAAGGTTGTTTCTTCAAAAAAAGAGTAATGGTTGAATATTTATTATAAGGGCATAAAAGTAAAATAATGAACCAACTAAATTTTATAAATAGTAAGTAGGCTATATATTGAGACATCTCAAAATGGAAAATCAGCCTAGGACGGAGGGAATAGTAAACTACAAGTCAAACAGTAGACAAAATACAAACATGAGTTTCTAAATTAATATCAAGGATAATCCAAAATCAACCTAATCGATTCCAAGTTTAAACTACTATTTTACCACTAGCGCTACCATAAATATAGGCATTAGATTAACAAGGACTACCCTTTTTTACTGTTCCCTAATCCCTACTTCTTTTTTTATGTCCAGAGTTGTAAGAGGTGAAAATGCAATTACAAGAAAGAGTTGTGAGTCTCAAGCTTGAGTTCATACCAAAAAATAAAGATCTTGTATCTGGAAAAAATCATGGCTCTAGGAAGCAAAGGCATGAAATATTAAAATGTGTTAATTATGCATACCGTTTCCTGGTTCCCTTGTTCCTTATTCTCAATCAACATGACAGTTCTCATGCAAGTATTGCAAAAACCTTTATCACCTCTCACACACAAGTAATCAGCATCTTTCGTGCATCTCTTGCACAATGAATAGGTACATGTATAACACATGTAATGGGCAGCCTTCTGACATACACTACATATGTGCCAACCTGAATTCAAGTAACACCAAGATAGTAATATTATAAATGAATTAGAGTTTATAATGACATGTATGAATTTTATAGATATGATTCAACATCAACTGCCGTTACTAAGAAATACAAAACCAGTAGAAGGCAACTCAAATATTTGTTACATAACAAGAAGCTAATGATCTTTATGCCAAATGAAGATTGTTTACTAGTAACATAAACTTTCAACACTGCGGGGAAGGGAAAAAACTGTGTTAGAAGACTTGGGAATCATAATTAATGAGCCAATGAGATTGTTTTGTGACAATAAAGAAGCCATCAGTATTGCAAATGATCTGGTACATGATAGAATGGTGCACATTGAGATTGTCAGGCATTTCTATCAAGGAAAAGTTAACTAGTGGTCTCATTTGCATTCCTTTTGTCAAGACAAATCATCAGTGTGCTGATATCTTGACCAAATGTCTCAGTAGTACAACGTTTCATTGTTTCATGTTAGGCTTGCGAGACATCCACGGACCAACTTAAAGGAACTGTTAGAATGTAGAATATTCTGTAAATCTGTTAGAATATTATTGTAATCTAGCCATTTAGGGAAGGTAGTATTTAGCCTTGATTACAGCTCTAATTAGAGCTTTAATTGTAGTTTGATTGTAACAGAATTTAGTATATATACAATGAAATGATGAGAAGGATTTAACCTCTCATATTCACCAATTTCTTTGTACTTGAACCAAGACGGGTCAGAGAGATGGCATCGTTGGGTCCAATCCCCATACTTAGGGACAAAAGAAGAAGAAGAAGCTTGCTGAGAAACTCCCACAACAAATATACAAACAACCACAACATTATAGATGGGTACATAGTTCAATATGAAGGCCTTGTTTAGAAAAATAAAGATGAAGAATCTTTGTAACAAAGATAGAAATCAAATTATACTAAGAGCATGAAAGTTCAAGACATGAATCTCGACAATTTTAAATTTAAGGATTTCACTTATTGACTTTAGAAAGTCAGAATTTGACTCTTTTTGTGTAATAGAGGAAGGACTGTTTTGTAATTCTAATTCCATGTTTCATAATGACAACAAAAAAAATATTTGAAATTATTGATCGCAACAGGACAAAGTGAAGATCCCATTACCCTGTGAATTGACTTCAAAAAGTCAGAATTTGACTCTTTGTGTAACGGAGGAAGGACTGTTTTGTAATTCTAATTCCATATTTCATAATGACATCAAATTTTTTTTGAAATAATTGATCGACACAGTGAAGATCCCATTGCCCTGTAAAATGTAAATATTACCTTAAAAAATTAATGCAATAATATATATGCCTTTTCCGCACCCTCACTAGGGGTACTTGCTCAAGATGAGAGTGGGGCATTTCTTTTTCTTGATTCAAAGGGTTTGGACAGCATATGGGGTAACCATCCACTTAACCAATCCCTTGCCCAAATAAAACCTCAAATCGACAATGATCTGCAGAAGGGATAAATCCTAAAGTAATATAATATCCCTTAGGCAAGTTTGTCAAAATATACACTTGCTTTTGTGTATTTGTACAATCAGATAAAGCGGATATTGTATTATCACCAAATTACCATGTATGCATTGAATCGGTTTCCATTAATTGATACTGTATCCTAATTGGATATAGGTAGAGACCAAAATGAGCCACCAATTCGACTGAAGAACTCAAAGCTAAAGAAGTAGTACTAACTTCTTATTTTTATGACTAACTTCTTTAGTAAGCTTGAATAGACTAGCTAAGCTGAAATTTCACATTTCAGAAGGATGCTTTACTTTGATGTTAACCAGCATTCCTGTTAATTTTGTCCCTATTCCATTTAGCAGTGAACAGCAAAGGGAAAATCATCTTGTGGATTAAATGAAAAGTTGTTTCTTTATCAGTCAGGGATGATGTTGAACAAAGTTCAGAAGGGTTTAGAGAAGGGAAAAAGGAGGAAGTGAGATTGGTGAATGGAGGAGAAACCTATATGGCAAGGAATCGGTAGAATAACAGGAAGCACACATTTTACTTCAAATAATTCAACCCTATTTCTCAAATATGGGGTTACATCACTTTATATAGAACATAGAAACCATAATTCTAATATAACTTAAGTAACTAAATTTAATAAGGGCACAAACTCCTAAACTAACCTATAACTTAAGTAACCTAATTTAATAATGATAAACTCTAACTAAGAGAATATCCTAGGGCTCATTACAAGTTCAAAGTATCATTTACACATGTAAGAATCCTATATGTTATATATTTTCTTCTCGCTTATGAAATTTGAGTTTGTGAGGTATGTCTTTCAAAGTTCATACTAACTACGTGACTAAATTATTACTTATATTTGCACAATACACAAACTACTACCATGCGTATACTATAGCATGACAAGATTATATTGTTGCAAGAGCATCAACTCAAGAAACTTCTCCAACATTGTTGCAAGCTCTATAACCTTGTATTATAAGATGACAGTGTTCTATTCCTAAATGAAAAAGGTTTCCCCAAATTATGCAAGAGGTTCATAACATATCAAAAAAAAAATTCACATACCAATATACACATGGCAAATGGATAGAATTTAACATATCATATATAGCAACATACCGCAATTCCACCTAGCCTTAGATCGGAAAAATGCTTCGTCGCGCTTGATACAAGCCGGATGATATGCCTTGGGACAACCGCTAGACAACAGCAGAATGCATAATTAATGAACAAACTCTTTAAATGCCACAGCAAAGTACTTTTCCTTTTTAAGTTGTTAGTATATTTAAGTTTTTTGGCTTTCAAAAGCTATTCTACAATTAAGAAAGCTGGACAATGTAGAAACAACAATGAAACTGTGGCACGTCAAATACATAAATCCTCACCGGCGATCACACAGCACAAGACTCCCGCCGTCGAAGCATATAAAACAGACATCCTCCTCTTCCTTCTGCTTCTTCGCCGGCGGCGGTTTCCCCTGACCCCGTGGTGGCCTCCCTCGCTTCCGCTTGACCTCCGTCCTCACCTCCACAGCATAAGCAGCAGACTGTTCTCCACGGACGATGGAATCTCCGGCAACAGCCACCGGAACTCCGACAAGCTGAGAATCGTCCATCTGAATCGCCTGGCACTGTCCGTCGATGTTCTGAAATCCTACAGTTGATACAGTTCCATTTGAACTTAAGCTCCGAGTCTCAGCTTCTATCTGAGGCCTGTACAGTCCAGGAGCGTAATTTTGGTATTCCATAAGGGGATTATTATTATTACACAAACCCTAGATTTCGGAATCCGTGTAATGGTTTTGATCGTGGGGTCGTACAGGAATGGAGGTGCTGAAGTTGACCGTTCCGGCGTCGTTTTGTGGGTAGTGCGTAGGAATTTAAGAGAGACGAAAGAGATGCGATATTAATTTGGTAGAATTGTGTGTACTGGGTGTTGGGTAATTAGGCTTTCGGCGACTCGACTCGACTCGACTCGTTAAATTAACCAATACAGTACTCACTACCTGTACAAGTCTACAACTGAGCATAATTGAGAGAGATAAGAGTCAAATGCTGCGAAATTATTATTTCTTTCTAGCAGTAGTATTGGCATTTGGCAACACGTGATGAACCTTTTATTAGTGTAGTGCCAAGAGAGAGAGTCTGAGTCAGTCGGTCAGCCACTCATACACACCAACTTTTGACCGCCACTGCCCTGATGCTGATTATAAAACATCTTTTGCTTGCCATGTCAAAGTGACGGTTAAAAAATGGACACTTTTTCTGCTACCTATCCGTACGCATGTAGTATTGTAACACGTGTTATTCTGGTATATCATACCGATCATGTTGTAATTGCTGATTATTTTTATTACTCATATATATATATATATATATATATATATAGGATCGATCTATAACTAATAATATAAAAAAAAAGTTTAAACTTATAATACATCGTGACTTTCTCTCTATGATAATCGAACGATTTAATAGAGGTCACGTCGCAATTTAATATATAATATTTTGTAATTTAATACTACAAAAGGGATAAATATTTAAAATTTCTCATCTGCAGTATTGAACTACGGATGCTGAATATGTCAGGTCAATAACGTCGTATTGGCCAAATTTAGATTATTTTTTTTAGGTTCCGCAGTATTAAATTGCGGATGTCAAATATATTTGTTCCGAAATCGAAAACATTTGTTGAACTTCTGAATCCATCCGAATTTGAAGTCGAAAACATTTGTTGAACTTTTGAAGTTGAGCAGTCAACTCAGTCAAATCAAGTAATTCTAATTTTTAAAATTCTAATTGGCTTCATATGCTCTACCGTTCCTTCTCTTCCTTTCTTTAAGTTTTGGGTTTTTCATAATCTAGGTTGTAATATGGCCGAAACGAAGGACAAAGTAGTGGTGGAAACGGTGATCAACATATATTTGAATTATCCCTTTATATTTAAAGAAGTGGCGACCCCATTAAGATCCGTCTTTTGTTTGAAAAATAAACTGAAAATGAAAGATTTTGAAGAAATAAAATTTGTTTCATTCTTGATTTTGATCTAGATCAAGATGATACACTTGATCTCTCAAATCTTTATGTTTTTGAGGATTCTAATAATGTTGATTCCCCTAATATCTCTGTTGTTGCTGAAAAAAGTCAGGTATGTCAATGTATTTAGTACTTAATTTCTATATGTTTGGAAATAAATGATATTTACATTTGGGAAATGGGTTTCCTTTAGTATTCTCTGATTTCAGAGCATGATACCCATTATCGGTAAAAAATAAAATAAAAAGGAGTTTGCTTTTTGTTAAAATAATCCTATGTTTTGTGATCATGTTTATATAGGTTGCTTGTAGAGATTTTTCCCATTCCCAGCATCGCTGCTCATGATAACTACTTATTTTTTAATGTTTACACACGGGAATTGGAGATGGGGTGAATGGTAAGGGGAGGAAAAAGAATGTTAAAGGAAATTAATGAATGAAGAAAAAAAAACCATGCAAACAAAAACTAACAAAAAATTGAATTTGGCCAATAATATGATGTTGTTTTCAATTGGCCAACCATACTTAGCGTCCACAAACTGCGGACAGAAGCTTTTATAAGGAGGGATATTTTGATCATCTGTCTCGTTCGCAATATTAAACTGTAGAATAATGCAAACTAAACTACGGTCGAGAGTTTTATTAAACCATTTGATCTTAAGATGTAGAGTCACGATGTGTTATAAAATTAAACTATTTTTTACAACGTTAATTATGAATCTGGTACCCACAAAATTTATTTGAGTATACTATGATCAAACCTCAAAAAGCAAAACCATTATTCCTATTCTCAACTTCCTTTTCTATAATGAATATGAAAGAAATAGCCAGTCATTTTAATTTTTTATTTTTTATTTTTAAATAAAAAAGAAGAAAATGACAAATATAACCAACTCGATTCAAGGTGACATGTTTATAGATTAATTAATAGGCCCTAAATTTTAGTATGTAGAAAATTATATTGTCAATATTTAAGTTGAATTTTTAGTTATTAATTATGTGAATAAGTATTAGTGATATATTTTTTTGAAAAATGTGTAATAAGTGAGATTTTTTATAATTTCTATCAATCTCATGTATTTACAAGTTTTGCAATTATAATTCAACGATACATAGCATCACCTTAGGCTATGCTTGTTTGTAATAATTATAATCCCAAGAGCCAATACTAGTAATCATATGATTAAATAGTCATAGTTATATGTTTGTTTTTATCGATTATTTATGTGATAATTTAAAATAATTTCATGTTATGTTTATTTCTAAAAGATTAGATAAAAAATATAATTTGGACTATTATCTTTGTGGCGCCCCTAAAATAGGTATCATCACCTATTCATTGCCAAAAATCGTGATCTGATACGAATACAAATACAATCTTTAATATCTGACAAGAAAGTTATGAGTTTTAACACAAATATTGTCTTCTAGACAATATTCACTCTCGAAATAAGTCCTCATTACATTTATTGTCACACTTTTTTTAACGAGAATAGTGAGGACTACTAATCTATCATCTCGGACCGTCACTCTCGCTTCCCGATTAGTCCAGACTACGTTCTCATTTCAAGAGAACGGTGAAAGAAAGGTGAGCTCAACTAGCCTTAGTAAGAAATATTATGACTAAGATAATGCGAGAATAAATTATCATTAGTCTTCAACGATGTTAAACCGATAAAATCTGATAGACATCAAGTTTAATCTGCAATGGAACATCGCAATCCATTAAAAGAGTCAAGTAGAGAATAAAATCTACTATCTTTTATGATTTAAAAGGTTTTCATCACTTTTATCATCGAGACTCGACAATAAATAATCCACCTCATCCCTCCACTACTACCAAGGATATTCATAAGTATCACAACCACAAATTATTCATGCACTACGGGCCAAGGATATTCGTGTATTCATCAATGGTCATGATCATGCCAACAAGCATCCATCAATGCACTACGAAATAATGAGGACTTTTACCACATCATTTATAACATTACGGTCGTGATTACACCAAATAATCCTCAGTCATAATCATACCAAGTCCATCCATGCACTACAAAACCACGATGACTTTCAAAAAAAAATATAAACATGAGGATGATGACAATGATATAAGAATTCAATAAAACAAGTTCAAGAATTAATTTATTCAGGAACTAATAATGTCCAAATTGTCAACATGATATTTCTTTATAGAGTAAAATTCAAGAATGCTCAGAAGAATATTTTCATGAAAAGATACTGGATGAAGCGCAAATATCAAGAATATTCCACTAATTTCATGGAGTATAGAAGTTAAAACTTTAACCAACTAAATATAATAAAGAATGGAATAACAAAAAAATCACCATGCATGCGGTGATTGCATGTAGCAGGTTATTCAACGTAATAATAAATAACGGAACCGAGTCGAGGCAAAATTACACCCAAGCGAGATGTTCCAACAGAATAATAAAAGCGGAACCAGTCGGCGTAAAATGCACAAACAGGATATTCCAATGTAATAATAAAGATTTTAACAGTCCGGCGTAAAACGCATTGACGGGATGTTCAAACGAGAATAATAAAAAGATTTTAACCAGTCCCAATTGTAAGCGCTTGAGCATGGATATTCCAATGAATATTACGAAATGAAATAACGAAAGAATTTCACCAAGTATAGGGTAGCCCATGTATACGAGTTATTCTAACGAGAATAATAAAGAATGAAATAACAGAAGTTCTCTTCATGAATACAAAAGAAATAATACCCCTTACCTTATAAAGAAGAGTACTCCGACGGTAGGGCGGGGATATACTTGAAGAAACTTTCACTACGCTCAAATTTTTCTTAAACTCTAAAGAAATACGCTCAAGATAGAAGAATAATTCTCTCTACAGTTTATCTCTCTAGAGTTTCAGTGAATTCGTAAGAAATAATGAAGGAATGAGCTTCTATTTATAAAAGAATGGACTGAATAATAACTAATTCATGAACGATCCAGATTGATTTACTTTTAATCGAACGGTCCATAGAATATTCTAATAAAACAAAAATTTTCAATAAAATATAATATATTATATATATAACATGTGCAAAGAAAAAAAAAAATCACGGGTGGAAAACCCGTGAATTCATCTTACTCCCTCTGTCCACTTTTTCAAACTTACATATATATATATATATATATATATATATACATAATAATACTCCTCACGTCCACCCTAATTCCCCCCCCCCCCACCCCCACCCCCACCCATTTTGACTAACACCCATATATATATATATAATAAACAAAACTGAGATAACTTCTCCCGACTATTTTGAAAAATGGGTAAATGGGATTCCATATAATAACATCCAATACTTCATAAAAAAAACCTCTCAATATTTTTAACAACATTTATCATCATTATTATAATTCACAATATTAATCAACCAGATCGTTCCCAGGAAAGAGGGGGCTTTCTAATAAGGATTTCTCCCTATTGGCGCGTAATTAGGTGACCAAACCTCTCATTGGCAGAACTTCTAGACATCGTTAATATTGCAAATAATAATATTAATAACCCTGTCATCTCAATTATTGATTTAAAAATATATAAAATATCGACAATAATTGAACAAAATTGAGTGACTTCTCACGTAAGCATCAATAATCAATCTGGTGTGCTCTTCTTGACCACAGCGTATTCAGATTTTTTAACACCGGTGTTTTTCAACCAGAAGACCCCAACTTATTATAAATAAAATTGAATTTTCTCTATTCATTATTCTAAATTAATAAGGTGTTAATTTCATATAATGATTTGGTTATGGGTGAAATGTGCAAATTTTGCAAAATAAGCAAATGGTTATAAAATATTTATTTTTGTCAGGGAATATTCTTTTGGTCTTGGAATATTCTTTTTGTCGGGGAATATTAAATGCGGCCAGTAGCGACCATTCGTGGGGCTCATAATGTAATAACCTGTCGGATGAAAAAAACGACAAAGTATGAGTTTTTATAAATAACGACGTAATTATTACCGTTAACAATTGTTGGAATACACGGTGGTTAAAATCTTTATGTCTGGCGTGGTGGCACAATGGCATTACGGTATTGCAAGATTGTTGAATTATTGATTAAATGCGTAAGAAGCCTTTACTCAATAATTGTTCTGATAGTTATTGTTCAATAATTTATTTTATTGATTCAATAATTGCTTGCGTTGATATTTTATATTATTGTTGTTTCAATAATTATCAACGCACATGATATTTTCCATTATCGGATCAATAATTCATATTATTTGAATAATATTATTAGATAACATTATTGGCAATATCTAGAAAGTTACATCTAAGGAGAGGTTTGGTCACCTAATTGCTTGGCGCCATGAGGAGAAATCCTTATTGGAAAGCCCCTCTTTCTGAGAACCTGCCTGGTTGTCGTAATTGTGATTACGTAATATTATTTGTGAATAATTAATTATTGATTTATATGATAAGGAAATATTTATTTGATATAGATATAAATGAGGGATTTATTTATGTGGTTATTAATGAAGAAATTAATGTTGAGGTGTTTTATCAGTATTTTGTTGGAATGGAGGTATTAAAAATCATCCGTTTGTGGATTTCGGATATTTTTTGTTGGGAATTTGGAAAAACTTTTTTCTGCAAAGTTGTAGAGAATTCGATTTCAGGCAGAATGGACATAAAATTCGTATTTTTCTGATAAACAAGCTATTTTCTATGAATTGTTGAAGTTTTGAAAAATAAAATAATTTTTATTAAATTTTTTGGTGGGACCCACTTTGGTTGGTGTTAATAACACATGGGCTGCTATTTTCTTCCAAGTTGGCTGGCTTGGTTGGTGAAGGTGTGCGTAGAAATTAAAAAATAAATAATATTATTTTATTATTTAGTCTCCGTTGGCGTTCTAGCAATTTCCTATAAATAGACGCTTAGGTTAGAATTGAAAATCACACCAGAAACAAGTTTTCTTTCTCTTTAGATTATCGAGCGTATTATTGTGAGTATTTTGATACTTTAAAAGTTGCTATTCCGTGCAAGCTTCTGTCGACTTTATATCCGAAATTCAGTCAGAAATACGGTTATTTTGAGGTAATGGATGTTATTTTCTTCTTAAATGATATTATTTTCTTCAATATCATTATATCGAAATATTGGTGAACTTTTTAATCAAATTTAGAACTTTTTGTGTCGGGGTTACTATTCACGTATACTGACCTTATTCACGAATCGACACATTATTCACCTAAAATAAAAATTTTCTTTTGTCCAAGATGTCTGCTTTGGCTACTATCTTTGATTGTATCCATGTTTTCATCGTTATTTTTGAATTACGCTTCACAACCGATTATTATGAAGTATTATTGATCTTGGATAAACCGTTAAACGAATCCACAATATTTGTCCTTCATCTCACTTGGATTCGTTCTCTAAATGTTTTTATCATCCTCGGTCCTTAATGATGATATTCTTGAATATCTTTGGCCTATAGTGCAAAAAAGATGAATGATTAGTGATGAATATCTTTGGCCCGTAGTCTGCAGATGAGCAGTGTTGAGATGAACATGACTAATTAGGTGATACTGAAATGAATATCTTTTTGGCTGTAGTGCAAAGATGAATTTTGATTAAAGATGTATATTGATTGTTATTACTGAGGATAAAATATTGATGATGGACTTTTAAATCTTAGAAGATAGTAGAATTCATTCTCTACGTGACTCTTACAATGGATTCTTTGTTTAAAATTCTTGTTGTTGATCTAAAACTTGTTGTCTATTATATTTCATTAGATTTTTCCCTGTTGCAGACTAACGATAATTTGTTGTATATTATCTTAGTCATAATATTCCTTACTGGGCTAGTTGAGCTCACCCTTTTCCTTTCTGTTCTATTTTTCTTCTTAGGAGGTGAGAACATAGCAGGATCTAGTCGGGGTATGGAGTGATGGTTCTAAAAAGATATTTAAGAAGTCCTCACTATTTCTGTAAAATAGTGTTTGAATAATTGTAATGAGGACTTATTTGAGTGTGGATATTGTCTAGAAGACAATATTTGTATTTAAACTCACAGTTTGTGTTGTCGTATTTTACACGACATTTGTATTATTGAAGTTGTAGTTACTTTCTATACCATGTATTTTGGTGACTCAGAATGGGTGTCGTATACCTATTTTGGGGGCGTCACATCAACAGTTAACGGTAAAACTTCCGCCGTTATTTTCATAAAAATATTTTTGTCATTTTTCCAATCCGACAATAATTTCGTTATGGGGTCCACCAATGATTGTGCTTAGTCGCATTTAATATTCCCTCGTTAAAACGAATATTCCCCGACCAATCGAATATTATAACCAACTTGCGTACTTTGCAAAATTTATAAATATTACCCACAACTATAACATTATATCAAATTTATTCTGTAATATTCAAAAATGATAATTATAGAAAATTCATTTTTATTCATAAAAGTTGGGGTCTTACATATATTGTAACACCCTAGTCCCACATCGAAAGATAGGAGAAAAATTTGTCTGTATATAAGGAAATAAGTTACTACCAATAGTACCTTCAAGTCATAATATTTTGGATGAGCCTATCGTGAGCTAAAATGACCAAAAAATATACTTTTGGTCAGTGGTTTGAGACCTTATTTAGATGAATGACCTGAGGTTAAGGTTTTACAAACTTTATCTATCTATTTTTTGCTGGCCAACTTATTAAACTATAATTTTTTAAAAAGAAAAATTAAAAACCGTCCAAACGTGTTAAAAGTTAACCGCATATCTACATGACATTATGTTGGACGCTTATGCGAGCTATTTAATAGATTAAAACACGATATGAGAATGATGATCGACATTAAGAATTATATATATATATATCTATACTTACATAAATTTAAAAACTTATATTAAAATAAATTAACAAATTATACTTAAGTTTGACAAATTTATTTAAACTAAAAATAAATCCAGCATTAACTATAGCACCATAGTAGTGCACCGGAATTGAATAAAAAAAGGTAGATCAACAACATTAAATCAATTACACGTTAAGGATGTTGGTTATGCTTAAAAATTATGGTTTTATCAAAGTCTCACATCGGCTATTTATTTATGTAACTCCCAATTTAATTGGTATTTATTTATGTAACCCCCGAGTTAATTTATGTAACCCCCGAGTTAATTCCTAGCCGTTTTCTATAACCCCCGTTGCAACAAAATACATATATATCATTATCGTGTCTTCTCCTTCTTTTTACAGAAATCACTTTACAGTCTATTCTGTTCTGTTCTTTCTTACAAAAATATATACTCTGTTAATTGGGCAATCCACATAGACAAGTCCAAAGCCTCTTTCTGTGAGTACACACGATCGGAGACTTCGCCGTTGAATCCTGGAGAGTGACCGTCGGTAGCCTATTTGTACTGTGATTATTATAAGTGAGGGCAAAATCACTTTTTAGGACAGTAGCTACGCTACGCCTTGATTTTCCAGCTAAGTTGTTCCAATTTACTATATTATTCGTCTTGTTAATTGCTATATTATCCAACAATCTAAAAAGTGATTTTAATCTATTAACAAGAATATATGTTGTTTTAGTTAGAAACTACTATGAATTTGGAATGTTAGGATGTTCTGCTAATGTTGTTTCTTATATGTATTAAATTATTCATTGGGATTAGACTATGTGTCTATTGATCATATATATATATATATATATATATATATATATATATATATATATATTAGAATGTGATATCATGATGATGAGAGAGAGATAATGCTACAAAATATACAAATAATGAAGAGTTTTCATTTGATTTGAAATAGAGAGTATTTAGTTACCGAATACTTAGTTGTAATATCCATGACGAACGAGGAATAAAAATTGTTTGGTTGACCCGGAAAGAGGAAAAAAAATACACTGACATGCACAATGTTGTAATATTGGTGAGTTGGGGCTGGATGATATTGATCTAGCCTAATATGCATGTCTTGAATACTAATACATATTATCAATTTAAAAATAAATGCATCAGAATTTGATGTGCTTTAATAGACCATTTGAGGCTTATTATTATTGGTGGTTAATCTTAACAATTGAATTACAGTCTCCAACAATTTCAAGTTGTCCAGTAGGTTTTTTTTTAGTTGTCTAATATAAAATTAATGAGATTGTTGTGTTTTACAGAACTGAATGAATATTAGTTAGTAATATAGTTGTTGAGGATAACGGGTGATAATACTTGTATGTTTTCTGAGTAGGACAATTGAAACGTACAACTGTCTTTTCTCATGAAAAAATTCAGATGGTAAAATTCTCCGATACTTCTGATAAAGAATTATTGTTTCCACATTCCAGAAGTAGTAATTGATCATTTCAGGATGGTTTGATTTCAGAAATATAATTGCACCAAATAATTGCTTTTGTTGATCTTGTAGAACACTTTAAACAAAAATTAGAAGATAAAGTTACTAATATAATACTCCTTTGTTTTCAAAAGGAGGTTATTGGCAGATAACTGGCCTCAAATCTTTTGCATCAGTTTTCTTCTGTCCAAAGAATAGGTTAATTTTCTACATCAATCTGGTCTTGTCTTCAGCTTTATACTTATTTAGGGAAGAAGCCTGCAAGAGAGTGGTGTATTTATGAACCAAATTAAGTTGTTATACTGGCTGAAGATTCGACTAGACTTTAAATCATTAAAGGTTTTGTTAACACTTGTGAAAGATGGAGAGTGGGTATAGGTTAAAGACTTGCTGAGGGGGGGCAACTGACTTCAAATACCTTGATTATTAGGATTAATCTTTATGCCATTCTCCAATGCATAGAAACTTGTGAATATAATATAATATTGGTCAATTGACGCTTGCACTAGTAACCACATAAATTAAAAAAAAAAGAGAAAAAAAGAGAGCTGATTATTGCTCGACAGCTTAATTAGCATAGTTAAGAGATTCCATAGAATGCATTGTATGTTAAAATTAAAAAAATATTTAGAATCATTGTTGTTGAACCGTCTCTTTTTAAGAGCTATAACTTTTTGCATAATTGTCTGTTTCGAGTGATATTGGTATGTATGCGTTAGTACGTGTTGTAATCTTTCTAATGACAATTTATATGCATGAATCGAATAAATATCGAGTGAGATATAGCTTGTCAAAGTTTGAATCGCAAAATGGGTTTTCTGAAAATTTTGGGCTAAGCAGTACCCCCAAACTTCGACCCAGATGACCTACCTGATGACCACTTTGATAGATTTTTATTTTATTTAATTTTAGAAAATGTTTTATTAATTATTTAATCATGGAAATCAATTAATAAATAGTTATTGTGATTATTAAATTCTGAAAATTTAACAGATATTAATTATTGGCATAAAATTAATATTTCCACTGTAGTTTTGGAAAATTAATATACTTGGATAATTTTAGTTAATCTCTAATTTAATTATGCAATAGTTAATTAATTGTGATAATCTGCATGATCTTCAGAAAAATTCCGAAAAAATTCCAAAGAACCTTTGGTGATGATAAGATCTTGTTGTAAATTTTATGGAAGTATTTTAATGTGTTTATAGCATACTTGGAATATTAATTGAGTAATATTATGCATTATTTAATTCCTTTGTTAATATTTTTGAAATATTAATTGTTGGTGTTGGTGTAAGACCCCAACTTATTATTAATGAAATTTAATTTTCTCTATTTATTATTTTGAAATAGTAAGGGTTGATTTGATTAATGTGGATAGTTAGGGTAAAATACGCAAATATTTCAAAATAAGCATGTGGTTATAAAATATTCATTGTTTGGGGAATATTCGTTTGGTCGTGGAATATTCGTCATCGCTTGTCGGGGAATATTAAATGCGACAGCAGCAACCCATGTGTGGGTCCCATAACTGAAAGCGATTGGATGAAGAAAAACGACAAATATAAGTGGTTTAAAAATAACAGTAGTAGTTATTCAAGTTAATCTTTAAAAATACTTTCGGTGGTTAAAACACATTAGAAGCACAGTATTGCACCAATTATTGATTCTTACGTGAAGGCACTACTCAATAATGGTTACGATAATTCTTGCTTCGATATTTTATTGATTTAATAATTCTTTGCGTTGATATTTTATATTCATTGTTGTTTGATAATTGTCATTACACATTATTTTTCATTATCGAAGTAATAATTCTTATTATCCGAATAATATTATTAGATAACAAAGATTTGGTAATGTCTAGAAAGTTTTGTCTAAGGAGAGGTTTGGTCACTAACTAATTGCGGCCAAGATGAGGAGAAATTCTTATTGGAAAGCCCCTTTCTCTGAACTGCTTTTGGTTGTCAATATTGTGATTACGTAATATTATTTGTGAATAATTAATTATTGATTCATATGATAAGAAAAATATTGATTTTATGTGGATATAGATGGAAAAATTTTAATGTGAAAATTGTTGAAAATTGAAATTTTATCTTTTTACGATAAAATAATTCATTTAAATATATTATTATATTTTAATAATATAATAATGGTGATATTTTTTACAACGAATGTGGGATATATGAGTATACTGAGGAGAAAGAGTATTTTTGTTGTAATAAATGTTTAAAACATGTTAAACATGCTTAGGTGGACCCCATTTATTGGTTGAAATTTGATTATAGCACCGTAAATCGCCTGTTTGTGGATTTCGGTCCAATTTTGTTTGGAATTTGGAAAAACTTTCTTCTGCAAAGTTGTAGAGAATTGAATTTCCTAAAAAAAGTCGTGAGTTTCGAATTTTCTGACAAAAGGGCTATTTATTGTGAATTATTGAAGTTTTGAGTTCAAAATAATTGATTTTTGGAAGTTTTAATTGTTTAAAATAACAAAAAACGTTTTTGTGGTTGGTTGGTAGGCACATGTGTTGAAAAATATGCTGAAATCAAATTTCCAAGTTTGCGTATGATTTATATAAATTTATTAATATTTTATTAAATTTTCGCTTTTTGTGTTCTAAGCAATTTCCTATAAATAGGGTGCTTAGGTTAGAATTGAAAATCACACCTTAAATCAAGTTTTCTCTCTATATTATCGAGTGTATTCTTGTGAGTATTTTGAGTATACTTTGAGTATTGTTATACGGTGCAAGTTCAAGTCATAAATTTATATCCTGTTTTAAATTTAGAAATCTTGATCTTTCGAGGTAAGTGGAATTTTTTTTTCCATAATGATATTATTTCTTCAATATCATTATGTTGAAATATTGATCTGAAGTTTTTTTTATCAAATTTGGAACTTTTGGTGTTTGAGTTACTTATTCACGTATACTGGCCTATTCACGTATCTGATCTTATTCACGAATACTGGCCTATTCATCGAAAAATAAAAATTTTCTTTTGTCCAAAATATCTATTCTCGATACTAGCTTTGATTGTATCCATGTTTTGATCATTCTTGAATTTTACACCACTATGATTATTTTTGAGGTATTTTTTGGGCGTGGATAAAACAAAGTACGAATCCTTAATCCTTAATCCTTGTCATTTTGTTTCAATCGGATTCGTTTCTTTAAAAATATTTTCATCATCCTCGGTCTTAAATGATGATATTATTGAATATCTTTGGCACGTAGTACAAAGATGAATGATTTCGATGAATATCTTTGGCCCATAGTGCAAAAGATGAGCAGTGTTTAGATGAACATGACCAATGATGAATATCTTTGGCACATGGTGCAAAGATGAATATTTGATTCCGATATATATTAATTGATATTACGAGGATAAAAGATAGGCGATGAACTTTTAAATTCATACATAGAAGATAGTAGTTTGCATTCTCTACTTAACTCTTCTAATGAATTATTATTTCATTGCGAATATTGATTTAAAAACTTGTTGTCTATTGTATTCTATTAGATTTTTCCTGTTGAAGACTAATGATAATTTGTTGTATATTATTTTAGTCATAATATTTTTTACCTTGGGCTAGTTGAGCTCACCCTTTTCCTTTTTGTTCCATTTTTCTTCTCGGAGGCGATAATAGCGAAGTAGTGCAGGTCGGGTATGGATGAAGGTTCTAGAGAGAGTTGTTTAGTAGTCCTCACCATTTTTGTAAAATAATGTATCAATAAATATGATGAGGATTTATTTGAGTATAGATATTGTCTGGAAGATAATATTTGTATTCAAACTCACAGTTTTACTGTTGTAATAATAAAGTTGTAGTTGTTTCTGTACCATGTATTGACAACTCAGAATGGGTGATGTATACCTATTTTGGGGGCGTCACACTTGGAATTAAATTACCATGTTGTAATAACACATGTACCCTTGTTCTTAGTGGGGTAATTTAGGTTTTGGTAATTTTATTGAATTATTCCCTAAATTCACGTCTTATGAGCTGAAAGATTAATGGTAAATAATTGAGCATTTATATGGACTATGTTATCTAAGCCTGACGAATTAAGTCTTTCTTCTATTTTTATGTTCTATCATTTTTTGTTAATGTGGCAAAGATGGTGAACAATGATGATAATTCTAGATATAATCAATTTTTAATAGAGTTTCACATAAAAGGATAGACTCTTTACCATGTCAATTATGGAAGGAACATGCACCTAACTTGGGGTATCTTAAAATGTGGGGGTGTCTAGCTAAAGTAGCTATACCAGAATTTAAAAAAAAAAAGAATAAAATTGGACACAAACCAATGGTTTGTATTTTTACTGATTATGTTTCAAACAGTATTGCATATAGACTTTTGATAACTGGAGATGACCCTAAAACTTATGAAGAAGCAATGGAATCATTTGATGCAATCTTTTGAAAAGATGTCATTAATAGTGAACTAGAATCCATTATGAGTAATTATACATGAGAGCTAGTTATTTTGCCTAAAAGATGTAAATCTATTGGGTGTTTAAAAAGAAGTTAAAGGCTGACCGGTCTATTGATAATTTTAAAGCAAGTTTTTCTGTACTTGTGGTTATGTGCTAATGTTCAGCGTTATGTGACATTCTTGTGAATTGTTTTAATGTGCACTTGGTGCAACAATGTGATAATAATTGTTAATAGTCTGTTGATGATTTAAGTTAATTGTTCTATGTTAACTATAGAATTTGAGAAATGCGAAGTATGAGCATTATGGAGCATATATCAGATGTCAAACATGTATAAATGTACAATATGAGAAAGATGAAGCATGTATAAAATGCGAATTATACATAAAATGTGAAGTATGAGAACTGAGATATATGCATGAGACACAAAAATATGAAAATTGTGATGTAATTATTTATTTATATGTGGAAGATTTGCTGATATTTGGTACTGGTGAGAAAGTTGTGAAAACTATTAAAACATTTTTATTCTCTAAATTTGACATGAAAAATGAACTTGATTCTTGGCATGAGAATTAATAAAAATGCACATGGTTTGTTTTTATCTTAGTCTCATTATGTGGAAATCTTAATAAATTTAATTTCTTTAATGAAGAGCCATTAGGAACACCATGTGACTCTAGTGTGTGCATAAAGGTGATTGGTATTTGAATTTATTGCATTAGAATTGACAGGTACAAAAGCAGAGTGACTGAGGAATTTATTGGCAGACATAACGTTGTGGTCTAAACCAATTCCTTCTATATCTCTGCATTATGATTCTCAAGTTGCTATTGGACGAGCAATGGACCATGTGTATAATGGGAAACAGAAACATATTCGCTTGAGATATAATATTGAATGAGGATCGATCAATAAGAAATGTGTTATTTCCATGGAATTTGTAAGGTCCGAAAAGAACCTGGCGGATCTAACTGCTTACTAAGGGATTGAGTAAAAAGGTAGTCCAAAGCATCCGGAGGGGATGTGACTATTGCCAATATCTAGAAGTAAATGTCTACGATGATGGAAATCCAACCCATGTGATTGGAGATCCCATGAATTGGGTTCAATGGGTAACAACAAGTCACGTAATTACTTAATTATAACACTACAATTATTTATATCCTTTCTTGTGTGCATGTGGTGCTTACTGACAAATTGTGATAGGATGAATCATTTAGATTCTTAATGAAACTCATAGCCTTAAAGGGTGGTGTATGTCAGTTTACACTTGATGGGTTCACCTATATAAAGGTGGAAGTGTAGGCCGCTTCCTATGAGAGTCTTTGGCAAACTCTCTAGAGCCTTTATGAAAATCTGGAATATGGCGCATGGCCTAAAACGCGCCCAACTGCGGACTTGTGTGGATTCAGTATTTTTTGATATATGTGCAAGTTCAATTGATGTATCATAGATAATGGGTTCAAGAATATAATTCATCTATAATCTACAGTCATGAGCTTGTTCCACAAAGTGTCGATTCAAACCCACAAGGTATCGATGTTATGTATCTAAAATCCATTGCCCTTCTCACTTCATTTTAATTTTTCTTTCTTTGATAATTTTGAATCATGTGGGGGATTGTTGGTTATGCTTAAAAATTATGGTTTTATCAAAGTCCCACATCGGCTATTTATTTATGTAACTCCCAATTTAATTGGTATTTATTTATGTAACCCCCGAGTTAATTCTTAGCCGTTTTCAATAACTCCCGTTGCAACAGAATACATATATATATCATTATCGTGTCTTCTCCTTCTTTTTACAGAAATCACTATACAGTCTGTTCTGTTCTTACAAAAATATATACTCTGTTAATTGGGCAATCCACATAGACAAGTCCAAAGCCTTCTTCTGTAAGTACACACGATCGGAGACACTGCCGGCAGCCCATTTGTACTGTGATGGACAGTAGCTACGCTACGCCTTGGTTTTCCAGCTAAGTTGTTCCAATTTACTATATTATTCGTCTTGTTAATTGTTATATTATTCAACAAAGGATACGCGAGTCATATTTGAAACACTAAAGGTTAGTTTTGTTCATAAATTTTTAATCTCTTCTGACGAGATTATAATATTTAGATAGACATAATATTAAATAGTTCTCTATATTAATTTATTTTATAATTCCTAATTAATAGTTTAAAATCTAAATTTAAAAACAAATAAGATACTTGAGATTAATAATTTTATCTCAAGTACAATTATTAAAAACAAACATATTATCCCAAGTGTAATAATTACCACCAAAACATAACATTAATTTATAAAACTATTTTGACCTTTCAAAAGTCGGTATAAATTATTTTTATTTTTAAAATTGATATGATTCACTAAATTTTTAAAAATAATTTATAATTTTTTGAATTGTATAACATAGGATGAATACATATAAGTTTTTAATTTGAAAAATATATTTACTTCAAAAAGCTAAAAATAAATTTTGTCGTTTTTAATAAAAAGGAATATTTAAACTGTTCATTTTGCCGAGATTTGAACACGGATCTCTCGTGTGAGAGTAGAGTATCCTACCCAACTAGGCTACAACGGATTTCGACGGTTGAAAGTTGAAGATTCATATCAACTAAGAAATTTTTAAAACAGGGTTTAAAGAGGTTCTCCGACTGCTAAAGACAAAGCCCTCCTTGCTTCGATGCTTCTGCTATCCATTGAAGAACACGACCCTCTCAACAGCAGGTTCTCCTTCTATTTTTTCCCTACTCCCCCTGTTATTTGTTTTCTGTTATAAGTTGTAAGAACTTCCCATCTGTTTGTTCAATTCATAATCATCTCTTGTTTTGAGAATTGACTCATCTATGATTAAGATATAAAAATTCCGCTCACAATTAATGTTTGAGTCATATATCAACAACACTTAATGGATTTAGATCCATTTTTCTCAATTTCCCTTTTATTCGGTTCCACTTTTGATAAATTATTTTTTTAAGAAGAGGGACAAAGTAAAAAGATATGGAGTTTGCTTACATCTATTTGGTATATGATTTTATGTTCTTAAATACTATCTTTTAATTGCTTTACCAATAACTGAATTCCTCTATGTAAATGTTGTTGCAATTTGTATTGGTGCTGGCCACATTTTCAGATTTTTATGTTCTGTTTTTTCGCAGTTGTGTATGGTGGCATAAGGTGTATTCTTGCATTTGCCAATGCTTTGTGAAATTTTACTCTTCTTTTTTTTTTTTGTGTTTTGCAAACATTGTTTCCTTAAAATTTTATTATGTAGCATTTTTGGCCTTCATCCCTAGAGGTTTAACTGGGGCTGGGAAAGTAAGCTTTAGTCTGATTTGAAATATCAAAATTTCACTTTGCATTCCACCATAAAAAGTTTGAAAATTTTCTTTAATCTTCAGTAGCCTTTATACTTTATACAGGACTCTTATTTGAATGAGGATGCTGTTCTCAGTCTTTCTGAATCATAAAAATTCTTGTTGTCTTCTAAGCATTGTCTTAATTGTTTTTACTTATCCATTGCGGCGTCTGATTCATCATAATTGTATCAAACTGAGGGTAGCATTCTGATATAGCTACCAGGTTATTTTGAATATAAAGGATGAGTCTGTTTGGATTGACTGGAAGCCCTTCAAGGAATAGCGTCCATCTCCTTGTAAAAGGTCAAGGATCACTTTATAAACAAGTTTCAGCTTTTCACAATATTGGAAAATATAGAGAGTTGCTTTTTCTTCAAAGGTACAATGTTCATTACTTCTGCTGGATAAGGTTTGGTTGGTATGCTTATCATAATTATTTATTTACTATTTCAATTATCATGTAGAAGAAATAATTGGGATGGTTCTGCACAGAGATGTCGCACGCAAAGAACTCCTTTTATCAGTTGTGCAATGGATGCTTCCTATGGCAATGCTTCAGATGACTCAGCTGGTAATGTTTACCTTCCCTCTAATCCTTTTGGTTGATTGCTGTATTTTTCCCATCCCCTGTATTCTTCTTGAGATGCATGTTGAGTTCTTTGTGGATTTTTTCAAGGCAAGGTATTAGAAGTAGAAAAGTGTGTTGAACAATCTTTTTCTGCTAAAGGGCATGGCAATACAAGAACTTTATGAGCCATTCAAAGTTCTCTGATTTGTAAGAGATGTTAGCCGGACTAGGGCATAGGATGGTGTTAATTAGTTTATTATTGTTAGTCACAATGTTATACTTTGTCGAGATCCATGATTTTTTTTTATATTCTTTATTTGGGTTTGTTAAGCAATTCAAATTCATCATAAGACTACTTTAAAAATCTTAAATTGACGATGTAGAAGAAATGGCGATCTGTACCTCTTGCAAGTTTTTTGGAATTGGCTTAAAACACTCACTCTCCTCATGTATTAAATTACTATACGAAGTATTGGTCTACTTAGTTCAAATAGCTTATATCTGCAACCCTCTTTAAAAAACATTCTGAACTGTTATCCTGTTTTTTTTATTGCATGTTTGTAACAGTCTGTTAGACCCGTACTGGTGTAGCATTAAGTGATAGTGTCAATAACCTCCGTTTTCAAACCAAAGGGAAAAGGAGACAAAATTTGGTGGTGTGAAAGTTTTATGTGTACTATATCACTAGTTAATTAGTGATGATACCCCTGTCGCATACAAAAGGTGTTCTGCTTAATCTTTTTCCAAGGTGCTGACCATACTGGCATACTAGTTCAATTTAAAGAAACAAAAGTTCAGTTCATATGTTTTTTTATTGCCCTATTTCTTATATGTTGTTGTTGACTTGTTGGCGGCCTTAGTTTTATAGCAATTAATGTATGTTAATCATAATATGACATTCTGAGTCTCTGAAACTTTATTCAATTGTCTCATCGATGGTAGTTATCTTTCCAAGAATCAATATAAGGGACCCATACAAACGACTTGGAATCAGCAGGGAAGCTTCTGAAGATGAAATACAAGGTGCTAGAAATTTCTTAATTCAAAGATATGCAGGCCATAAACCAAGCGTAGATGCAATTGAATCAGCCCATGACAAAATAATCATGCAGAAGTTCTATGAAAGGAAGAACCCAAAAATCAACATCAAGAAAAAGGTTAGGGAAGTAACTCAGTCCCGGGTTGTGTTGGCCATCACAAGCAGGTTCAGAACTCCATCGACCAACTTCATCATAAAAACTTCCATTGTCTTTGTCATACTTGGGGCACTCACTGTGCTTTTTCCAACGGAAGAAGGCCCAACCCTTCAAGTCGCCATTTCCCTGATTGCTACAATGTACTTCATATATAACCGGCTAAAGAGCAAACTCCGAGCTTTTCTGTATGGGTACGTGACATGCTCTCTTTTGATCATGCTTGCATCATTTCATCTGCAATGTGGGCATTGCGATAAGAGTTTTGCAGTATTCAACAGTCCTTGTTCTTTTTATTCTAAACATAAAATCAGGGAACAAGTAGTATTTCTAATCTTAGGTTAGATAATCTTTGATAAAGTATATGTTTTTTCCCACCCTATTTTATTACTGATTTGGTGATTTTCAATTGTGCTGTCGAAATAGAGAATTACAGATGATCTTATATCTGAATTTGTAATTATGCTGCAGCGTTGGGACTTTCATTCTCTCCTGGCTACTGGGAACATTTTTGATGGTGTCTGTGATCCCACCTATATTTAAAGGGCTAAGGAGTTTGGAGGTGACAACATCAGTGATCACTTATGTGCTTCTCTGGGTTTCTTCTACCTATCTTAAATAGACCCTATACTTGTAGAAGGTTCAATATGTCGAAGAGTAAACTCCCAATTTTCTTGCTGTGGCATCCTCGTATATCTTGATTTAGATCATGCAATGATAAAAGGTCGTATGTAAAATTTTATGAATAGGTTTTTGGGGAAAGAAAGCTTTAGAATTGGTGCTTGTTGCGGATGGTGTCCATTTATGTTCCCCTTCCTGATGGGGTAGGGGTGTAGACTGCTATTATTTGTTAATGGAATGATATTTTCCTTGAATTTCCAGGAATCCATATATGCAGGGTGCCCGATATTTCTTCTGATTTTGGCCTGTGATATTTTTAGCTATATGGTGCATTTTCTTGTTCATATGTTGCGTGTATGCTTTGATTGAGTGGTGAGATGAGAAATGTGGTGTAGACTGTTTTTGCAACTTGCAAGTGAGCTGAGCTGATATGTGGGTGTTGTTCAAATTGACATTTATGGGCCAAATACTGAACTAAACTCATTAATGATGGCTTGTTGTTACGTTTCCTTGGTCTGAATGTTGTGCAAGTTTCTGGTAACGAAGATCTTCTTTTAATGGCAATGTGCCCATCGATAAAATGGACAAAATATATTTGTTAGGTGGTTGTGGCAAGCCTCTGCCTCTTGTTCATGATGGAAAAAGATCACCAAGTAGAGAAAACAACAACAATTATATCAACAGAACAAATTCTAAAATAATTGAATGCATACGATACTTGCTGAGATCTTTTGAGGATAAATAATGTTTCTATCACATAAAAAAGGGTCATATAATGTTCACATTCACACACGATATGGGCTTCATACGCAGGATGTGATCACAAGATGATTTGTGTGTATGTGAGTATTATGTGACCTTTTTATGTGATAATAATATTGTTGTTTGAAGATATCCCAGCTTTCAAACACTAGCTTGCCATTTTTATTTAATGCGTCTCTCTCGTGGGAATGTGGGAAATGAACAAATTACTAGCTTTGTAGACTTGAATTCCTCATTACCATACCTTTCGATTACTACAACTTGAGGTAGAAGAAACTAACAACTACCTCATGTATAATCTTAGAGAATTGAAATTTCTACAAGAAAAAATAATTTTTTCAAAAGTCTTCACTCATATATGAGTTCTGTTTACTATTCATATGAGAATAGCCTTGTGAAAATGTGGAAATATCAATTTCCTAATCTTAATGGGCCCTAATTAACTGGCATAAAATATCACCAAGTCCTATTCACTTCATTTCTGTTAGAAACAAAAGAAAAGGACACAAAATCACTTCATTTTTTTGGGTATGTATATATATATATATATATATATATATATATATATATATATATAAGGGAAGTTATCACCCCATATGGCAGGTGTTGATTGGTGAGTATATAATAGCCTCAAGAGAGATATCTGTGTGCAAGATTTGGAACTATAATAAGTACAGCAACTCAAGAAAGAAAGAACGGGTGGGTGGTGTGGTATTTTATGGCATAGAGCTTGCAAATTAAGCTTGAGGGGAAAGAAGAGCAAGAGATAGGAGTGTGTTTCCCTGTAGAATCAAGGAATAATGGAAAATGGAAGCAACATCAGCATCTCTCCTCAAGTCGTCATTGGTTTTGGACAAGTCTGAGTGGGTAAAAGGTCAGACTCTTCTTCGCCAGCCTTCAGTCTCCGTCTCTGTGGTCCGCTGCCACCCTGTTGCTTCCTCTGCACTCACCATTCGTGCTAGCGCTTTTGCCGATGAGCTCATCAAAACCGCCGTATGTTGCTCTTCTAACTAAAATTACAGCGTTAATTGTCATCACATTTTAACTGATTGATATGCTGAATTAGTAGTATATTTCTACCAATTAATCTCAAAAATCTCATCTCGTATATATGCCATGAACAATAAAAACAAGCATCTATGATTAGTTAAATAGAAATTTGTGACACTAGTTTTACTAATGATATATATATATATATATATATATATATATATATATATATATATATATATATCAATCATAAAAATGTGTTATAATCAATCAAATAAAGAGCCACCACATGCAGTATATCTAATTCTCTTTAAGTTGCTGAAGACAGAATATGAGTAAGCTTGCCAAAAGAATGATTCAGAGATTTTCTTAAATTATAGGTGTTTGGGTAAATGTAGAAAACTATGGCATCTCCTGGACGAGGAATCTTAGCTATGAATGAGTCAAATGCCACCTAAAATTTGGCCTATTACCTTTCTCCATGTAATAATCGCCAAGCTTATCTTCATGCTCACTCTGCTCCTGGACTTGCAACATCTCCGGTGCAGCGGTCAACTCTTTGCATGTAAATCCACCGTTGATGGTTTCCCATAACTGATTATGCCAAATCCTGTTGAGCAGGGTGTTGTTCCTGGGTCCTGGGATCAAAGTTGACAAGGTAGTAAAACTAGCAAATATTTCTCTTTAAATAATCTTTCGATTCCAAAGAGCTTCCAAAAAAATAGTATGGCCCACTATTGTCCAAATAATATGACCAGCACACACACACACACACACACATATATATATATATATATATATATATATATATATATATAAACATGTGTTATAAGTGAAAATAAAGAGCCACCACATGCAGTATAACTAATTCTTTTCAAGTTGCTGAAGACAGAATATGAGTAAGCTTGCCAAAAAGAATGATTCAGAGATTTTCTTAAATTATTTGTGTTTGGGTACATGTAGAAAACCGTGGCATCTCCTGGACGAGGAATCTTAGCCATGGATGAGTCAAATGCTACATGTGGGAAACGTTTGGCCTCAATTGGCTTAGAGAACACCGAGGCTAATCGCCAAGCTTATCGGACACTGCTCGTTTCTGCTCCTGGACTTGGAAAGTAATATCTCCGGTGCAGCGGTGCTATTCTCTTTGAGGAGACACTATACCAATCCACCGTTGATGGAAAGAAGATAGTTGACATTGACATTCTTGTTGAGCAGGGCATTGTTCCTGGGATCAAAGTTGACAAGGTAGTAAAACTAGCAATCCTTTCTCTTTGATTGTTCTTTCGATTAAGAGTACTTCTGATCGAAAAAAATGTGTAGTTACTATTTTTAGTGGTTGACGATGAGTATGACAGGGTTTAGTTCCCCTTGCTGGCTCAAATGATGAGTCATGGTGCCAAGGCCTTGATGGCCTGGCCTCTCGCTCAGCAGCTTACTACCAACAGGGCGCCCGTTTTGCCAAATGGTACAAATCCTCACTGTGTTTGATAAAAGAACAAAAATCCTCTTACTTATTATTCTTTTGATTTACAAAGATTATCTTTACGATTGTCATGGAATATGTTCAATCTTGATGTTGTAGGCGTACTGTAGTGAGCATTCCCAATGGTCCATCTGCACTGGCCTTGAAGGAAGCAGCATGGGGTCTGGCTCGCTATGCTGCCATTTCTCAGGTTTATCTTTGATCTAAATATTAAAATTAGGGGGAAACATATGTTGATCCTTGTATATATTATAAATCATTATTCATTATGATGACAGCCAAGTAGTGTTAAAGTTGATCCTCTCTGATATTGCAGGACAACGGCCAACGGGTTGGTCCCAATAGTGGAGCCTGAGATTTTGCTTGATGGTGAACATGGTATTGACAGGACCTTTGAAGTTACCCAGAAGGTTTGGGCAGAGGTCTTCTTATACCTTGCTGAGAACAATGTCCTGTTTGAAGGTATCCTCCTCAAGCCCAGCATGGTTACTCCCGGAGCAGAGTGCAAGGAGAGGGCTACACCACAACAGGTCGCTGATTACACCCTCAAGCTTCTCAAACGAAGAATTCCCCCTGCTGTCCCTGGAATCATGGTATGTATCCAAAAACCTCAGTGTCACGCACACAAAATAGTGCATGTATATATGTATGTATAAATAGTATTGAAGTTGCACCAAGTTGTTCATATGTTTTTGAAATGGGCAGTTTTTGTCTGGTGGGCAATCTGAAGTGGAGGCTACCCTCAACTTAAACGCGATGAACCAATCTCCCAACCCATGGCATGTGTCGTTTCTCTTATGCTAGAGCCCTCCAGAACACTTGCCTCAAGAAATGGGGAGAAAGACCAGAGAATGTGAAATCGGCTCAGGATGCTTTGCTTTTTCGAGCAAGTGCCAACTCTCTTGCTCAGCTTGGGAAATACACCGGTCAAGGAGAGTCCGAGGAGGCAAAGAAAGAATTGTTCGTCAAGGGCTATGTCTATTGAGACGTATGTCTGAGTAGAAAGCTACGAGTGTAGATGATAAAAGGTTGATTTATTACCATGATAAATTGCATTATGCTTATAGCTAATGGAGGCAGTTTTTTTCCCCTTTCTTTTTCATAACATGTAATTTTAGCAATTTAATAAATTCTTGCATCACAGCTTTTGAACCGTTGATATATCAAATTTCAATCAGTTTATCAAGACTACTCAGAAAACTTAGCAGACAATACGAGATACGTGCATGGAAATAATTGTCATCAGTCTGTTGCCCGTACTCATAAAACCCCATCGTGTGAATGAGGATCAAGCTAAAGTAGGAGGGGCATAACTAAGATTAGCCTGTTCCACAATATGAAAAACCTTAATCCTTTTGATCTCTTGCAATCTGCCTTGTGACAAAACAATTATTAAGAAAACAAAGTACAAGTCTTGGAGCAGCACATAGTGCATTATCATAACACAAAAATTGCAATCAGTTTCCAAATCTGGAACGAATTAGGTTTGGAGAGGGCTATCAATAAAACATTTATTAATGTCAACTCTATGAACAAGCATGGCTCTTTATATTTCCCCTGCCACCATATTCGTGGTATCAACAACTTTACATGCAACTGAATGCTTGTCAAAACAAGAAAATGCCAAGGCCCGGTAATTAATAGAAGACAACTTATACAGACCATACTTTCATGGATGGGCAACTATACATGTCACAAAGGTGACGCATAAGTTTATGGTTGGTCAGAGAACAATATGTGTCTGCAATAACTCTCGTTACATGAAACTCTTATCTGCAGTTTGGCACTGAGACAACCACAAGTCTATTTGTTCTATAACCTGTTGCCTGACTTTGTGTACTGCATCAGGCGAGCTGCAATTCTGCGCATCACCTGGACATTAATCAAAATTTCATTAGAATCAACGATGCGTGAGAAGGGATTGTACACCTTCAAGAATGGAAATATGAGGTTGAAAGGAACAAGCAATCAGGACATAACATGCTTAATTATTTAAAATACTGTTTAGGTACCTTCAAAAGTTAAATGACCGCAAAACAACTAGAATTGACAATAAAATGAGCATGCAAGTAAAGAAACAACTTCTCTGAATTTCTTTTTTTGCACATGTTGAGGGGAGGGGGGGGGGGGGGGGTCTAATAAGCACTATTAGCTGCATTTCTTAACCCCTCCTTTTTACAAACTAGAGTGGGCAGAAAAGAGAGAGAGAATATATGTAGCTCAATATGCCAGTAGGACTCAATTTAAGGGTGACTTGGTGTCTTATTCAAACAAGTTTCTAAATGCACCAATATGACTCTAGGTCATCTCAAAATGACATTGGAATTTAGAAACATCTTTCCAGAAAATTTTACAGCAAAAATTTGGGCCAAATCCTAGACAGAGTAGACGACACCAAATCAATAGCCAAAAAGAAAATGAAATGGGTGAACACTTCATTAATTCATATAGCATACGACATGCAATCTGAAATACTTTCTCCGTTTCAAATTATAAGAGCATTATTGACTTTTTAAAGTCAATTAGAAACATTTTCAAACTTCAAATTGATAAGATTCATTAAAAGTTACGAAACAATAAATATTACAATTAGTAGTACTTTTTAGATTGTTTACACTATTCATCATTATATTGACTGAAATTAAATTAATCTATGTCAATTTTGAGTTTGAAAATGTCTCAAATTGACTTCAAAAAGTCGTAATGATCATATTTTTGGAACGAAGGTAGTATATTCAACATACCTTCAAGCGATAAAGGAGATTGAGGGCAGCCTCGCATATCAGTTCCATGGCCACAGTTATGACAAGTGATGATGTAAGAAGGCACTATAAGATTGAAAAGTAAGGTTTTAGTAATGAGAGAAATAATGGCAATCATGTAAATCAAATCATATATTATTCTCCCAACAAACTAGTTTGAGAAAGTATCTCAATACACCAAAGTTGAAGAGTTTTTGATGAATGAATTTGTTCCTTGTCAAGGAGTAAACAAATATGACCAAGACTAACAATATTTCCAGGTTCACAGTTATGAAGAGTGCAAGGCATGTAAATGCAATCCACAGAAAGTTGGGAAGATATATTAGAACATGTATACATTCGGAACTATTTCACAGAATTAGATTGATTGCTAGAACGAGCTTCAAGGCTTTGATACAAGACCTAAACCATCAATTGAAATTCCAAGTGCCAAAAATATGGATATGGGCGGACATGTGTGTGTGTATACATATATCAACTGAAATAATTAGGCATAATAAAGGATCTAATCAAAGTAGTTAAATACTCACTATCTGGAGATGAAGTTTGTTTTGATGCATGCCTCCAGGGATCTTGAGATCCATTGGTAAAGACTATTTTAGAACCTGTCAATCCACATTCCAAAATAATGAGAATAGCATAGCATAAACATGCAAAACCAGAATTAAAGTATTGCAAACTAAAAATCTAACCAACCCTCAATATGGAAAGTGCAATATTCTAGAAGATAGTTTCTGCAAGGGAAATAATATAAGGCAAGCACGAATGCAGTATGGAGATGTAGTATTGCAAAGCTGAGTAATGGACTGCTATCAGCGTACAAATCTTTTATATACTCTGGCAGATTCAACCTATCTAGTGTTACCTAGTATGGTAACAGGTCAGTAGGTAACTAATTGTATATATGCAATGAAAGCATGAATTCTGCTCCAAAAATCATAATCCCACGGTAGCATTTTATATGTCATGCTTTCCATTTTGGATGGCCCAAAATGTTTAATCACATTTAAAAAACCAACACAAGCTTAGAATTGATGAAGAATATTAACCTTACGAAAAGAAGAGATTTGTGGAGTAAAACTCTGCAATGCTTTGAATAATTTCTAGTTGAATTTTAAAAGGAATTTGTAAACATTTTGTTTTTTTAATTTGTGTGCCCTATTGACATAACAATATGGAAAGGAGGGAATACAAAACATTGAAACTAGAATCCGGCTCAAAAGCCAACCGGAATCCCCGGGTAAAATCTGTATTACAAGAAAATGGAAATTTGCATGGCAGAAGTAAAATTCAAGCCATTTCTATTTCTATTAATTGTAGAGAAATATCAAAGCAAAAAAAAAATGAAAACAATATGGCCATTCTTTGGTCTTGAGAGTAAGTTGTTATCTTGTCAATCAACTGTATGCAGGAGCGTTAAGGAGAACCAACTTTATCTTTATCACCAAGGTTTGGATATGTCCATGTACATAAAAATATTTTGGCCTTATTGTAAATAGTAATACTGTCTCCTCTTCGTGGAAAACCACGTGAATATATGCTGTTTCTATGTTATACATTATTATATGCTTATAACAATATGCATATTTTTGAAGTTACTAAGAATATTAGAAAGAAATGAGTCTCAATTTTATAAAAGATTATAAGTCACTTCAGTAGGAAGACATGTTTGAAGTGCATTCATTCTCATTGACATAAAACATAAATGATATCCAATTTAGAATTAATTTATAAGTCTCAACTCCCATATTTATCAAACTCAATAAAACCTTGTACAACTACTAGGGACAGTAACATGAACCTATTTTTTCATTGCACAAAGTACAGTTGCAATTTTTGTATTTCTGAAAATTCATATTCAGAGGATTTTGAGTCTTTCAATAAAGTTTGACATTGCTATCTGGTATCACAACATAACTCGTCATTTTGATTTTTGACACCAAGGTGCGGTTATGAAACGCAATTACAATAAGTATGATATAAGCAGATAAGTAGATTTTTTTCAACAAAAACGTGTCGCAATTATCTGGTCCTATTGGCTGACATATATATTGGACAAATAGATTAACAAAGTTTATGAAAAACAATTATGTAAATTCAAATATAAATTAAGCCAATATGTTTGTACCAGCAATTTTGTTCCCCATATATATATTTTGTTGCATCGACCACAGGATAGATGCCCTCTCCAAAGACATTTTTGCAAAGATCCAAATGGTATCTGCAATAGATAAGCAACCAATTTGTGATTTAACACACGATATTCAAGTATGAGAAACCAGACACCATAGGCAACAAGTTAAATATGGTATTAGGCTAAACATCATGTCCATCAATATGTGAACGAGTGGCTTATATATACATGCCTTGTGTCAACCCTTCAAGAGCGAATGCTATCATTTGCTGGAGCGACCTGAAAATATGCAACTTCAGTACAAACTTGGAACCACCACAACCGATCACCACTTGGAGCAGTTTTCTTTAAATGTTGCTGGTTATATGTTTGAGTGCTAACACCAAAAGTCCCAACATAGTACTCCTTCACATATTTGGCATATGCATTCTGCATAGAATAAACATCACAAGCATGGACAAACAGAATAATGAAACAATACAAGCATCTAAATTATTTCAACATATGCTCAAAAAAACTATATACAGTCAACATCATTCACAAGCCAAGGAAAGAGGAAAATAAAAGAGAAGCACAAAATTTAATAATGCACCCGTGTCATTTCTAAATGTCCCTTTCTTTAGGTATGTGGGATTATTATATTGAGTATTTATAATATAGTCAAAAAGTGTGATATACAAACATATTAAAAGCATACAAAATGTTAAATATGTAATATATTATGTGTTTTTGGCACATCTTAAAAACGTTTCATATGCTCCTAGAAGAGGTTGATCGTGAATATGGGACTGAGGGGATAAAGATATAGAGGTAAGCTTATGATAACTACAGCTGTTCAAACACCAAAATCAAGTATATAGTTACTCAACAATCTTATCCTAGAATTTAGAAGATGGTATTCCCGAAGTTGTATAATCATGATCTCCAAAGAGATACCAAAGTTCAAATTTCTGTTTTTGGAAGAGAGAGGGGAGAGGGGGTTGGAAGTTTCAGAAAAGAAACAATTCATTTAATTATTGGCGTGGTAGACTACAAATATCTGATTTTAAAGATAGAAGCATCATTAAGACCTTTTTTTACCAGGCTAGTGTGTCAATCATATGTGTCTATTGTTCTGTGTAATTGAAAAAACAAACATCTTACAAGACAAGGCTTGCCTTCAATAACGTAATAATAAACCATACAACCTTTCAATCAGACAATTTCACTTTGAAGCTGTAGTATCCTAGTCCCACATCGTAACATGTAACATGTGAGATATTTGGATGTGTATATAAGGGTTCAAGCTGCTAAATCAGCTATCATTAATACTTTCAGTCATGACCTTTCGGGATGCAAGATTAGATTTGGACTCGAAATTTGACCTGGGTTGTTACAGAAGCATTTTTCCAACAGTTTAAGCATTATTGCAAACTAATGTTACTAAGCTGACAAGTCAGTTGTGTTGCATCTTCACTTCTGACTCTAAGCATTGAAAATGAGAAACTCAGAAATCATGAAGGTCTACCTACACAACAAGAATAGATTGCACTATATTTAATTTGCACTACGTGTGTGGCTTAAAAATTCATAACATTATAATTAAAAGGGTTCTTTGATATGCTTTGAATGTGCAAAGTGGAGTAACACATAACAATTGTTAGATGAACACCCACACACGAAAATGTAGTTAAAAGCGGATTCATATGGATGGTAACCTGTATTTTTTTGGGATCTTAAGTGTTTGCCAAATATTTATTTAAAATAAGCGACTCCATTATTGGTAGTTAAAAAGGGAAAGGTTTTAGGAGAACTCCCAGTGTGAGAATTTATCGAGTTATTTTCCTCAGTTTCTGCTCACGGATGTGTATTAAAATATATATTGGTCAATATTAGGAAATATTCTAACAATTAGGCCATAATATTTTTATATCGTTATAGATGGTGTTTAATGGTTTTAATAATTAGAAACAACACACTCATTGCTAACTTTTACCATTCCAGGTAAAAAACATTCGTATATATCAAGTGCTCTTCTGGTCTTTTTGCTTGTCGAATTTTCTTTAGAGCCTGAGTCAGATTTTTATGAGGCTGAACCTTATTATTATATAAAGTTATATAGACTCAACACATTATTATCATAATGATATTTTTGGGAACAGATTATCTACAAAGAATGGTTAAGGTTATCATATTTCACTTGGCTGCTAGGAACTTGTTTTTGTTAGAAAGCTTAGGGACATCAGAATGCATACAAGTCAACAACCAACGTTTCAAGTTTTGCAAGCAATTAAGCTACCACATATAGTAAGAGTGAACGTGAAGACCCCAACAAACTTGGAAAACGCTATAATTCCATGACATATATATACACACACACACACACACACACACACATATATATATAATATTAGCAAGAACAAGGGCTTACCACTAAATCTTCTCCAGCATTCTTTGCTTCAATCAGAGGCGAGCATAGTTTGTCAGGATTTCCATATTGAAACTGCAATATGGCAGATATCACTTGAAATCGAAAGAATTGGTTCTGTACTGAAGTACTGAAATAGAATACACGAATACTCACCGCTATAACCGCAGCATCGGCTAAAAAATACAGAAAATCACCATCAATTTTCAACTGCAAGCACACAGAGATCCTCATGCAAATTCAATGGTGTAATAAGAATTCCATATGCATAAAAAAATGAAAATATAATTGGTAAATTTCGCTTCACTTAGAATTGATGTTGGCCTTTCTATCATATTTTCAAGTCACCACGAAGGTCTGCCCTCCTAGTGGATGTTACATGCTTATTATTTACTATCAAAAGGTCCCAAGGGGATACTAGATAACATAACACAAAGATATGTGGTAATTTTTCAGTCTTTTTTTTTATTTTTGTTTTGCCAATTTTTTCTTCTATTTTTTGGTCTGGCTATGTTACCTGTCAGATTTGACAACCCTGCTTGTGAACATGTTCTAACATCTAATAGACACTTATCTCTTTCGAAGGCATCAAGAATACTACGGGCATCGGCATACACTGTATAATTCATATTTCGTGTGTAATTAATATCAAGAATTAAAAATGTTAACTTGAAGGATAAAATAGAAATATTATTAATTCAGAGGGTAAAATATTAACGTTTTTGAACTTAGGGACTAAATCCGGAAGAATAGTTTAGAGAAGCCACCCAAACAAGTGGCTCGCAGTCTTTATATATACACAATCCTCATCTAAGAAAATAGTGAATCACTATGAAGAAATAGAAAACACCAAAACACAATAAATCCGGCAAACAACAATTGCATTCTAATAAGCAAGATCAAACCTGAAACTTAGGAGCAAATTTGAAGCTTCACAATTATGACAAATCATCAGATTTCAGGAAGAAGGTTGAAATCTATACTCGCTAGAATGAATTGTTTTCAAAATCTACCAGTCGTTCCAAGTATTTTAAATGTTTGTTAAATCATCACAGCCACTGGGGCATAAAGCTATAGACTCAAGTTGAGGGTATATTAAGAATAACCATAGAAGCCACAAGGTAGAAGTTTCATACTTCGGCAGCAACCATAGAAGCTACAAGGTAGAAGTTTCATACCTCAGCAGCATCAAACAATGTCTTCAGTGATTCTCCATTTGATACAAGCCTTTGGTCAACAAGGGCAGTAATTTCTTGTAACACAGCTTTACATTCTGGACCTGCAGACTCACCAATCTGCACTAAAAAAAAATTGGATTATGATATCTTACCGATTAAACCAGTAAGCGGATAAGGTCAGACAAGCTAACACAAAAATGAGATGCATTTTGCTAAGATGACAGAAAGATAAGCATAACTTTTTGTATGGACAAAAGAAAGTTGGGGATTTTAATCCCATGAGGGGCTATAAGGACGGGATTTGGAGCACCGAAATCCCTTCTCAAATTACTTAGTAATACTCCCTCCGTCCCATAGTTATAGGCTGATTTTTCATTTTGAGATATCCCAATATATAGGCTACTTACTATTTATAAAATTTAGTTGGTTCATTGTTTTACTTTTATGCCCTTATAATAAATATTCAACCATTACTCTTTTTTTGAAAAAAACAACATTCAATGTCATTATTTTTATCACCACATTTAATGTTGTTATATTTTATTTGGTTAAAGTTATATGGTTATGGACTTTAATGGTCAGTACACGTCAATCAATGAAGTTGAGAGTATAAGTAAGGAGTAATTAACGTATTCATTAATTCCATATTAAGGGGTATATATGGAAAATTATGTTAAAATTTGCCACTTAAACTGATTTTCTTAAACTATGTGCCAAAAGAAATCAGCCTATAACTATGGGACGGAGGGAGTATATATTTTTCAGGAATCCCCATCTAAAGCAGGCTCCATCACAAATCGTCCCAATATAAAAGTTCCAATGGTATACTATTCCTCTCTCTCCCACTCCATTGTCCTGCACCGACACTTTCATTATTCTTTGAAATATGGCTACGGCAATGGCTCTGTCTCTCCTCTCTCTTTCTTTCTATATATTATATAGATACAATTTCACTAGAAACGATCGGGGCGACGACCACCTTACACAAACGTGCCGTGGAGTCCATCACTAAGGGGTGGGAGAAATGACTGGCCTTGACGAACAACCTCTAGATATTTAAATTCCCATACTTGGGATCAATATTACTTATAAAAAAAAAGGGGGAAAAAGAGCAAATGCCACAATCGGTGTTTTTTCCTTTGTTAACAGTACATACAAGTGTATCGTAAATTCACAGTTTTAGTGAGAAGGTTTTCCAAACAAGAGTTTTGTAAATAGTGGAACTTTAACAAAATTCGGGTTGTTTGCGTCAGGAACTAGGTGTAGCTATTTTCTGTTTGCTCTTTTGATTTAGAAGACTGGGCATTGGCATCCTTTCTGATATACCTAGGCACTTTTTTGTATACACCGTGTACACTAGGTTCGCCTCTCTTTTGGGACTTTAATGATATTATTTGTACAAATAATATAAATCATGAGATAAATAATGCCCAAGGGCAAATTAGGAGACTATATTGTTTTCTCCACCTGTTGATCAAACTCAGTGAAGTTGTAAACAGCAAGAACAACCCCAGAACTTGCAAGACTTCCACATGTCAGGTGAGGGAACTTCAGACGAAACCATGCACTAAGAGCTCCAGAGTAAGAAATACCAAAAACAAACCAAGGATTCTCAACACCTGATCTATTGAGCTTCACATTTAATGTTTCCTACAAAATAAGGCAAAAAAATCTGTTATAAAGCAAAAGATTAGTCAGGACAACAGAGATAAAATGTCCACGCTACATAAAAAATAAATTCGAGGAAAAAAAATAAAAATTCAACAATGTCATAACGTTATAAACTTTTATTATAAGTCACACAGACAACTGCCATCAAAAGGTAAAAGAAAATGATATATAATAATTTGTCACTAAATGATGAGAGAGAATCATATATAAGCCTATAAGGTTCAGAAATTCCTCATATAAGTGTGTGCACGTACTCTGGCAGATACATGCATACTTACAGATATTCTTATATGACTACTCCTATGTGAGAGAGAAAACAATACATCAGTTCAATTCAAAAAGTATGACCCACATACTCTTTTTTATCTGTTAGCGCACATATAATTATGCATACATATACATATGGATGCATAATATATGTGTATGTGTGTGCAATGCATGTGCGTACGCAAATGAACTTGACACACATACAGAGGAAGGTATTGCTTGGATCCAAGAAGATCTCTTCATTGCACTCGCAAAGGTATCAGAACATATGAGTGGCTGTAAAAATGAGATAGCACCTAGGGAAAATAAACTTTTGAAACTAAAGATAAAAATCTTCGTATAATGGAGATTTATTCATCTGTTGCAGAGCCAAAATGAAGAATTATAATAAACGGAAAAAGGAAAGGAAAAAATAACATTATCTTTTTGAGGAATCATCGTCAGCATTAACCAACATGCAAAAATTTAGAAGTTACAAGTATGTTTTGAAAGAACCATTATATATAATGATATTTATACTTCTCAATGTATATATATATATATATATACACACACACACACACATATATATATCACAATCTTGGTGATTTAAAAATTTCCACAAAACTCCACTATGAAAAAAGGTAGGGCTCGTAAAAAGCCTTTCCACAATTAAGCCTATCAAAAGAACTACTTACAGGACTTTTTTGAATCAGATCTTATTTATAAACTCCTCTGCCATAGCCTACATGCTATTAACATCATATACAATCAATCATAACTCATTAAGTTGAATGGCATCATAATCCACAAATAACATATGTTGTGCCATAACCTTTTCTCCATTAAAATGAAAAGCAACTTACCTGATAAAACTGACGGAAAACGGCCAAGTCAAAAAGTGCCTGCTTCGACGAGAGATATTTCAAATTTTCTGTGGTCAAGGATTTGAATGGGGAACTCTTCCCATAGTAGCGATGCTCAAGAGTTACCACAGCAGCTCCAAACTTTTTTGCCAAAATCTGTTTGAAATTAGAGGGTTTAGAAATATTCTTCTAATGATATTAGCTATTTAACATGAATCTACAGGAGTCCATAGTGGAAGCAGAATTCAAAATCATAAGAGCCAGGTAAGACTAGCAAAAAGTGTCAGGGTGCAACTGGGCCAACCACACACCACGGTAGGCTGGTTTGCTCCCAGGAATATAATGTTAGTACCAACATCAATCCCCAAGATAATTAGTATGACTACTTATCAGAAGAAAAAAATAGGAACGAATAACTAGTTTTGTATAATCAGGGTTGAATTAAATAAACATATTCATTTAAGAAACTTTGTCCTTTAAACATAGAATTTTGAGAATCACACTTCAATTGATTATATGGTTACTAGTACTCAAGCTTTGCCAAAATCTAGTGGTACCATAAATGAAGACAAGCCTGACCTGGCCTTACACCTACAAGTCAGCACTAAATATGCTTACATACCGAAGCATATGTTGTGGTCACTGAGTGCCTTCTTGGAAAAGGTCACTGAACATGCCACTTGGCCACAATATATACTACTACTATTACATTGAATAATTCAAACGACAAGCAGAAGGAGAAGCTCAATGATTCAAGTATAGACAATAACGTGAAATGTTAATATGGGTATGACTACAGGCTTTTGATTGATGCCTTCAACTACTTAACATAGTTAGTTTTGATGTGTGATCTTTTAAGTAGTGCCCTTCTACTACTAAAGATGATTGTCCTTAAAAGATAAAACCTGTGTGCAAATAAGACATTAACAACATTCAAATGGAGGTTAAGGCCGTCTTCTCCTCCAACCTCGTAATGGAATTGTCATACTCTAGTCTCTAATTCAGCCAATACTCGCATCAAGATAAAATATAATACTTTGCATCACCAATTTTACAATAGAAAGGATTAAATGGAGGGATGCCATCATAACACAAGGAAATAAACAAAAAAATGAAAAAGAAAAAAAGAGCAGCAGCAATAACAATATGTTTCAACTATAAAATTCACAGTTACACTATATATATTAGTTGTGAGACTTACACTGATATAGTCATTTGCTATCCCCTTGCATGCAGATTCACCACATATATTCAAAAAAATTGGTCCATCAGGAAGTCGGAAGTGGTCAATATACTCGTAATAACGCTGCGCAAATTTACGATGATCCTATAGATGCCAGCAGAAAAATACAAGTATAATTAACACTACCTACTATGATGTATAAATATTAACAATCTGGCCTTTTTTTTCTTTTCCTGTAAGTACATATTTTAAACATCTGGATTTAAATATTAAAATCAAATGTGTAAATATGCACTTAACAAAACTCAAAAAAGACGCGCAGTAGATGTGTTTATAGAAAACGTAAATTAAAATTCATCATCGCCTGTACAGTAGCAGCAACTTTTATCCATGTGAGTACTTTTACAACACCTTTAGTGCACAGGAATTAATGCAGTCGGACTTTTCAGATAAACAAATGAAATCTTATTTAGTACCTACCATACATGGCATATAGGGTATCCAAAGTCCATATTTGTTGTCCCATAGTGATCAACTCCATCCAAGAGACAAAAGACATACCAAAACATTTTGAACTTCACTGTCATCCTTGAGTCATATGTCAGAGGTTAGGCATTTTAGTCTTTTAATTGTTTACCAATGGCATAGGTAAAGGTTGTACATGACCACCACCCAGGGTGCTTAGCAAGCAGCAAGTCAAAACGCTGTCGCCTGTCGATCTCCATGAGATCATGCTCACAGATGTATTTACCAAGTCCAAATGAATGTTCAAGCTTTTAAAAATGACACCCAAAAATGACTCAGGGGTAACTACACACCGCCACCAATCATCATGTAGATGGTGAAATTAGGCAAAGAGCTCGTGATGATGTTGAGTTTTATAAGAATCCAAGGCAAACAATATAGCAATTGTGTCCCAAAGATAGGCAACTTCAAGAAGGGAAAGTAAGGATATGTAACTTTTATATTTCAACTAATGCAGCATTTTCTTTACAGAATAAACTACTATAAGGCACAACTGAAATGAGGTGACCCCAATGTGTTCATATACTTAGTTCAGATGTAACTTTAAATAGTATAATTGATAAAAACGCAACCATGTTATCAAAGGCTCTGTTTGGAACTTGAAAAATTGGGAGAGAGACTTTGAACTCTGAAAGGAAAAAAGGAAAACCAAATGAAGATAATAAAGAAGAAAATGTCCTTAAATAGGCATATCCAACTATGTTATTAATACTCCATCCATTCCATAAAAAGAGTTGCACAAAAATTAAGTGTAGTTTATCCCTAAATTCATTGAGTTAATTAGCAGCGGTAACATGATAATTTAATTGTGATACTAACCTTGAGAACATTGTGTCATTTTATTTTAACATCAAAAGAAATATGCTTCTTTTTTTTTTGTGGAACGGAGGTATAATTATGAAACCCAAAATGAAGTACAATTGGCAAAAATCAAGTGTGGTGAATCTCATGAAGATCTGTTGAATTTCTTTACATCACAGTTTTTCTTCCTTTTCCTTTGTTTTTCATCAATTTTTTTGAGTTGGAAGACATAAAATGAGTTCCATAAATTTCTTGATTGAAGTATGCACAAAACTTGTTACGATAACCTAAAGCAAAAGCTATACTTAATTCACTAGCTACTGAACATCTTATAGCTAACCTACAAATCCAGATGTGTTTTGTATAGTCACACACTCAAAACACATACGAGGTGTAAGGCCAAGGGCCATTAGTAAAATTACATAAAGTTTAGGAACTTTTTTCTTAATTAGGAGGCTTCTACAAGTAGTGATGTATACTATGTTCACTCTAGTATATAACTGGTCTTGATTCTGAGAATAACACCTACTGCAAGCATAAATTAATCTATCTGACCTAAACCTCGATCAAAGATTTATCAAGCTTCAGGCTTCAGCCATTAATCATCACAGATACAAATTAATAGTATTAAAGTGGTGCGATGGAGTATATAGCTTGCGAAAAACAGCTTGCAGAGAAATCTCGGTGACTCGCACGTAAATAACTACTATAGATGGATTAGTATAATAATGGAGAGAAATAAATACATAGGGAGAGAAGTGATCGAGAGTCTGATTGAACCAGAGTGGCTGAGTGGTTAGGTAATTGCTGCTGGTACTCAGCCGGTCAAGAATTCGATAGGTGGAGATCCCATTAGAGACGGTTAACAGCAGTGAAGACGACGCAATGAAAAACACCAACCTGCTTCTCACACTCGCCGTGCTCTCGCTTCTCTTTGACAATGGAATCATCTTCTTCTTTGTTTGGATCCAAAAATCAACAACTTATATATATATTTTATATGGCGTGATCTCTTTAATGGGCTCCCTGTTTAGGTAATACTGTTGTCCTAGCGTTGGGTCGCGTATTGTAAAAATATTATTACTAGTTTCTTACCCGTCCAAGGCACGGGTGTTGTGCTTTGAGTGAAAGGTTTTAATTCCTTATATATATATATATATATATATTTGTTATATTTTATTGAAATTTAGCATTCTTAATAAAATAATTTTTTTGTTGGTCTAGGTTTTATATGGATCACAGTAAATATTTATGTGAGTTTTTATTATATTATATATAAAAGATATATTTGCATACTCTGAAATAAAAGTCTATATATGTGTATTTAAAAATTTTGAAGGCACCAAAGAAAAATTACATGGAAAAGAAAAATCATTATGAATTGTCTTATAATTTTGCAATTAATCAAAGAGATTACAAATTAACTCCATAAATTAGGAAATCAGAGGCTTCCAGTTTCTTCAATCAATTCCATTTGATTTCAAAAAAAAGTGTTGAATATGCCAACATACAAGTGTGACCAATCTAACCTTGTACGTACATTGACATAATTGGACTACAAACTTCATATATATAAATTGGAATATTAAAAGATTGCAACTCAAACATGTTTGTATTAATTCGGAATTTAAAAAATCAAACTCCTCCAGCCAAGTTCCAGTGATTCGCACAATTAATTAATTGTCTATTTTACTGGGAAGGTACGTACGTGTTCCAAAATGGAATAACAGTATTCCTTTGGTGTCAACAAGCCATTGCTGTTCTATGCCCTGCCAATGAAGAGACATTACAACAAAGATAGCCCAACTTATTAGCATGAAGTTCGTTTTTGAGTAGTTTTATTAATTAATAACAGCTTTAACAACGCATGTTACATATGTATGATCCAAAATATTAACTTACCAAAAAAATGAATTTCCACGCTAACCGGATCCAAAATATTCGTGACTTTGGTAAAAATCAGTAACAAAGTTAAAATAATGGTCTCATATTAATTTATAGAGATGCTAATAAGGAGAGGCGGTAAAGGTCAGAAATCGAGCCAATATAGTTAGGGCTGGGCCTTTCGAAAAAAACTGAATGGCGAGGCCAGGATTCGTTAATAATATGATCCAAATCGAAAGCATTAAAAATAGTTCAATAAAAAATATGAGTAGAATCGAAGCAAGGTTATACTCGACTTCGCTTAAGATTCAAACTACTCGAATTTTTGATTGTGATTCGATACATACTTTCGATTAATACATATTCGATTAAATGTTCGATACATTCTCTTATAATATATACAAATTTAAATCAAATTAGGATAATTAGTTATTATTTTGTTTTGTTTTTAATTTTAATTGTGATTTTATATTTGTAAAGTGTAATAATAAAAATATTTTCTCATTTTTAAGTAAAATAACAGATTCAATTTATAATTATATTTATTATAAAACTAGTTATTATGTTGAGACTCGAATTCGAACTTGAATTTGAAGCTCGCGAATAGTTTGAATAAATATTCGAGTCGAGTCGAATCTGAGTAAGATTTTTCAAATATAATTCGAATTCGAGCCGAATTCGAATACGAATTTATCATTTCGAATCGAATTCGAGTAGCTCTCTGTTCGCTCCGGTTCGACTCGTTTACACCCTTAGAGGCAGGCACGTACACTCTTTAGCTACATGAGTTACGTAGCAGCTTCAAATTAAATTGCTTTGGTAAAGACCTTCCCACTACAGTTACATATTGTTAACGCCAAGATCTTTCTCCACGTCCCAATCACCAAAATCTCGCATACTTCAACAAGTCAACACCAAAAGCTTGGCTACCGACCACGAGGATAGCTCGGCGTGAGAGTCGATCAAGACAAAGCGATCACAAGGTTAACCATGGAGGATAAAAATATCTAGTGTATTGAGAGGATAAAATATCGCTATGTTACCTCTAGATTGTGTGTGATCCTTGCTCATATACTCCAAGGTCCTCAGATGTGGATCGACTTCCTGTGCCCACAACCTTTAAATGACTCTAAGCCTTGTCCCATCCTCATTAATGGCATGCAGAAATGTCACCAAAGTTATATCCCCAATCTACACCGGCCACAAAGCCTGTGGAACCATACTCATCTAGTCATTCTACCACTGTCATCATTGATAATACTTCATAGGCCTAAATAAAGATAATATCCACTAAATGGGTGGCCCGAATGAACCGAACCTAATACTTTCAAGACCCACCTCAACATGTCTAAAGTATTATGGCCCAACATTGCTTCCCCGCCTTTTTATTAAATGGAGGTTTAATGAAAGAGTATAAAGTGAATCACCCGAATAAAAGGAATTATAATGAGATCAACAAAGGCCCAAGATACAACTTACCAAGGCCCAATAGGTAAATCTCAAACAACAATTCAAATAGAATCGGATACACTCCTTCGACAACCAAGGATGGCATAAGGAGTGGTTTTTTGTCAAAGGACCCAAATCTCCTCCATACCGATGGACCACTTCCGATCGCATCTCTCCAAACTTCGGAAATATTTCAACGGAACGAGTGAGAGAAATGGCGAGCCTTCTAGAGAAGATTCACATTAAGGAATGGAGCTTCGGACTTCTGAGTAAACAAGCATGGTTGTACGACCATAACTGTAAGTCTCGAACCCACTTTATTGTTTAACTCCCAATTTCCATTAGTAGTTATCGTAAACAATTATTCCTCATCTGTTGCAGTGTCTCTGATCAAACCAACGTCAATCAACCGAAGGGATCCAGACAGATTTCTTTTTAGTACGTCAATCGACCGGAGGAAGAGTATTTTTGTTGCAATAAATGTTTAAAACATGTTAAACATGCTTGCGGGACCACATTTATCGATCGAAATTTGATTATAAACAGAAAATCGCTTGGTTATGGATTTCGGTCAATTTCTATTTGGAATTTGGAAAAACTTTCTTACGCAAAGTTGTAGAGAATTGAATTTCCTATAAAATCTCACAAGATTCAATTTTTCGATAGAAGGGCTATTTATTATGAATTATTGAAGTTCAAGCTTGAAATAATTGATTTTTGGAAGTTTAAAATATTTTAAATAATAAAACGCGTTTTTGTTTGTTTTGTGGGCTACAACATGTGCATAATGAGCTGAGATCAGATCTAGGAAGGTGGGCGAGAAATCTTAATATATATATTAATATTATATTAAATTTTCTTTGATGTTCTAAAGCATTTTCCTATAAATAGGTGCTTAGGTTAAATTGAAAATCACACGTAAAGCCAAGTTTTCTCTCTATATTATCGAGTTTATTCTTGTGAGTATTTTGAGTATACTTTGAGTATTGTTAGACGGTGCAAGTTCCTTCAAAGACTATACCCGTATTCCAAATTTAAAAGTACTGATCTTTCGAGTAAGGGATATTATTTTTTTTTCGTAATGATATTATTTCTTCAATATCATTATGCTAAAATATTGATCTGAAGTTTTTATCAAATTTAGAACTTTTGGTGTTGAGTTACTATTCACGTATACTGAAACTATTCACGATACTGACCTTATTCAATAAAAAAATAAAATTTCTTCTTTTCGTCTCAAATATCTATTCGGATACTAGCTTTGATTGTATCCATGTTTTGATCATTCTTGAATTTTACACCACTATGATTATTTTGAGGTATTTTTGAACATGGATAAAACAAAAGTACGAATCCTTAATCCTTAATCCTTGTCATTTTGTTTCACCGGATTCGTTTTTTAAAAATATTTTCATCATCCTCGATCTTAAATGATGATATTATTGAATATCTTTGGCATGTAGTGCAAAAGATGAATGATTTCAAAGAATATCTTTGGTCAGTAGTGCAGATGAAAGTGTTTAGATGAACATGACTAATTAATGAATATCTTTGGCCAGTAGGTGCAAAGATGAATATTTGATTCCGGATGTATATTGATTGATGTTACAGGATAAAAGATAGACGATGAACTTTTAAATTCATACATAGAAGATAGTAGTTTGCATTCTCTACTTAACTCTTCTAATGAATTATTATTTCATTCTGCGAATATTGATTTAAAATTTGTTGTCTATTGTATTCTATTAGATTTTTCCCGTGAAGACTAACGGTAATTTGTTGTATATTATCTTAGTCATAATATTCTTTCTTGGGCTAGTTAGAGCTCACCCTTTTCCTTTTTGTTCCATTTTTCTTCTCGTGGAGGCGAGAATATAAGCGAGTACGAGTGGGGTATGGAATGAAGGTTTTAGAAAAGAATTGTTTAGTAGTCCTCACTATTTTTGTAAAATAATGTATCAATAAATGTGATGAGGATTTATTTGAGTATAGATATTTATCTGTAAGATAATATTTGTATTCAAACTCACGCTTTTATCTTGTTGTAATAATAAAGTTGTAGTTGTTTACATGCTACGTATTTAACAACTCGAATAGGTGATGATACCTATTTTGGGGGCGTCACAATTGGTATCGAGCTTAGGATATGATCTCCGGCGGAGATCGGGGAATAGAACTAGGAGGGAGAGAGAGTAAATCCTTCACTAGTGTGTCTACCTAAGCTTATTTTTTAGTTGAGTCAATATATAAGGATATTATGTGATATATTGATTTCCTTAATTAACCCTTGTTTTATGACATGATTTGAGAATGTCGATCGAGAATATTAACAATGGAATTGAGACCAGTGGAGACGCCTTTGTACTCACCAACGAGGAGAACGTCTGTAATGTGGCAATGTTCCTCCCGTGAACAACACCAATCGAAGCGAGATGATGAACGAGGGGATGTTTAGAAGCTTTTTGCGATTAATGCAAAATCATACGAGGAGACTCGTGTTCAAAATACGAGAGAAATGATAGCAATTCACGGGTTGTCACAAATGCAAGCGCTTCAAAGAGTTGGGACCACGAATTTAAGGAAAGCGATCCCGATCATGGCGGCGGAAACATGGGTCAAGCAAATTACCAAGATATTCGATGTCTTGGGATGCACTTTGAGAACAGAAGGTTCCATTCGCCACCTTTATGTTTTCATGGCGAGGCGCGACTCATCGGTGGGAGTCATGTAAGCGTACCCATCCAAATTCCGCACTCAAAGATGTCTCTTGGGAGACGTTTCAGAACTATTTAATGACAAATACTTTCCCGAAAGTGTTCGTCGTATGAAGGAAGTGGAGTTCATCGATTGGAACAAAACAACATGACGGTGTCTCGAAGACGAAGCAAAGTTTGCAGAGTTATCCGTGTTTGCACCTCATTTGGTGGAGAATGAGGAACGTATGACGCGGATGTTTCTTAGAGGTTTGAAACCCTAAGATACGCATAATATCTCATTTCTCATAAATTTTCTCTCTATTCGGATGTGTTGTTAATAGGGGCTCAATTGTTAGAAGCGAGATAACGAGTATATTCAACCAGGGACCATAACCAGGATCGTATTGAGAGATAGCGGTCAATGTAATAATGATAACCAAATGAGAAAGAAATGAGACGGACAAAATGGTAACCACTCTGGTGGTAATCATGGCCGTGAAAATAGAAGAAGCGAGTCGGAGGAGATTTTAAAAAGAGGAGATTTAACAACGACCATGTGAAGGCGACAAAGGTCTTAAGAAGAATCGGTTCTAAGGGAGGAGAACGACCACCGGTCATATATTACAAATCGAAAAAGAGGATATATCACCAAACCGCCCACAATTCAAGGTAAGCTATAATTGTGGAAAGGAAGGATATATCGCTCGAGATTGACGATGGCGAAACCTAGTTCAATGGGGATGGTGACTCAAAAGATCGTCCCTGAAAAAGTCAAAGTCAACGATTTCGGAAGAAGCGTTTGTTGTGGATCGGTCAAATGCGAGAAACTCAAACGAGGTGATCACGGGTAAGCTATTTATAAATTCTTGCGAAGTTTATACCTTACTTGATCTGGTGCTACCCATTCATTTCTCTCTCTGCGTGTGCTCAACGCTTAAACTTGACTCGGGAGAAATTAGACTTTGACTTTATCTGTGAAAACTCCGTTAGGAGAAACTTTCATCACATCCAATCGCTTTATAAATCTTGTTTGATTCAAGTTGGCACCATCACCTTACCCATTGACCTTTATCTCTTTAAAGATACTTGCTTTTGATGTGATTTTAGGGATTGATTGGTTAACTACTCATCATGCCAAAATTGATTGTTTTCGTAAGGTTGTTAGTTTTCATATTCCTAACCAACCTGTTAGACGAATTCAAGCAAATAAACCATTAAAATCAATCACCGTCATATCTAATCATAAAGCTTTATTCGCTTATCAAAAAGCGGATGTCGCTTTCTTAGCCCATGTTATGGATTTGAATAAAGACACGTCAAATTTGAATAATATTCTGTTGTTATTGACTTTCCGACGTATTTCAAGAACTTTCCTAGGTCTACCCCGAACGTGAAGTTGAATTCTTTATTGATCTTGAACTCAGCACAAAGCCCATTTTTAAAACCCATATCGAATGGCTCTATTGAACTTCAGGAGTTAAAGGTCCAACTACGAAATTGTTGGACATCTGGTTTCATCTGGCCTAGTACATCTCCTCGGGGTGCTCTGTTTTATTTGTAAAGAAGAAAGATTTTAGTATGCGACTTTTGTATTGACTATCGGAATCGAACCATGTCACCATCAAGAATAGGTATCCTCACCTCGTATTGATGACTTGTTTGACCAATTGTGCGGGGCACAATTCTTTTCAAAATCGATCTTCGCTTACGGATATCATCAATTTGAAGATTAGAATCGAGGATATTCCAAAGACCGCTTTTAGAACTCCCAGACGCGGGCATTATGAATTCTTAGTCATGTCTTTCTTTGATGACTAATGCTCCTCGCGGCTTTCATGGATATGATGAACCGAGTATTCAAGGAATATTTGGATCGGTTTGTTGTTGTCTTTATTGATGACATCCTTATATATTCCAAAAGTCGTGAAGATCATGAGCACCATTTGAAGTTTGGTACTCCAAAGGCTTCGTGAAAACAAACTATATGCCAAATTGAAGAAATGAGAGTTCGGCGGTGGAAGTAGCATTCCTTGGGCACGTGGTGTCGAAACATGGAGTATCTGTTGATCCGTGAAGATTGAAGCAATACAAAGTTAGAGCAACCAAAGTCGGTGATCAAGTACGTAGCTTTTTGGCTTAAATTTGGTTATTATCGGAGATTCGTGGAAGGGTTTTCTCGAATCGCTACTCCATTAACTTCAAATTAACTCGGAAGGATACAAAATTCGTTTGGAGCGAAGAATGCGAGAAGAGTTTCCAAGAGCTTAAGAGAGACTTATTTCAAGACTGTACAACAATACCATCCGGTTCGGATGGATTTGTTATCTACAATGATGCTTGAGCAAAGGGGTTAGGATGTGTTCTCTCATGCAACGTGGGAAAGTCATAGCTTTATGCCTCGCGACAACTTAAAGAGTATGAGAGGAATTATCCTACTCATGATCTAGAGTTAAGTAAGCAATGCTTTTTTGCTTAAAGATATGGAGGCACTATCTATATGGGGAGAAAGTGGAGATATATTCGCACCATAAAAGCCTTAAATATTTCTTCACTCAAAAGAACTCAACACGCGGCGTGACGTTGGCTCGAGCTATTGAAAGACTACGACCACACTATTCAATACCATCCCGAAAAGCGAATGTGGTAAATTTATCGCGTTGAGTAGAAGATCATATCGCGAGAACGAGAGTGCGATGATGTCAAGTATACGACAGAGCCAACTTTAATAGAAAAAGTTAAGGTTGTTTCAAGCCACCGAACCGGAAGCGATGCGTGCGTGAAGAAGAAAGTACAAGAAGGAGCTATTAGGGCGAGAATTGATGAAGAAGGAATACTTGAGTCCACTCTAGACTTTGTGTTCCTAACGACTCGATTTGAAGTACAAGATTATGATGGAGGCACACAATACACCATTTGCAATCCATCTCGGAAGTACTAAAATGTATCGTGATCTTCGACATACATTTTGGTGGAACAATATGAAGAGAGATTGCAAAGTTTATCTCGATGTGTTTAACTTGTCAACGTGTAAAGGCGAGCATCTAGTACTGAAGGGTCCGTTTGCAACCACTTGAGATTCCGAAATGGAAGTGGGAACACATTACCATGGATTTCAAGTTTAGGTCTTCCTACGGTTTCTCAGGCATCAATGCTATTTGGGTTATTGTTGATAGATTAACCAAGTCTGCTCATTTCTTGCCGACACGGAGACTTATTCACTTGAACGTCTTCTTGGTAGACATGACGTGAATGAGATTGTGAGGTTGCATGGCATGCACAGATCCATAGTTTCGGATCGTGACCCAAGATTCACTTCAAGATTTTGGGTTAGCTTGCAAAAAAAAGCTATGGGCACGGATTTACGATTTAGTTCGGCATACCATCCTCAAACGGACGAACAATCGAAAAGGACTATTCAAACTCTTGAAGATTTATTAAGACTCTATGTCCTGACTTCAAGGCGATTGGGATAAGTATTTACCATTGGTGGAATTCTCCTACAACAACAGCTTATCGAGCAAGTATAGGTGTAGCTCCATTTGAAGCATTATATGGACGAAAGTGTCGTCGCTTCCAAGATGTTGGGACGAGGTGGGTGAAGCAACACCGTTGGGACCCGAGTTGAATACGTATGACTACGGAAAAAGATCCAAATGATTCGACAACGTATACAAAGCGGCACAAGATCGACAAAAGAGTTATGCGGATCTTCATCGAAAGGACGTGGAATTTAGTGTAGAGGATCATGTATTATTGCGAGTTCTTTCTATGGAAGGGAGTTACAAGATTTGGGAAGAGAGGAAAGCTCAATCCACGATTTATTGGTCCATTTCAAATTCTTAACCGAGTAGGAAATGTAGCCTATAGACTCGCGTTACCTCAAGGTATGTCTCGTGTTCATAATGTGTTTCACATATCATCTTTTCAGAAATATGTGAAAGACACGAACCACGTTATAGAGTTAGAACCTGACGAGATAAATAGAAGACTTAACGTATGAGGAGGTACCACAAGATTTTGGATAGGAAGGAGCATGTCCCACGCTGAGAAGGTCATACCACAAGTTAAAGTTTTGTGGAGGAATCATGCTATAGAGGAAATGACCCGGAATTGGAAAGCGGAATGAAAGCGAGGTATCCTCACCTTTTTGAAACACTGTCGTACGTCAATTTCGAGGACCGAAATTTCATAAGGAGGGAGGTTGTAAGACCCCAACTTATTATTAATGAAATTTAATTTTCTATTTATTATTTTGAAATAGTAAGGGTTGATTTGATTAATGTGGATATTAGTTAGGGGTAAAATACGCAAATACTTCAAAATAAGCAAGTGGTTATAAAATATTCATTGTTGTTTGGGAATATTCGTTTGGTCGTGGAATATTCAGATCGTCGGGAATATTTGTGCGACGCATGACCGTGTGTGGGCCCATAACTGAAAGCGATTGGATGAAGAAAACGACAAATATAAGTGGTTTAAAAATAATCTAGGCGTAGTTATTACTGCTATTATCTTGTTAAAATACCGGTTGGTTAAAACACAAGAAGACACGATTATTGTACCAATTATTGATTCTTACGTAGAAAGCACTACTCAATAATGGTTACGATAATTACTTATTCAATATTTTATTGAGTTAATAATTGCTTGCGTTGATATTTTCTATTATCATTGTTTCAATAATTGTCATTACACAAGATTTTTCATTATCGAAGCAATAATTTATATTATCCTAATAATATTATTAGATAACATTATTGGCAATGTCTAGAAAGTTCATGTCAAGGAGAGGTTTGGTCACCTAATCATACGACAAGAAGAAGAAATTCTTATTGGAAAGTCCCTCTTCACGAAAACTGCTTAGTTGTCAATATCAGATTCTATAATATTATTTGTGAATAATTAATTATTGATTCATATGATGAGGAAAATATTGATTTTATGTGGATATAGATGGAGAAAAATTTTAATGTGACAATTGTTGAAAATTGAAATTTTATCTTTTTCTCGATAAAATAATTTATTTAAATATATTATTATATTTTAATAATATAATAATGGTGATATTTTTACAACGAATGTGGGATATATGAGTATACGAGGAGGAAGAGTATTTTTGTTGCAATAAATGTTTAAAAACATGTTAAACATGTCTGTTGGACCACATTTATTAATCGAAATTTGATTATAAACGTAAAATCGCTTGGTTTGTGGATTTCGGTCAATTTTATTTGGAATTTGGAAAAACTTTCTTCTATGAAATTGTAGAAATTGAATTTCCTATAAAATCTCATGAGATTCAATTTTCTGATAGAAGGCTATTTATTATGAATTATTGAAGTTCAAGTTCAAATAATTGATTTTTGGAAGTTTAAAATATTTTAAATAATAAAAACGTTTTTTGTTTGTTTTGTGGGCTACAACATGTGCATAATGAGCTGAGATCAGATCTAGGAAGGTGGGCGTAGAAATCTTAATATATATATTAATATTATATTAAATTTTCTCTTTGATGTTCTAAAGATTTTCCTATAAATAGGGTCTTGGGTTAGAATTGAAAATCACACCGAAAATCAAGTTTTCTCTCTATATTATCGAGCGTATTCTTGTGAGTATTTTGAGTATACTTTGAGTATTGTTAGACGGTCTGAAGTTCCCTTCAAAGACTATACCCTTAGATTCCAAATTTAAAAGTACTAATCTTTCGAGGTAAGGATATATTATTTTTTGTAATGATATTATTTCTTCAATATCATTATGCTAAAATATTGATCTGAAGTTTTTATCAAATTTGGAACTTTTGGTGTTGAGTTTCTTATTCACGATATCTTAACTATTCACGATACTCTGACTATTCAATAGAAAAATAAAATTTCTTCTTTTTCCAAATATCTATTCGGATACTAGCTTTGATTGTATCCATGTTTTGATCATTCTTGAATTTTACACTTACTATGATTATTTTTGAGGTATTTTGAACATGGATAAAACAAAGTGCGAATTCTTAATCCTTAATCCTTGTCATTTTGTTTCACCGGATTCGCTTTTTAAAAATATTTTTCATCATCCTCGATCTTAAATGATGATATTATTGAATATCTTTGGCCCAGTAGTGCAAAGATGAATGATTTCAAGAATATCTTTGGTAGTAGTCTGCAAAGATGAGCAGTGTTTAGATGAATATGACTTAACTAATGAATATCTTTGGCTGAGTGCAAAGATGAATATTTGATTCCGGATGTATATTGATTGATGTTACGGGATAAAAGATAGATTTATGAACTTTTAAATTCATACATAGAAGATAGTAGTTTGCATTCTCTACTTAACTCTTCTAATGAATTATTATTTCATTGCTTGAATATTGATTTAAAATTTGTTGTCTATCAGATTCTATTAGATTTTTTCCCGTTGAAGACTAACGGTAATTTGTTGTATATTATCTTAGTCATAATATTCTTTCTTGGGCTAGTTGACTCACCCTTTTCCTTTTGTTCCATTTTTCTTCTCGTGAGGCGAGAATATAAGCGAAATGCAGTCTGGTAATGGGAATGAAGGTTTTAGAAAGAATTGTTTAGTAGTCCTCACTATTTTTGTAAAATAATGTATCAATAAATGTGATGAGAATTTATTTGAGTATAGATATTGTCTGTAAGATAATATTTGTATTCAAACTCACAGCTTTCTTGTTGTAATAATAAAGTTGTAGTTGTTTCTGCATCTATGTATTTGACAACTCGTAATAGGTGATGTATACCTATTTTGGGGGCGCCATGATGCCTCCTCGATATGCCTTCCGATTTAATGGATCCGAATCCTTCGCGCCAAAAGAGGAAAACCCAAGCAGATCCTCCCATCCAAGAACCACAAGTACCTCTAATGAAAACCGATCCTCCGCCAACCACCCCCACCGAATTGTTGTTTTTGACGAAGAGCAGAAGAACAAGTGGGCGATCACTCAAACTTTCTCGAAAAGACAACCAACCTCCTCGGATTTCAGTTCGAAGCCTCGGAATCCCCACTCTCGCCGAATCCAAGAGAATTTTCCCTTTGAGCTCTCTGACTCCTTCGTCTGTAATACCGACAACCACCGATTCTAAGAATGACAACTCTATCATGGACTCGCTTTCAACGAGGAATGAAGTACCAAGCTAGAGTAAAGCTTAACTTATCCATTTTCATATCGGCCCATTAATTTTGAATCGATAGATTAACACCGATCATCCGCAGTAAACATCGTCTTGGACGCCTCGCCCCCAAATACCAAGAGGTCAAGTCGAAGAAAGCCGCTCGAAAAGAGAATACCTCGCTTAAGTCTGCTTTGGCGAAAGATAAAAGTAGTCTCAAAGTTCTTATTCAAGACAATGAGTGCCTTCGAAAGACCTCGCTTGCAACCAAAGAAGATTTGAAGACATCCGGGACCACTCATCAAGTCATCATCGATATAAATATCGATTTTCTCAAGAAAACGAAATTTTGGTGAAGAAAAATCAAGATCTCGACCCAATCTAACTTCGATTCTGTAGAAAGCAAAATAAAGATATCCAAGCTAAAGATCTTGAAGCAAATGGCCCATCGTCAAAAGCTTGAAGAGAAACTTCGAGAACTCTGGACTCTTAGAATTTGGGCCCCACCACTAATCGATTAGTTCGCAAGAGAGATTGAAGCAAATTACGAAATCCAACGAATCGAACAATGAAGTTGTCCACATGTACTCAAGGAAGGTGCGAGGTCTCAAAGTAAATAAAAGCCAAACTTGTAAGTGGCGAAAGTAAACCCGGCTCTCGACTTGACTCTTGGACGGTGAGAGACAATAAGGAAGCTTAAAGATATCATCCAAGCTTTAGGATTCTGAAAAAGACATCTCCTTTGTAAATGATTGAGATATCAATGAAATAATTAACAAATTCTTATCCTTATTGCACCTTTGAACATTTCTTGTCAATAATTCATCATCAATCAACGTGAAAATGTATAATCTTAAATCATTAGTCAATAACTAAGCAAGTAATATAACATATAAGATCAAATAATAATGTGACCCGAACTTAACACTTAAAAATCAGGTAATAAAGTAATGCAATACTTATTCGTTCTCAAGTGTGAGATGATTCTCGCTTCATTAGAATTTGTTTACCCCGAAAGGCCTAATAAAACCAAGAGATGACATTTACTTACCACGGCGGGCTGACAAAGTCTAAAGGACAACGCTTGCCTACCACGAAGGGCCTGACAAGGTTTGAAAGATGACACTTTCCTACCCCGAAGGGCCTGACAAGGTCTAAGTGCAACACTTGCCTACCACGAAGGGCCTGACAAGGTCTGAAAGATGACACTTGCCTACCCCGAAGGGCCTGACAAGGTCTAAGTGACCACCTGCCGAAGAGGCTACCATCGAATGGTCAGCGAGTCCACCCGAACCTCCTAACACCAATGACGTTTGCCTACCACGAAGGGCCTGACAAACTCATAAGGACCACCTGCCGAAAAGGCTACCATCGAATGGTCAGCGAGTCCACCCGAACCTCCTAACACCAATGACGTTTGCCTACCACGAAGGGGCACGACAAACTCATAACGACCACCGGCAGAAAAGGCCGCCATCGAATGGCCAAATGAGTCCACCCGAACCTCCTAACACCAATGACGTTTGCGTTTACCACGAAGGGCCCGACAAACTCATAAGGACCACTGCCGGAAAAAGTTTGCCGTGAATGGGCGTGAGTCCACCCGAACCTCCTAACACAGGGGTGGCATTTCTTTGTACTGTCGGGACTATGGATGAGCTACAAAGTCCTCGTGAATGTTTTAAACTTGATCCCATGAGTGGCGCCTCATTAACTTTGATCCCTGGCAATGGACCCAGTCACTACCCCCAGCACAACAAGAGGTATAGGAGATAAAATTGAATATAGCTTTTTGGTGGTTGGTGTGGGATCGAACCATTTAGCTGACACAAAGATCCACATGAACCCTCCGAATAACATCTTTAGCTTCGGGCGGCACCCAAAGTTCCTCAATAGTGGGAGATGGGTCCACAATTAGAATACCCGTCTGCAAACAACGCCCACGAATTCTGATTCTGCCGAAGCATTGCAACGGTTTTGTCGGACTCTTCAGATTCTCCATAACTATCATCATCTTATTTCTTCATCCCTAAGGACACGGCTTATATATCAAACCGGGTGCTGCTTACCCCTAACTTCTCGCACCAAAACTGCTCCCACTGCCAACGAACTAGCTGCCAGATACAAATAACATAGCTCAGCAGGAGCGGGCTTCATCGACAAAGGCACCGAATAAAAATAGGTCGTTTATTCCCTGGAAGGCGTGTTTACAGCCCGAAGTCCACTGGAACGTCTTAGCATTCTTCGGCCCTTTCCTCGTACCAAAGATTGGCAAACATCTTTCTGCCGATTTGGACAGAAACCTTCTCAAAGTCTCTTCCGAGTAGTCTTGTCTTTTCCATTCGAACCTGCAGCTTTAGATGGGCCTCTCCGAAGACGAGTATCCACAGGGCGGTGTGCCCTCGGTGGATTCTCGAGAAGTCGTCTTCCGAGTCCTTCGACCGTAATCCAAGACGATATAGGCGGAATACCCTTCTTCGGCCAATCAGGAAAATGGTTGTTGGGTCTTCGTCTACTCTGCTTCGACCATAATCCCGAAGACCAATAGGGCGGAATACCCTTCTTGACGATCGGGAAAATGGTTTGTTGGGTCTTCGCTCACTCGCTTCGACCATAATCCGAAGACCAATAAGGCGGAATACCCTTCTTCTACTATTTATTTAGAAAATGGTATTGGTCTTCTTCACTACTCTCTTTGACCATAATCCCGAAGACCAATAGGGCGGAATACCCTTCTTCGGCCAATCAGGAAAATGGCTGTTGGGTCTGCTTCGATCCCAAGGACGGCCTTGAGACATGTCTTTAAAGTGTAGACTTCTTTCTAACTTGATCGGTCTCATCGATCGACCACTTGGTTATAGGATTCTAGCAGTATGCCTTCTATCCTTTTCCGGACCATGGTCAGGTCTTCTCTCGGCAGAAAAAATCGATCTTCTTCTAGCATCACCTTGGGCTCTTGAACGAGAACCCTCAAAAACCTGCTTGTAAGCAGTACCAGCATGAGCATTCTTTGAAGGACCCAATCAATCCTTGACATATACTCATTGTGTGTAGATCGAAGTCATAGTCATCGACTTAACTGCTTCTACTCTTCTTCACCATGGATTCCGGCGTAGAAGCGGCTCTGATTTGTGATTGAAAATACTCAAGACACTAGAACTAAAAGCCCTCCTTCTAGCGCTTGAATGTTAACGCCAAGATCTTTCTCCACGTCCCAATCACCAAGACGCGTCCAGATATCCCTGCAGTTCCAACAAGTCAACACCAAAAGCTTGACGACCGACCGTCGAGGATAGCTCCCGTGAGAGTCGATCTGACGATCACAAGGTTAACCATGGAGGATAAAAATATCTAGTGTATTGAGAGGGATAAAATATCAGTTAAGTGTTACCTTTAGATTGTGTGTGATCCTTGCTCATATACTCCAAGGTCCTGTATGTGACTGACTTCCCGGGCCCACAACCTTTAGTCGACTAAGCCTTGTCCCATCCTCATTAATGCCATACAGAAATGTCAGTCAAAGTTCTATCCCCAATCTACACCGGTCAAAGCCCAAGTGGAACCATACTCATCTAGTCATTCGGCCCACTGTCACAGCCCAATACTTCATAGACCCTAAATAAAGATAATATCCACTAAATGGGCTGGCCCAATGAACCGACCTAATACTTTCAAGACCCACCTCAACATGTCTAAAGTATTATGGCCCAACATGTCTAATGTCTTCGGATTCTGACCAGAGAGTGGGGGATTCCGAGGCTTCGGGCCTGAAGTCCGAGGAGGTTGGTTGTCTTTTTCGAGAAAGTTTGAGTGATCGCTCCACTTGTTCTTCGGGCTCTTCGTCAGAAAAAACAATTTCAGCCGGGGTGGTTGGCGGAGGATCGGTTTCATTAGAGGTACTTGTGGTTCTTGAGGCCGAGGATCTGCTTGGTTTTCCTCTTTTTGGCCGAAGGATTCGGATCCGATCCGTCGTCGAGGGCATATCGAGGAGGCACTTTCGGTGTGAGTTTGTGTGGGGTGTGTTTGGGTTTTCGCCACTTTTTTTCTTTCTTGGAGGTTGGCTTGTCCTTCATAGGAGTTGATTCGGTGGCTTGAAGATCTTGATTGATACTTGGCAGAGGTCGGCGAAGATGTACTAGAAAGAAATCATCTGATCCTTGATTCGATTGGCGTTGGTTTGATCGGAGACACCGCAATGTATGAGGAATAATTGTTTACGATAACTACTAATGGAAATCGGGAGTTAAACAATAAAGTGGGTTCGAGACTTACGATTATGGTCGTCTGACCATGCTTGTTTACTCGTAAGTCCAAGCTCCATTCCTTAATGTGAATCTTCTCTGAAGGCTCGCCATTTCTCTCACTCGTTCCAGTTGAAATATTTCCGAAGTTTGGAGAGATGCGATCGGAAGTGGTCCAAATCGGTATGGAGGAGATTTCGGTCCTTTGACAAAAAACCACTCCTTATGCCATCCTTGGTTGCTCAAGGAGTGTATCCAGATTCTATTTGAATTGTTGTTTGAGATTTACCTATTGGGCCTTGTAAGTTGTATCTTGGGCCTTTGTTGTTCTCATTATAATTCCTTTTATTCGACCGATTCTCTTATACTCTTTCATTAAACCTCCTGCTTAATAAAAAGACGAGAAGCGATGTTGGTATAATACTTTAAACGTGTTGAGTGGGTCTTAAAAGTATTAGGTTTGGTTCATTTAGGTAAATTTACATTTAGTGGATATTATCTTTATTTATGGCTTTATGAAGTATTGAAGATTTGACGATTGGTAGAATAACTAGATGAGTATGGTTCCACTTGGTCTTTGGCCAATTTGGTGTAGATTGGGGATAGAACTTTGGTAGATTTCTGCGTGGCATTAATGAAGATGAGACAAGGCTTAGTCGGCTAAAGGTTGTGGGCAGGAAGTCGATCACATCTGAGGACCTTGGAGTATATGAGCAAGGATCACACACAATCTAGAGGTAACACTTAACCGATATTTTATCCTCTCAATACACTAGATATTTTTATCCTCCATGGTTAACCTCAGCGATCGCTCAGATCTTGACTCTCACGCCGGAGCTATCCTCGATGGTCGGTAAGTCGAGCTTTTGGTGTTGACTTGTTGAATCATCTGCAGAGATATCGGACGCGTCTTAGTGATTGGGACGTGGAGAAAGATCTTGGCGTTAACACATATAATAGCAACCACATAGCATAGGACTTCAGTCTTCAAGCCTAAAGGGATGCTATTAATGCTACTATATATAGACAACTGATCGAGCTTTCACTAGTAAATATTGCCTGCGGACTAGCAGAAATATTAATTTGTCACTGCATTTTCCCAACCTTTTCTGATCACCAAGAGGTTCGCAGGATCAAGGGCATCCAGATCTAGGCTTAGAAACAACAAAATCCCAGTCACAAACAAGCACATGTCTCAATTTTTGCACAAAATAAATGGCAAACCACCAATTGACTATATATATTTTCATGAGCTTAGATGACCTAGCTATATATACCCAACTTACTACTCGTAGCAACCTGCCGGCCGCCCAACAACCTATATACTGCTAAGTCACTACTCCCACTATATGAGATGCATGGTTCTAATTAAATTCTAATTGGGTTCATAAACAGAAACAAATGACTAATGATAATTACAAATCCATATTCCGACCCGAAAAGGTATCAAAGGACAAAAATTTCTGCTTCACCTATTCATGACTTCTTGATATAATTCACAAAAAACAAAAATTAGCTCATACAAATCCTAGCTAAACCATAATATTGTACTGACACCAACTTCGTAAGTTTTTTCATAAAGATCGAAGAAGTTGTTTGGTTCAGGAATTTAAACAAATAGTCTAGTGCATCGAATAATTAACGACAAAATCCCACATATATTCATAGACTATTAAATTTAGATGAATTCCATATATAGTATTAATAACTCTCATCTAATCATGCAATGGTTTCGGTTCTTTTAGGAGCTTTCCAATTTACTTTCTGAATTTAACTGCATGTTTGGAAAGTTGTTATGCATTTAGATATTAATTCTCTACTTTATATCACTTTTTTGTTCTTAATGTCATCTTGTGATCAATTCAAGCTTTTCTACAATTCGATTTAACTCCAATAGCCCTCTTAATTATATACTCGAGAGTCAAAAATCAAATTAATCAAACATTTTGCTCTACCAAATCAACTTCAAAGTCTAGTTATAACGAAATTGTGAGATACACTAATTTACATTAGATTAGACTAGGTTTAAGTGGATCATGCCTGACATATATAGTAAAACACTTCAAGATATATAGTTGTGTTTTAATGCATTTCCAAAATCGTTTTTAGGATGGATGTTGGGCAATGATGTTTTAGAGATATATATGAAGTAGTCTATTTGTATGAGATGTGTGGTACAAGGTTCCATGAAACCAACAAATCAAGATCAGGCTCCCATGCACGAGATATGAAAACAAACACTCGATGATTTGAAGCTTCACCCTGTATCTTATGTGGCTTCATATTCAGATCAATCATATTATATATAGGACCCCTCTTACCAAGTTCACGAGCACTGGTATTTGAAATTGGAGCCGGAGAGCTAGGTACGTACTCATGTGGTTATTCTGATTCTCTTCCGATGTTGGTTTGGGTATATAACTGATGTTGTTACGTCTTGTTCTCACCTTGACCCATGAGTTGCAAGGTCAGGTCCTCTGCTAGCTAGTCCAGGTTTATCGATCCCCTGGGAACTATATTCCAAACGAGAGTAATTAAATAAAAAAAAATAACAAGAAATTATATGGACTTTTGCTAATCGTCAGCCACAAAATCTCCAACGTGGGGCTGGCGGCTGGGATGAAAACGCCAACTGGGTTTCGCTCAGCCATCAGTTAACTATATACATACAATAAATACTCCATATCTCACAGCAGTTTCGGTCCCATTAATTTCCCGTATATTTTCCTTAATCTTCTTAATTCTTCTCATTTTTCTCTTTGCAAAATATCTCCCAGTAGACTTTGATTATAAGGGTAAGACATTATCCAAATTATATATATTGTTATTTTAGGAAAAGTTCTTGAATCTTGGCTGAGTGTTGGTTAAAATTAAGTTGAATTTTAAGCACTTATTAATAATTAGCTAGATGCAACTAATTGAGTAATTGTTAAATATTACTTTGCCTTTTTTTTCTTCTTTTGGTTGCCTTGCCGGCCCCATTGTTAATTATTAACTTGACATTGTTACAATGTTACTGAAATTAGTACGGACTCCTGATCAGCCGAGTTTATGCTCAACCAAGAATATCATCGCCACCCCAACAAGAATATTAATTGTACAATAAGATGATATATATATATTAACGCCAAGATCTTTCGTCACGTCCCAATCACCTAAAATGTCTCGATCCTGACGTAAACACAATAAACACCACAAAACGACGGTTTAGTCGAGGGATAAATTCGGCGTGAGAATCGATATGTGAATTCACGAGGTTTATCGAAAAACGGAGGCTATATCGCTTAAGATATTGATATCAAGAGATAATTATATTTCTATGAATATCGATTATAATTGAAGAAGCGTGTGAGAACATACCTCCTCGCAGGTGGAGACTTCCTTGCCAAGTTATACCTCCTTTGCTCAATTACTGTACACCCACTACTTCTTACGACACATTCCCTCTACCGATGGGTTCTGCCATTGTATGTAGTGTATCCATTGCTTTTTGTCATTTGTTTTTTCCACCACGTACGTAGTTATGATCCCATCCACATTAATGCATGGCGGTTCTTTAGTCAACCGAAACATGCTTTTTCATCATTACTGGTCAAAGATTGTAGATATTTAAAATGTCTAAATGATTGATCCATTGACCAATCGGTCTTATAAGTTTGAAATGAAAATAATATGATGATTGGGCTTAATGATTTTCATAATTCAATAATAAAGGCCCGATAGAATAAAAAAGAATAAGCCCAATATATTACGCCCGAAGAGATAAAATATCACGACCCAACATTGCCCCTAGTTTTTTGTTGAATGAATGTTAAATAGAAAACTATAAACAATCCATGATATTTCTTGAGAATTAATAAATGACAAGATGTAATTAAAAACGTACCCATTTATCACTCACGAAATGAAATGAAAGGAAGTTAAGGGCCCAATTCGGAAAGACTCTATCCATTAAGTACGGGGACCCAAAACCTGGACGCTTCCCATTCAAATTCTAAATTATTACTAGCATTTAATGCACCTGTCTTGAACAACTTTAATGTAAAATCGGTATAAAAGGATAACTTTAACAATTTTGTGAGTTTACTGTTCATTTGAAATTGAGCGCCTCTAAAATTTCGATCTCTCTCTCTCTCTGCAAATCGTTACAAATGGCTTCTCAAAACCACGATCAAAGTTCTCCCATACTTGTAACACCCATCAACGTGGTTCCACCAAACCCTAATCTTCGTGAGGGGACTTGATGCGAATCCCAAACGAAAACCCGAAAACCCCTCGACTATTATAGAGAGTCAGAGCGATTCTCGCGTGCCAATACTCCTTCTATCATAACCGAAAATTTGAATGAAGAGGGTTCGAACTTCGGTTCCACATCCCGGATACTCATCTTTGTCGAGGTACCTCGTTACGGAGAGAAGATGTATCAACTTTGAAGGATGGACCGGTAGTTCCAAAGTGACTTTCTTGGAGAAGGGGTTCGTTTCCCTCTTCACGTCTTCATAGTGACCCTACTGGGGTTTTTGGGTGTAGGATTTTCACAACTGGTGCCTAAATCTTACACCCACACTTTCGGCTTCGTGGCCTTTTGCCATGAATTGGGCGTCGAGCCCTCCTTGGACTTCTTCTTCACTTTGTCTACAAGATAGTTCAATCCGAGGAGAAGGGTTCAAGGCCCTCGATAAACATTCTCCAAGTCCGGAGAAAAATTTGTGAGACGTTATTTGGTGAACACCCTTCAAGCAATAGGGGATGGCACGAGAAATGGTTCTTCGTCAAAGGCCCTGAAATCTCTTCTCTTCCGAACTGGGCAACTGACGAAAAAATATCTGCTGACTTCGGAGATGTTTCTGAAGAACGAGAAGTGGAGATGATGGAGCTATTTGACAACTTCCCGAAGGAGGAGTGGAAATACGGACTCCTCTCGAAGCAAGCATGGTTATATGACCATAAACGTAAGTACCAGCTTATTTCATATATATGTATATTTTTTGAAAATATTCCATAAAATATAATTATAACATGGAATTGTTTGATTTGTGCGAGATCTTTGATCGAGGCCAAGCTCTGTAGAAATAAAGGAACTTGAAGATTTCTTATGGGAAGTCTTGAATTGATTGAGGCTACACCCAAGCTACCCAAGTATATCAACACCGAAATTCATACGGATGAATTTCAAACGAGAGAAACAGAGGTAGAAGAGGTTCTCATACGGAAGAGACCCTTCACCCTCGTGAAAGAGAGAGCTACCAGAAAACCAAGGTCATCCCTCTAGTAAATCCTCCGAACCCACACCGAAAATGAACCCAACCCCAAAACCATTCCTCGATCAAAGTGGCTTACTTGATCGTCTCGAAGAGTATACTTAGGACCAAAAACTAAAACAAAAATAACCCCATTAACTGCCAGAAGAGCTCGGGGTTCCTCGGTCTTGATTATTCCTCCTTCGTGCCCCTGTAGCAAAATCTGGATCGAAGAGGATGGTGACCAGACGAAGGATTCCGGCGTTATCCGGGAAGAGAAACGTACCCACGAGAGTCATCCAAGTTCGCATCCGCTTGACACCCAAAGAACCTACTTCAAACAAATCTCCGTAATCGAAACCATTCACGCAGGACCTACACCTCCTGAATGTTTACTCTTTTTCCCACGAAAGGCCGAGACCTCTCTCCCGAACGGCTGGTCCTTGGTCAAGAGTTATCATCTGCAAGTGTGGGATCTCCGACTTTATGGCCCGGAGTTCAACGCTTGACTTTCCTTTCGACCTCTTTGGAGCTTTCGTTCGACACACCTTGCGACCACCATAAATTCGATGATCACACGCAGACGAAATCTTCTCGACGAGGTATGAGTTATTTGGCGAAGGTAAATAACAATCACTCCTTCCTCTACATTTCTATTTTCTTGAGCATTTTATCGTTTAACTTGATTGTCTTGAAAATATGCAGAGCTAATCTTTGTCTTGGACGATTGCGTCCGAGACACATAAATGGAGAAACCGAGGAAGATTTCATGCGCCAAGAGATAAACATGCTGAAATCAACCTTGGATCGAGAAAGAGCTAGTCAAGAAGATGCTTTTCATACCATCAATGGTCTTCAAATAGAATTGGATCGGGCCAAGATGGATTTGAAGACATCGATGACGAACTAAGAACTCTGAGATGAGTTAGCTACGTCCGAAGCGACCAAACAAAATCGACCAACTCGAATCTTTGGCTTGGTTGAAGAGAACTTATTTCGAAGGCGAAAAATGAGGAGTTCTCTTGACCAACCAAGCCTAGTCCTATAACTTGGTGAAGTTCGAGGCGAAAATTCGGGATGAAGCTCGAAGGCGTAAGGCCAAACGTCACAAGCTTCACGCCGTAAGATAAAGGACCTTGAGGATGAGGCCTGCTTACGATGAAGAGCTTGAGCGATTCGAGCAGATATAGGACTCGGATGAAATTAATGTCGAGATCATGAAGGTCTATTCGGAGGATATGAGGACCGCTGGGGAGCGAGGAAAGAGAAAGCTATCAATTTGCTCACTTGGACCCGACCTTTGCTTTCATTTAGATGATGAAGGCGGTGCTGAATATATATCATGTTTTTGATTCTATGTAAATATTTAACTTTTATGTTCATGTAATTAATCGACTTAAATGAAATGAACATTTTATGCTTATTGATAAATCTTTAAGCATCTTGAATATAACTTCCATCGTCGGTTTCTTGTCGATAATTTAGTATCAATAAGATGAACTATTGAATTAGATATGGCATATAACAGTTAACTCATGCAATGAAGTGAATTGAATTTTACTGAGACGAGATTCAAGTTAAGCGAACTAATGAACCGAACTCAACACTTAAACAAAATAAATAACTTATACTCACCGGTGTCGAAGAGTGAGATCAATCATACGTGAAGTAAATTTGGACGACAAACAGATAAGTACCAAGACATAAGGATTAATAACGACCATTGACTTACCACCACGATAAGATCAATATAGGACCAAAAGGACTGAAATTTACCATCGAATGGCGAGTCCTACCATACCTCCTTACACCATATAGTGACCATCGGACCAATAGTGACCATTGACTTACCACCGATAAGATCAATATAGGACCAAAAGGACACAGGGCTACCATCGAATGGCCAAATGAGTCCTACCATACCTCCTTACACCATAGTGATCATCGGACCAATAGTGACCATTGACTTACCACCACGATAAGATCAATATAGGACCAAAAGGACACAGGGCTACCATCGAATGGCCAAATGAGTCCTACCATACCTCCTTACACCATAGTGACCATCGGACCAATAGTGACAATTGACTTACCACCCTGATAAGATCAATATAGGACCAAAAGGAACTGGGGCTACCATCGAATGGCCAGCGAGTCCTACCATACCTCCTTACACCATAGTGACCATCGGACCAATAGTGACCATTGACTTACCACCCTGATAAGATCAATATAGGACCAAAAGGACCTAGGGCTACCATCGAATGGCCAGCGAGTCCTACCATACCTCCTTACACCATAGTGACCATCGGACCAATAAGACCAGTGATAATTTGTGGAAAAGTGATCTTTTATTGATATCAAAAACAGGTTGTTGTCTGCACTTCCATAAACCGACTTAAACTTTCTTGAAAATACTTAGAAGCCCTCACCAAAGACGTACAAGTATTCTTGATCTCGGAACCGTCAAGTGCCTTTAATCGATAAGTATCACGGCTTTGGTACTTGATCACTTCATATAGCCCTTCCCAATTCGGCATTAGCTTTCCGTGTTTTGAGGTGTAGAAGCTTGACTTCTCTGAGAACGAAGTCTCCCACTTGAATCTCTGAAGTTTAGCGCCCTTATTATAATGTTTGGCCACTCTTCGTTGATAAGCGACCAATTTGATTAAAGCTCCTCTCGACTTCGTCTAGCGGTCCAAGTTATCCTTGATCCCTTCATCATTGTAGATTTCTTTGAATTGACTTACAAAAGACTTGGAGATCCGATTTCGACCGGACTAAGGCATCGATTACCATAGGCCAATCGGAAGGAGAATCCCGTAGTAGTCCTCGGCGTAGATTCGATATGCCCACAAAGACGCTCAACAATTCTTCTTCCGCCATCTCCCTTAGCTTCATCCAATCTACGCTTTATTCCATTCAAGACGTCATTCTCGTTGGTCACCTCAACTTGCCCATTCGACTATGGGTGAGCCACGAAGTCTTCTTGTCTTTGAATCCCTAAATCGTTCAAAATTCTTCAAATTTTGAACCCACGAATCAAGCGTCCATTGTCCGATATCAATACCTTAGGGATCCCGGCGAAACACCACGACTCTTTTAAAAACTTTAAGCACTCCTGTTACATTATCGGCCATCAAGTGGTTTCGCCTCTACCCACTTAGTCATATAATCAATAACGAACTATGACGAAGCTAACCTGACCTTTAGCTTTAGGTAACGGTCCCAATATATCCACCCCCCAGACAGCGAAGGGTATAGGAGATAGAATCGAGTATAACTCTTCCGGTGGCTGATGTGGGACCGGACTATTGAGCTGGCATTTTTCACATTTCTTGACGTACTCTGTAGCTTCTTTGAAAATTGTCGGCCAATAGTAACCTTGTCGAAGTACTTTATGTGCCAAAGACTTGGCAGCCATATGATCACCGCAAATCCCTTCATGAACTTCCCGAAGAGCATACTCGGCTTCGGACGGAACCAAACATTTCAATAATGGTGAGGAAAATGCCAATCGATAAAGATCCCCATCAATAAGACTGAAATTAGTACTCTTGTACTTGATCTTCTTTGCCAGCATTTGATCCGAAGGAAGGACGCCATCTGCCAAATACTCAATGTAGGGGGTCATCCAACAGGTTTGTTTCGCTCGATGCACATCAACATTTCATCTTTGAACACTTTCATTTTCTTTGAAAATTTCCAAATACACCGATCCATGAAAGACATCTGCATCCGTAGTGGCCAATTTCGACAAAGCATCAGCAGTAGAATTGTCGTTGCGCTCTATACTCTGAAACTCGTATGAAGCAAAAAATTGAAGTTGGTTTCTTAACTCCGCCAGATATTTGATCATTCGGGTCCCTCGAGCTTCATAATCTCCCGACAGCTGTTTAACGACCAACTGAGAATCACTATAGATAATCAACTTGTTGGACTTGAGACTTTTCGCTAATCGGACACTTCTTAACATTGCTTGCATTACTCAGCCTCATTATTCGTTGCTTTAAACCCGAATCTGATGGCCTGCTGAACCTTAAATCCCTCCGGACTTATTAGAATAATTCCTGCTCCACTAACAGTCATTGTAGAGGATCCATCTGCATACAACGTCCACGCCTTGACCTGTTTGAATAACGGCCATTGCTCGATCGATCGAAGATTCACTTTCCGAACTTCCGCGACGGCTTTTGGTGAAAGAGCATTCTACCATGAAGTCAGCAAGGGCTTGGCCTTTAATGGCAGTTCGGGGATGATACTCGATAAAAAATCGGGACAACTCCATAGTCCATGCTTTGCTAGTCTACCCGACCCTCCGGCTTGTCCATCACTTTCTTCAATGGTCGATCCGTGTGAGGCGACCAGAGTCGACCTTGAAAATCTCTTGAAAGCTTTCTACTAGCAATTATTAAAGCAAAGGCAAATTCTCAATGTTAGGATACCGGTTTCAACATCTCGTGGGGCGTGGTGATGTAATAATTTGGATGTTGCTTCCCACCGATCTCCGAATCAAAAGCGCTCCAAGCTAAGGAAGGCGGCGCGCCAGTACAAATATAAAGTTTCTGCTGGGGGACGAGTTTGACCAATAAAGGAGCCAAGACGAATCGTCTTTATACTTTGGAAAGCGTCTTCACACGCGGAAGTCAATGGAATGTCTTCGCATTCTTGGTCCCTTCATGTGTCGAAGAAAGGAAGACATCTCTCTGCAGATCTGGCGACGAACCTCCTTAAAGCCGCAATCCTACTAGTCGACGACGGTGAACGTCCTTGAACGCATCGAGGAGTTTTCATGTCGAGGATGGCTGAATCTTCTCTCGGATTGGCTTGATGCCTTTTGATGACGGATAACCCGAAATTTTCGGCTGGTAGAAAGTACATTTGGTGGATTAAGTCGCGATTGTCGATGGCGAATAGTTTGAAAGCACTCCTCTAGATCGTCCAAATGTTTACGAATTTGCATACTCTTCACAATCATATCATCTACATAAACCTCCATGTTCCTCCCCAAATTGCTCATCGAATATAAAGTTCATCATCCTCCCGATAGGTAGCTCCGGCATTAATGAGGCCAAAAGTCATTTTTTGTATGCATACACCGAATCGGTGTGTAATAAATATTTTTTTGGAATGTCTTCTTTGCACATGGATATTTGATGATAACTGAAAAAGCATCCATAAAACTTAATAATCGTACCAAAGTGGCATCGATGAAATTTGATCGATGTGGGCGGAGGATAAAGTCCTTGACAAGGCTTTGTTGAGGTCGGTGTAGTCGATGCAAACCCGCCACTTTCCATTATGCTACGCACCAATACTACATTTCTTATCCATTCCGGTAATCAATCTAAGTAGATGAAGTCGTGACCCGACAATTTTGCAACCTCTTCATCGATGATCTTTTGACGTTCGGAGCAAATATCCGCTTCTTATATGACGTAGGCTTCTTCGAAGGATCTATCTCCAGTTTATGCTCAGCAACCTTCCGCTAACTCCAGGCATGTCTTGTGGTTCCCATGCAAAAATATCGACATAGCATCGTAAAAGTTCCATAAGATTCGTCCGAAGAGGTTCTGGCAAACCCGAACCAATCCTCACTGTCTTATCCGGCTTTCCGACGACCAATTCAATCTCCTCCGTCCCCCCAGTGAAGAACTACCAAGGGTTCTGAGCTACTCTCGGTGAAGGGTTCAATTTCAATTGCCATCATCTTTCTTTGTTCTTCGACCCCATTCCGGATGAAATGATGAAATTAGATAACATCTCCTGGCGATCCAAGTCACCCATCACCTCTCCTACTCCATGTGTCTTTGTAGAATTTGATTTTGAAATGTGGGATGGAAGTTCTGACTGAAAAGAGTCATCAACGTAGGTCTTCCCAAAATGGCGTTGTATGCCGAATCCACATGCACAACATAAAATTTACAAGTTATCTCCACTTGTTGAGGGGCCGTGCCGAAGATGACAGGGAGTTCAATAGTGCCTGCCACTTTGACTGGATCGTTGCCGAAACCATATAGAGGAGCCTCCTGTCCGACCTCCATTTTGTGCTCATCGAGATGCATTCTCTGATAAGCATGGGCATAAAGAATGTCCACCGAAGATCCGTTGTCTATCATCATGCGTTTCACATCCACTGAGCCCACTTGTGCTGTGATCACCAATGCTCCTTCATGCGGTTCAATGGGCTCCGAAGGATAATCCGCATCCGTAAATGAAATAACAGTTCCTGGGAATGGCCTGTCAACCTTCAAAGTAGCATCTGTTACTGACATAACTGAATCAAGATAAGACCTCCTCTTCTTCCCTACTAATTTCCCAACAGACCCACCAGTTATTACATCAACGACTTGCCTTGGCGGTGGTGGAGCATTTTGAACAAGCGGTACTTGAATCTGTTTGAACTGCAGTGCGATTGATAACTCTTGATCTTGGCCGTGTCTTTCTCAGCCACATATTGAATCAGCAAGCCACTTTTAATCTTGTTTTCTACAAAATCCTTTAAATTACAACATTCATTAGTGTCATGACCAGCAGCTTGATGATAACCACAATATTTACGAGGGTTGCCATGTCCCGTTTTGTAATTATCACGAGGTGGTTCAAAGAAAGGCTGGTTTCGGATCTGATCCAAAATTATCGACCTCTCTGTATTCAACTGGGTGTAAATCTTATTAACCTTCGGGGTAGGAACAGTGCGGCTAACGCCTTGTCATCGCCACGAGTTATTAGACTTCTTGAACTACCTTACGCCCTTTGGTTGTATCCTCCCCTCTTCTCCGATCAACATCGGTCTTGGGAACCTCTACCTCCTTTAATTGGCTCAAAGAAGGGTTCTTCAAACTGCTCATAGCCTCTTCCACAACAATATAGCCCTCTGCCTTATCGAAGGCTTCTGCTAGGCTCTTCGGATGGTGAAACATTAATTTCTTTACCAATTTCTCCGATTTAACCAGATCCAAATTTCCATTACGGAATAATCCAACAACTTGAGATCATTAAGATCGGACACTGTCCAATACCGCTTCCCTAAACCTCTTTACATATTGGCCTAAAGATTCATTTGGTGAAGCTACTGGGACTTGTCTTTAAAGAGCACTGTAACTTTCCCTTCTTCTTACTTCCAAAAAACGGCATGGAACTTATCACAAAGTTCGGTCCACGAGGAGATAGAATCCGATGGTAAAGTCCCCATCCATCGTCTGCGCGTCTTTTCTCAAAGTAGTGACAAAAAAAGTGTGACATTTAGCGACATCGATAAAGTCATAGTAATCCATCGATTAATTGACGCTTTGTATGGTCATAAGGATCTCCCGACCCATCATAGCTTTCCATGCGAGGTAACTTTTGGTAGCATCTGCTTTCTCCGGAGAATATCGAGGAGGAAAAGGGGGACGCCTTCTTACCGTAAGTATCTTTCACTGTTGTACCTCGGCCCAATTGTTTAGGAGTTCTTTCAACTCTCTTACTGGAAAAATCAACACCTTGCCGGGTTGTGATGAGATCTCCTTTTCTGGCGACACTTTGGGTTTTGGAATGGATCGACCCTTCCTGCCGATCTTACTACCACTTACCTTACGGGACTTCTTGATTTACTTGGTCGTAAAATTTCATCCTCATGATGAGAACGATTGTGACGGTATTCTCCCTTGGGTTTAAACATAATTTCTCTCGACACGCTTCTTCGTCTTTCATCATTGTGATGAATTGTCTAACGACTTTGTCGATTGCCTTCTTGGTAGAAGGCGTTCTGCTCTCGATTTCCTCTACTACGAGAATGATCCTTGGACACATGCATAGAATGTTCCGGCTCCTTACCCTTCCGACGGGTACTTCCTTATGCTACTTTGTCCTTCTAATGAATATGGCTAGATGCTTCGTCTCTCAACTCATTCACCAAGCATTTGTTCTGGCTATATCTTCCCTCTGTCTTAACAGAACCTCCAAAGCCTTATCCGCTTCGTCCGCCATCCTCGCCAACTTGGTAGCTCGATCTTCTTGACCACTTCGGCGATGAGTCCTGGTTGGCGAACCGCCTACCCGTTCCGGATTGGGATCACGCCCCTTATCAGCGTTGAAGACTAACTTCCGTCTGCTCCACCATGGATCTTGGACGAAGTTCTTACGAATTGTTTTAGAAGCCGTGCTCTCATGAGCACTTTTAGTAGGACCCAAGCGATCCTTCTTTCGAAATACGAGGCGGTGATGAACTAATGACCATCGCCTTTTCCCTTCGGTGTTCCATCTCTACTCCTCATTATCTTTGAAGCAAATTTAAACAATTGTGATTGAAAAGAGCCCTCCTTACAGCGCCAATGTTAACGCCAAGATCTTTCGTCACGTCCCAATCACCTAAAAACGCGTCCACGATCCTGCAACGTAAACACAATAAACACCACAAGCTTGACGGGTGGTTCCGTGGGGATAGCTTCGAGCGTGAGAATCGGTATGTGAATTCACAGGTTTATCGAAAACGGAGGCTATATCGCTTAAAGATATTGATATCGAGATAATTATATTTCTCTATGAATATCGATTATAATTGAAGAAGCGTGTGAGAACATACCTCTCTGGTGGAGACTTCGCTTGCCAAGTTATACCCTCCTTTTTCAATTACTGTACACCCACTACTCTTTACGACATTTCCCTACTGCCGATGGGTTCTGCCATTGTATGTAGTGTATCCATTGCTTTTTTGGTCACAAGTTTTCCACCGTAAGTAGGTTATGATCCCATCCACATTAATGCATGGCGGGTTCTTTAGTCAACCGACATGCTTTTTTCATCATTACTGGTCAAAGATTGTAGATATTTAAAATGTCTAAATGATTGATCCATTGACCAATCTTAGCCTTATAAGTTTGAAATGAAAATAATATGATGATTGGGCAATGATTTTCATAATTCAATAATAAAGGCCCAATAGAATAAAAAAAGAATAAAATTTCAATATATTACCTAAAGAGATAAAATATCATCACGACCCAACATATATATATATATATATATATATATATATATATATATATATATGTCTGTGTGTGTGTGTGTGTGTGTGTGTGGGGATGGAGTACAATTCATCAATTTCTTCCCAAACAATCTTCATGAATGAGTCATGTACGTACCCAAAACATTTATTACAATATATATTTTTTTAAATACAAATATTTATGATTGTTCAATAATCAAACAATTGAAACCAAGCAGAAGAGTATATATATATATATATATAGTGGCACTTGACGTACTAATTAATAATTTTATTGGTAATTAATTAACAACTTAAACAATGATTAATTAATTAGAAAGAAAAGTTCATCATATCCATGCTCAAGCTCTCCATCATGGCAGTTTCAATTATCCAACAGTTGTGATCATCAGGTACTGCATTAATCTTCATGAATTTTTCATTAAAATTCCTCGGCTTGAAGGAGGGGCATGAGGAGGAGAGAGGAAGAACAGGAAGAACATCACAGTTGCATATTTCAATCATATAACCATCTGGATCATGGAAAAATACTTGATTCACCTCAACCCCTTGTTCTTTCACCACAGCAGCCACGTACTTCATTTTCATCTCTTCTAACATCCTCTTCACCAATTCCACGTCAGTGCACTGCATGCATGCATGTACGTGCATTAAATTTAATTTCATTTATCCAAATTAATATTTAAGCATGCATGCGTTAATTCAAATATATTTAAATTTAAAAACAAAAACAAAAAGAATTAATTAGTGCGATCTTAATTACTTGAAAGGAAATGTGATTATCCTTGGGATTAATGGGTCGAGATACGTTATTTGCTGTCTCAAAATCATCATCCATAGACTCATTCTCTAGCAGGTGTATCCCAATGCCATAGTTGAACAACCTGCAGGGTACCAAAAATTAATCAGGCCAAATAATCTATATTTCATGCCTAGATAATTATTAATTAATTAATTATATTTGCTCTTGAATTTTGCCACAAAAGAATGAAGATCAAAATAAAAATTGAACAGGCTGGAGATTATATATATATAGCCATAGGAAAATTATATATATATATATATATATATATATATATATATATAGAACCAAGGGGGGCCAGGGGGGCACCTGCCCTCGGTAGGCTGGTACTAAGGTTAAGGTTTGGAGGGAAAAAAAAAGATATTTACATATATTTTATATCTTTTCTGTAAATTTTTTCTTATAGGTCTTACATCTCAATGCGAGTGAGAAACATAAATTTGAATTGTCTAAATAATTACAAAATATTTGCAAATAAAAAACATAAAGAGGCGATTTTGTTTTGTTCAATATAAAATTATTATGAACTTTTTAAAATCAAATTAAGATATTTTTAAACTCTAAATTAATATAATTTTTTTAATTTTAAAAATTCTGAGGCACATGCTCTCAATAGTCAAAATCAATTAAAAGTCGCATGAAAACACAATTTATTTCTTATTTGATGCATTAGAAACTCCAAATTAGCCTTTAATTTAATTAATGTGTGATATAATAAACACCTCAATTTTTAAATGCATTCTTCTCCGGGAAAACTCCAAATTAACCTTTAGTTAATATGTAATCAAGAAATCTTTGTGAAGAGATTCAATCAAATATGCTCATTTCTATATTCCCACAATTTTTACAAACACATTGAATTATTATATTTTTCCAACAATTGAAAACGAGCAAATTTTGAGACGTTTTCAAACTATATGACTCGCATTTATACAAATCTGATTCTTCCTCTTAATCGTCGTATAACCGAAAGAAGCAATTCAAGCCAATAATAAATAAAAAAAATTACGATGTATTTTGACCCCTATGAAAACCTTTTGGTTCCGTCATATATATATATATATATATATATATATATATATATATATATATATATATATATCTTGCATCCATTTTTTTTTTCAGTTACATAAACGATTGTTAGTTATTGGTAATATTAATTTTAATTATTGGCCGGTGACGTAAAATTATAAGTCGCAGAAAAATTTCACAAACAATATATACTTAAATATATAAAAGCTGTTTTTGCCATGCAATTAATAAATTCCTAAATTAATTAATCATGCTATATATATATATATATTTAAAAGTTAGTAATTATATATATAAGCAATTAATCAGAAGAGAGAGAGCTGAGTAATTAATTATTAATTATTAATTATTAATTATTAATGAATGAATGAAAGAATTACGTACCAGGCTCCATGAAAATTGAAAGAGGAAGGACGTTTAACGAGAAAGAAGCCCAAAACATCTTGATAGAATCGGACGGAAGTCCAGACTGATCTGACAACCAAAGAAACATGGTTTAATGAGAGAAGAGGCAGACTGCAGCTCATCATCATGCTTTCTTCTTCTATCTCCACTACTACCATCTTCTTCTTCTTGGTTAATTAATTATAATTAGCTAGCTAGCTAATTAACTCATCAACCATCCAACTCATTTATATATATATATATATATATATATATATATATATATCGATCATGCTCGCTTTTAAATTCTTTTGATCAATCAATTTCCGCATAAGTACGTACAGCTGGCCATCAGACGCGAAGCAAGCTACGAACTTTCCTAGCAAATTCTAATGTACATGCAGTACGACACCATATATATCTCTCATCTGCCACATCATCATATGCTATATATATATATATATATATATATATGAGTTTTGATCTAGGACTCCCTGACTTTACTTAAAACCCGAACTCTATATCTCAGCCATAGGATCCCATCCAACGGAGCAGAAAGAATTTGCTTGAAAAAATAAAAATTCGCGGATCTTCTTTTGGGTTAACCCAAAACTGATCGGGTCAACAAATTAGAAGGTCTGCTCCCCCAAAAATCAGTCGCGCCTCTCTCTTCTATGGATCAAGGGGCGGTCCGGTGCCTCAATGACCGGTACACTTTGATTTTAATTTTTTTTTTTTTTTGGTTTTTTAACCACAATAATAAAAAAAAAAAAAAAAAAATAATAAAGTAAGTTTGAACAAAAAATTGTAAAGTTGTTTACAGTATTTTTTTAATAAAAAATATACTTTCTTTTACAATTTTTTGTTCAAATTCGCTCTATTATTTTTTATTTATTTTTCACATAACTGTGGTTAAAAACAAAAAAAAAAAAAAAAAAACGGTCATTAAGGCCACCGGACGCCCCCCAAATCCTCTCCTATCCGGAGCAACTCTCCCTTCTACGATCGTCGCCGGACGAAGTATCAGGTCTGCAAAATCTGAACAATGGTCGCGGCTCTCTCTCCGGCCAGAGCCCCCGTCATCTTTTTCTCTGTTGAACATCTATTGAAAAAGAACGGGTAAGGATTTAGGTTTTTGTACTTAATTTCTTCCTTAATCTTGCGGTCATTGGCTTCTAATTTTCTGTTATAATTTTCTGTTCTGTTCCATTCTCCTTGCGATTAGGTCTTGATTCCCAATATCTGAAACACTTGGACAAGTGGAAGAGCAATCTCAAGTGACAAGTATGTCACATGCCTATATAATCTATCCTATTGTTATTTTCTCCTTTTCGAATCTGCTGGTTCCGTAGTGTTGATCCTATTGGCTTTCAGGAAAACATTCTGGTTCTACTGTGCCAGCCTCTTCCCCAGCTGATGTTGAAACTCGTGTTTCAAAATTGGATGTGCTAGTCAACGTGGCTGAAGGGCTTAGTGCCGAGGTCCCAAGGAGAAGACTGAGAATGGCTCTGCTAGCTCCCGAGGAGAAACTGACAAAATCAAACATTGGATTAGCTGATTAGTTTAGCTATGGTTTTGTTCTGTGATGATATGATGGTTACTCTATTGTAACTTTTGTTTTGTTAAGCTCACTCATTTTGGGGAATTGTTCTGTTTTCTACTACAGTTAGTGTGTACCCCCTTGAAATTGAAAAGTGTAATTTTGAACTATATAAAAGTTATTTTTTTTCTCAATTTCTATGAGTTTATTTTCTGATTTTAAGAAGTTTCTGGTGCTTAAATATTGTTATGATTTGTTAAATGAAAAGCAGACATACCCCTAATTTTATTTAGGAGATAATGTGAAAGTTGTGGAACTTCTACAGTGGTAGTAGCTTAATGTGTATTCCATTTACAATTTCTTTGAGTCTTCAACTTGCATTTATTTTGTTGCACAGATTAGAGAATGATTGACATGGCAAAAATTTGTCATGGTGATCTTTTATTCCAAAGTTGAGTAAACAGAGACTAAACAGAGAAAAAGCTTTAATAACACCATTAGTGTTAAGCTGCTTGGCATCAAATTTATCTCATTCCTATGTTTTACAGAGATAACAAAGCATAATAAAGCAAGAGAAGCAGAGACTATATAATATAAATCAGGATTGCAAGTCATTGCTGTCTAGTAATTTATGAAAATAGACATGAACACTCCAACATAAGCAGAATAAACTGTAGGATTTCTTTACTCAGATTCTGAAAATAGAGAAGTAATAACATCTCCATATTACATTTCACATTTAAGTTTGACATCATCACACAACATAAGACATGAAACTAATTAAAATACAGAAAAAATACAAATTCCTAAACAAGCATCAAAGAAACTAATGAAAGCATCCCCTGCCACAAAGACACCCATCCTGAAACACGAAAATGTCATCAATGTCAACTACAAGATAGAGACAAAATTGCAATAAGAAAAACGATCAAACAAAGACTTACAATCATCGTTAATGTCAACGTCCTCCTCATCGTACACTTCAACAAGTTTTGGACAATTTCTTTTGTCATGCGACACTCCAACAATCCCACAACCATTGCATTTCCTAGCCTTCTTGATAGTCTTCTCTTTTCCTCCCTTAAGTCGTTTACCACAACCCTTTGTCCTTACCGAAGATGGTTCTTTGAGACTTAGTTGTTGGCTATCAAGAGAAATGGGCATGTTGATACTCCCTTCCACATCTATGTTACTATGATTCATGGCGGCAAACCTCCTTTGAGTTGATAACAACAATTCTTTCAACTCTTTTGTGTTATCTTCACTTAATGCAGCTTCATCAATAACATTAGACGCAATTTGGAAGAGACTACTACGCCTCAGTAACACAGAAGTATCACATATTTCACTCACACTCCCACCCAAGTCATCCATAACTCTGCCACATTTTGCAGATTTTGTCCACCTCCGCATCGGGTCGTAAGAGGATGGTTATGACCCTCAACAAATTGTCTAATAATAAACCCCCCCGCATCGGTTCGGTCTTTCACAACTACCACTTTCGCACCACAATCAGCTCTAGTTAGACCCCGTTTTCGTACAATCTGTTGAGTTTTGTTGGGCACAATTCTCTTCAACCCTTCTTTATAGCAAACAAATTCCTTTCTAATTATTTCACTGTTAGGACTCTTCTTACTAGAATTTATCCGCGTACCAAATCCACCTTCTCTACCATAGTTGTTATAAAAGTCGCGAACATCACCTAAGTTTTGAAAATGTTGTCCAATTTTCGGAATCAACTCGTTTTTAACTTGCGGAATGTAAAGTTGTTGAGAAGAATTACCAGATGATACCATTTCTGTCTCTTCTACACAATGATGCATTCTGCAAACCCAACAAGTATACAACTCAGAATCAAAATCAAGCATATATCAGAAATACATATACATATATGATTTTAAAAAAAACACACAATTGAACACTAGCCTCTGCCTAAGCAATTTGTACAAAAAGTAAATGAAATGTAACCATATTAATTAGTGAAGACCACCCCCAATTACAAATCTCAAATCACAAATCAAATACATTTCATTTCCATTCCTGCAAACTGACAAACAATATATACTGACAAACCTACTACTCACACTTGAACACCTGCATATATATTTACATACATTTTTTGCCTGAATAACCTCCCCTTTTGAGCCCACACCTGGCTCTACAGAAACAGTTGTCTTACCTCTAGTCTCTTTCTTTGCAATTGCATTGTGTTATTTCCCTCTAGAGAGAATTTGAAAGTTTATAATGACCAGTCTCACAATCCTACTCACTCAAAATCCTAGGCCACGAGTGGCACTGCGATATTGTAGCTTAAATTTAGACTAGACTAGGCAGAGTTTGATGGTACAAAATTATCAAAATGGCTACAAGATTCAAGGAAGAAAGTACAAAAAGTTAAACCCTTACCCGTTCGTCCTCAACAGAGTTAGAGACCACGGAGAGAGAGCCGAGCTTTATTTTGCAGACCAGAGTTTCGAGAAACTCAGGCGACGATCGTAGAAAGGGAGTCTCCAGAAGAGAGAGGCGCGACTGATTTTTGGGGGAGGAGACCTTCTAATTTGTTGACCCGATCAGTTTTGGGTTAACCCAAAAGAAGATCCGCGAGCTTTCTTTTTTTCAAGCAAACTCTTTCTGCTCTGTTGGATGGGATCCTATGGCTGAGATATAGAGTTCGGATTTTAAGTAAAGTAAACTCATACATATATATATATATATATATATATATATATATATATGGTACCCTTTTTAAAAAAAATTTACTGACTAACTTAATTATTCTACTATATTATTTTCATCTTCTGTGTTTTATTGACTCATCGAGCTAGTGATGGACTAAAATTTACTATATATATACACACCTACTACCTACGTACTATGCTTAAATATACGATCGACTTCTTGATTAAGTATTTTCCTTTTTTGAATACTGCAATTTTGGCTGACATGCATGCCCAAATATATATTATGAGGATTCGGTTAGCATGAAGTTTATTTTTGAATAAATTGATCAATTTATTTGTTGGGCCATAATCCTTTTCTTTATTGGGCCGAACTTATTGGGCTCCTCCCTTGGATCATGTTATGTTAAGTCATGGTTGGATCCAGGTCACTTGGGTCATTTCTATTATTTGGGCTTAGTCATTATATTGGCCCATTATACAAATTATTCACTTAACTTGACTTTGACCAAGAATCATTATGCCAAATAACGGTTGACTATTGTGTGTACGCCACTTTCTTTGCATGACATTAATGAGGATGGGACTCGGATAATGGCGGTGTGGCAAGCGATAACAATGGTGGTGTGAAGGTAGGCTATTTACTTTCATTTGAAGTGGCCAGGAAGTGAGGAAAAAAGGTGTCGGGGAGGTGGTGGGTGGCACGATGAACCGAGGAGTGGAGTATCGTGGGGCTAAGATCACATAAGAGGGTAAATAATACACACATTTCATTAGAATTCTTATTCTATCTCTCTCGGACACTAGATAATTTTTCTCTCCATTGTTGACCTTGTGATTACTTTGTCTTGACTCTCACGCCGGAGCTATCCTCGGCGGTCGGTAAAATCGAGCTTTTAGTGTTGACTTGTTGAGCTATCGCAAGATATATAGGGCCAGCGTCTTGGTGATTGAGGCGTGGAGAAAGATCTTGCGTTAACATTGGTGGCTAGAAGGAGGTTTGAGTTCTAGTGTCTGAATATTTTCAATCACAAACCGTGTTTGTTCTACGTCGATATTCATGGTGAAGAGTAGAACACCTACACTCAAGAAGCGGTAGAGGGTCGCCGGTGAATCGACACCACGAGTGTCTGTCAAGGATCGTTTGGGACCTGCAATAAGTGTTCATGCTAGCTCAGCGTCCAAACGGTCCCCTGAAGATTTTCGGTTGAAGAAGATGGGCAAGGCTAAGCGTGGGTTAGTCTACCCTATCGATAAAGCGTCGGCCGTGGTCGGAAGCGAGTAGAAGGCACTTCGCCTAGAACTCGATCTGAGAGGACCGTAATGAAAAAGCTTCACGGTAGCTAAGATGGCGGATGAAAGCGGATAGAGCTATGGAAGTACTTGTGAAGCAACGATGACGGGGATATAGCTAAGCGGATGGCCCGGATAGCGAGGTTGAGAGATGAAGAACTTCGGTTATAATCGGTCCAAGAAGCGCAAGGACAAAGAAGTGGAAAAGAACACGTTCATTCGGACGAGAGTCTCGGTAGAAATCGAGAAAGAAGAAGATCCGAAGCCCTACTCCTCAAAGATCGAGGAGGACATCACTCTGTCGATTCTAAGGAGGCGGGTCGGAGAGAACGAAGAGGTCGATCCGGGATCGTACTCTGAAACCACAAAGAAAGCCTTTGTTGTTGCATTCTCGCCTCGGTCTTTCGGGCACAAAGCGAAGCATATCTAGAGATTGTACTCCAGGAGTCTCACGAGGTACACCATACTGTAGACACTTTCGTCAAGAAGAAGCCCTTCTAGAGTTGAAGGTTCTTGTAAGCCGGCCTACTTGGGAGGAGAAAGGAGTCACCGGAAAAGGAAGCATCATCTCAACGGAAGGTGTAGAGTATTTGGTTAAAGAGTTAAAAGAACTTGAGCGACTTCAGGAAGTACAAAAGACGAAGGAGACTTGGGAAAGAAGGCATCCCTTTTTTCCGCGGAGATTCTTAAAGAAAAAAGTCGAATTCTACCAAGAAGTTGCCCGTATTGAGAGTTATGATGGATCGGGGATCCTATGACCCAACGATCGAGCGTTAAATGGTGATGGATTATTATGACTTTAGCGATCTTCGCTAAGTGTCATACTTTTGTCACAACACTTTCGGAAAAGATGCCCGAGTGGATGGGGCGTTGCCCTCAGATTGATTTCATCTTGGCGGATATGTGCGATGAAATTTCATGCTCGCCTTGGGAGCAACTAAAGAAGAAGAAAACCAATGGTTCGTTGGCTCGGGTTTGTGATTTTGAATGAGTCTTTGGGCGATATAAGAAGAGATTCCGTGAAAGCGATCGGCCAGTGTGAGACTTGAATGATCTACAAGACATTGGATTTTTTTGAATGGGTTAGATCTGGTCAAATCGGAGAAGTTAGTGAAGAAGTTGATGTTTCATCACCCAAAGAGTCTTCTTGAGGCCTTTACAAAGTGAAGGTTATATCGTGGTGGAAGAAGCCGTGGGGATGACCTCAAACGTCCCCGCTTGAATCCGAACTTAGAGACAGATCGGGATAGAACCGATAAAGATCAGAGAAAGAATGAGGGTAATAAAGACCGCTACGAAGGCGGGTTGAAAAAGTTTAACAATTGGAGACAGGGTGGAGGACGTTAAATCGCTCCATTTCAGAGAGAGTGAATAGAGCGTTACCTGCGGACTTTATCTGATTGTAAATTTGTTCTCTTGATCAAATTAAGAATCAACCTATTTTCGAACCACCTCGAGATAACATTAAGCCCTAAAAGGAAATTCTCGTAAATATTGTGATTACCATCAAGCTTGGTCGTGATATCTGGCTTATTATCTTAGTTTGAAGGACTTTATTGAAAGGAAGGTACAAGCGTGTGCTTTAATTCGGTATGTGGTCGCGAACTAATCAACAATGAAGACGGAGGGCTGTTCCGTAGCTCAACCCGATTCGATAAGTGTTACCACTCAACAGCGGCCCGATGAAGGCACGTGATAGATGTCATCACCGGGGTACTTCAGCAAATTCATTGGAAAAAAGCGGCAAAAGCTACTGGATTCGGTCGTAGCGATAAGCGGTACCCTCCGAAGACCGGACCTTATCCGGAAGTTCGGTAATCTCTTTATTGATGAAGATTACCCTTGGAAGTCATCGAACCGCACGAGGATCATTGGTGTTATTTGCCTGAAGTGGGTTGAGTAGATATAAAAACGGATGATGGTGGATAATGGGTCTTCAGTAGATATTACGTGTGCCCACGCTTATCGGAGGATGCACTAGATGGGCGAAAAGATGGAGTTGGAGACGGGAGGCTCCTTTATATGGTTTTAGTAATGACCCTTGTTAAGGTGGTGGAACTATTGAGCCGCCAAGATCATCTTGAACAGCCCCCAACAGTAGAAATTACTTGTAAATTTTATGTTGTACATGTAGATTCTGCTTATAATGCTATTTTGGGAAGACTTGCTTTAATTTCTTTGCAAGCTGTGACCTCTATTCCTCATTTCAAAATCAAATTTCCTACGGCTCATGGGATCGGCGAGGTGAAGGGGGACTTGGATCTGGCCAGAAGATGTTATAGAAATGCTGTGATCACTTCGGGAGTGGGAATATCAAAGTAGAAGCAGACCATGGCGATAGAGATCGAACCCTTCACAGAGAGTAGTTCCGAACCATTGGTTATGCCACCAAGAAAGCAGAGGAGATAGAGCTCATCCGAGCAAAAGAAAACAAGACGGTGAAAATAGGTTCGAATCTGCGGAACCTCTCCGGACGAACCTCATGGAGCTCTTGCAAAGCTATGTTGATATTTTCGGCGTGGGAGCCTCGGGGATATGCCGGGGTAAGCGAGGGATATCGGCGAGCATCTATTTGAGGTAGATCCGTCGAAGAAGCCATCCGAATGAAGAGGATTTTTGCACTGAACGTCGGCCGAATAATTGATGAAGAGATTGCAAAACCATTGGCGGCAGACTTCATCTTCGAGATTGACTACCCGCATGGATGGATGGCGAATGTGGTCTTTGATACGAAGCAAAATGGTAAATGGCGATCCGTGAAGACTACATTCGATCTAAATAAGGCTTGTCCAAGGATTTTACCCTCACCCCACATTGACCAACTAATCGATGCCACTTCGGGTATGCTTTGTTAAGTTTCATGGATGCATTCTCCGGATATCATCAAATTTCCATGTCAGAAGAGGATATACCGAAGATGGCGTTCATTACGCATCGTTCGGTATATGCTTATAAGAAAAAATGACCTTCTACCTCATCAATCTGGAGCCACATATCGAGAGGATGATGAACCATGTTTTCGGATATCACCAAGGCGAATGTGGAGGTGTCGTGACGACATGATTGTCAAAAGTATGTTGGTACATAAACATCTGGATGATTTAGAAGAATGATTTCAGACAATTCGTCAGCACAATTTGAGATTGAATCCCACTAAGTGCACCTTCGGTCTAGGGTCTGGCAAATTTCTGAGTTATCTTGTCAGTCAGAGAGGAATCGAAGCCAACCATGAAAAGATTCGAGCAATCCTGAACATGAAGACTCCTCAGTCATTTAAAGATGTTCAACGTCTGACTGGAAGGATTGCAGCTTTGAGGAGGTTCATGTCTAAGTCGGCGGAAAGATGTCTACCGTTCTTTGATACATTGAAAGGGCCGAAGAATGCAAAGACATTTCAATAGACTTCGGAGTGTGAGGACGCCTTTCAGAGCATCAAGTCATACTTATCTTCGGCGCCTTTGTTGGTGAAGCCCGCTCCTGCTGAACCCCTATATTTGTACTTAGCAGAATAGTTCGTTTAGCGGTAGGAGCGGTTTTGGTGCGTGAAGTTGAAAGAAAGACACGGTTTATTATGTAAGCCATGTCCTTCGAGATGTTTGAAACAAGGTACGAACATTAAAAAGTTTGCTTTTGCTTTAATAACTACTAGTCGAAAGCTTCTGCATACTTCCAGGTAGATTGGTAATAGTGTATCTGATCGACCTTTAAAGAAGATTATGGGTAAACCCGAGGTGTCGGATAGATTAAATTGCGTAGACGATGGAGTTGTCACAATTTTTCATTGAATATCATCCCCGAACCGCCATCAAAGGGCAAGCCTTGGCTGATTTTGTTGTTGAGTGCTCGTTTTAGTCGATGAAGTTGTGGTAGAAAGTCAAGGATCGGATAGAGCGATTCTGATTCTTCACAGGAGTTCTTGGACGCCTTTGTGATGCAGATGGGTCTTCTACTACTACGGACGTCGATGGAAGCGAGTATTATTATTCGACGAGTCCAGAGAGATTCAAGGTACAACAGCTATCGATTTCAAATTCAAAGCGACAAACAACGGTATTTGAGTATGAAGCGGTACTTGCGAGGAGTTACGATTGAAAAGAGTCTTGAAGTCTGACGAATAATCATCTTTAGTGATTCTCGCTTAATCGATAAGCAACTTTCCGGGAATACGGAAGCTCGAGGACCAAAATGATCAAATATCTAATGTAATCAAGGAACAACTTCATGTTTCCAATCCTACGAGTTTCAAGGATCGAGCGTAATAACAATTCAATTCTTTGATGCACTTCTCCAAATTAGCCACTACTTGGATGTTAACGTCTTTGATGGGTCGGTTTATTTAGAAACTTTGCAACATCCTAGGTGTCCATTATGAATCGGTAATGTGCATTGACCGAACCAACTGCTGGTTGACTCCATATATAGAGTATCTGGCAGATGGCGTCTTACCTTCGGATCGGATGCTCGCCAAGAAAATCAAGTATAAAAGTGCTAATTTTGTTCTGATTGATGGAGATCTGTTCCGAAGAGCTTTCTCATCTCCACTATTGAAATGCTTGACTCCATCTGAAGCTAAATATGCTCTTCGGAAATACATGAAGGTATCTGTGGCGACCATATGGCGGCTAAGTCATTAAACTTATAAAGTACTTCGACAAGGATACTCTTGGCCTACCATCTTCAAAGAAGCGGTGAATCGTCCAAAAGTGCGAAAAGTGTCAGCTCCACAGTCCGATCCCACATCAGCCACCAGAAGAGCTATACTCGATCTTATCTCCTATACCTTTCTTTGTCTGGGGGTTGATATATCGGGTCCACTACCAAGGCAAAAGGTCAAGTCGACTTTGTTATAGTTGCCATCGATTATATGACCAAATGGGTAGAAGCAAAACCACTTAGTCGATAACTTGAACAGGAATGCTTGAAATTTTGAAAGAATCGAGAGTATTTTGTTTGAGGATTCCTAAGGTGGTAATATCGAATAATGGACGTCGGTTTGGGGATCGAAATTTAAGGCATTCTTGAAAAGAACTCGATTCAAAGATGAAAGACTTCATGGCTCATCCACGGTCAAATGGACAAGTTGAAGTGACCAGCAATGTAACGTCTTTGAACGGGATCAAGTTACAGATTGAATGAAGCCAAGGCGGATGGCGGAAGGAGCTATTTAAGCGTGTTGTGGGCTTATCGAACTACTCAGAGGACTACAACAGGATTCACCTTTTAGATCGGCCTATGGTAATCGATGCCTTAGTCCCAGTTAAAATTGGATCTCCCATCTTGGTCAACCATTTCAGAGAAAATCTACTGATGAGGAAGGGCTTAAGGCCAATCTTGATTTACTTGAAGAAGTAAGAGAAAGCGATTTTAATCAGTTGGCGACTTTATCGTCAAGAGTGGCTAAGCATTATAATAAGGGGTAAAATGTCGAAGGTTCAAGTGGGAGATTTTGTCCTCGAGAAGCCAAGCATCTACACCTCGAGAATATGGGAAAGTTCGATGCCAAACCGGGAAGGACCGTATGAAATAATCTGAAGTGCCGGGCCGGGAACTTATCGATTGAAAGCATTAGATGGGTCGACAATTAAGAATACTTGCATTGTGGCGTGCTTAGAAAGTACTTTCAATAGAAATGATGTCGAAGACACCGGAAGTCTCAGAAATATTTATGTCATCATCAATAAAAGTTCCCTTTTTTCTCGAACAAATTTTGTCTTCATTGCTGATCAGATCATCAAAGTTAGGAGGCTCAGGTGGACTCGCTGGCCATTCGATGGCAGCCTTTTTGGCAGGTGGTCCTTATGAGTTTGTCAGGCCCTTCGTGGTAGGCAAACGTCATTGTTGTTAGGAGGCTCGGGTGGACTCACCGGCTATTCGATGACAAACCTTTTGGCGAGTGGTCCTTATGAGTTTGTCGTGCCCTTCGTGGTAGGCAAACGTCATTGTTGTTGGGAGGCTCGGTGGACTTCTGGCCATTCTATGGCAGCCTTTTTGGTAGGTGGTCCTTATGAGTTTGTCAGGCCCTTCGTGGTAGGCAAACGTCATTGGTGTTAGGAGGCTCGGGTGGACTCCACGGCCATTCGATGGCGACCTTTTTGGCGTGGTCCTTATGAGTTTGTCGGGCCCTTCGTGGTAAACAAACGTCATTGTTGTTAGGAGGTTCGTGGACTCACCGGCCATTCGATGGTAGCCTTTTCAGTGTGGTCACTTAGACCTTGTCGCCCCCTTCGTGGTAGGCAAGTGTCATCTTTAAGACGTTATCGAGACCCTACGTGGTAGGCAATTGTCGTCCACTTAGACCTTGTCAGCCCTTCTTCGTGGTAGGCAAGTGTCATCTTTAAGACGTTAATCGAGCCCTACGTGGTAGGCAATTGTCGACACTTAGACCTTGCGAGTTCCTTCTGGTAGGTAAGCAAGTGTCATCCTTCGACTTTGTCAGCCCTTCGTGGTAGGCAAATGTCATCTTTTGGTTTTGTTAGGCCTTTAGGGGTAAACAAATTCTGACGTAAGCAAATCTATCTCACACTTGATAGAATTAATAAGTATCCCTTTACTTTATTACCTAAATTTATTCTAAGTGTTGAGTTCGTGAAGTTTCATTCTTACACTTCATCTTATCTCATTATATGGCATGTTTAGTTGTTACCTAACAGATTCGGGTTCAAATTTCGAAGGAGTTTCATGCATCTTTTCACTTAAATAAATATTGGAGTATCAAGTATAATAAATATACCAAAGTCATAAGGAATGAAGCCATTTTCATTAATATTTAATTTAATTACACTATTGATAATTCTTACAAATCAGTAAATTAAAGATGAAAAAGACATAAACAGAACATCGACTTCAGCGCCATCTTCGTCTCAAGAATCGAAAAGGATGGGTCCAGTTGGTAGACAGTTTCTCCTTGCCACGACTTCTAAGAAAGCTCAGTAACTCCTTGAGTATATCTTCATTATTTCCCGTTGATTTCGTCTGAAGTTCCGTGATTTTTCGCATATTTGTTTGCGAAGGTCGCTTGCTTAAAGGGGGCCCCAAGGTCCCAAGAACCTTGAGTTCTCGATTTCTCTTCGAGTTTGAGCCGCTTTACTCATGTGACGAGTCTCTGCGCCTCCAAATTATGGATAGTCTTGGTCAAGATCTTCGCGATCGCCCTTTAATTCCTCGATCTTCTCCATCCTTATTTCGCCTCCTCCGAACCAAGTCAACATTCACCTTGACGATCTCCTCGTGGCCGTGCTTTGGTTGACTTCGCCTTCCTTGAGGGCCTTCCTGCATCTCCTTTGGCTTGGGCTAACTCTTTTTGAAGACCTTCATTGGTATGAAGAAGGCATTCACGTTGAGTTTTCTCCTTCGCCAAAGTAGACTTTAGCATGGCATTCTCCTTCCTCAAGATCTCTTCTTCCGCTTCACTTTTCGAGAGACCTTGACGAAGACGTCCAACACCGTGATTGGCCTATGTGTTTCCAATACCATTTGATCGGGCCAAATATATAAGTATGCGAGATAAATTCGTAAATAAAGAAGATACTGCTTACCTTTTGCCAAGTAACTCATGCCTTCACGAGTAGATCTCCATTCGAATCGCTTCTCGACCGATGATCGCTTGCTTTCACGAACAAAGGTGTTGAACAGTTGGAAGGGAAAATGAGCATTGAGTCGGGGCCACATTGTTGGAGAGGCCATGGCTTCCCGATCAATCTCGGAGGTTGGTTCTCTTGGCGGAGAAAGTGGAGGTTCTTCGCGACTTGGTGAGGGGTCTGCGTGTATGGTTTCGGGAGAAGGAGATCGGGCAGTTATGCGTTCAAGAGTTGGCGAAGGAGCAGGAGATGAACCAGGGTGGATGTCTGATGGTTATTTTCTTTTTCGGGAAGGAGTGAGGGTCGACCCGGTTGGTTCATTGTCAGGCACATGGGTTTCTGTGGATGTGGTCGGAGGAGTGACAGCCGAAGAGGTAGGGACTCGAAGCTCTTCGGCAGTCAAGGGAGTTATCTTGGCTCTTATTTTCTTTACACGAAGGACCTTAGCCCGATCGTGCAAAGGAATATCGAGTAGGCTCCTCTTCACCGGGGTAGGTTCAGAGGTTGGAGGATTGGGATTAGTTGAGAAGGTTGTTTGGAGGGTTGCTTCGGGAAGTGTTTCAGGGTCACTTTCAGGGTTTGTTTCTGATTGGGTGGTTTTGGATCGTTTGGCGGATCTCTTTCTTCGGCGAGGTCTGAGGTTTTCTTCGGGTATGATGGGTTCGTCAGTTTGAGGTTCGTCAGTTTGAAGGGAAGAAGTTGGTGGGTCGGCAGTAGGGGGGTTAACCTGGGAAGATTCTTCGGCCGGATGCTCTTCACTTGCATCTGCATTCATCCCTGCCAAAAAATCTTCCAGGTCTCTCACCTCCAGGAGAGTCGGTTTGATTAGAGACACTGCAAAAAACTACATATCGTAACCTCAGATCACTTATATAAATTTCGAAATTATGTTACAAAGTTATTCAAAACTTACATTTGTGGTTGTATAACTAGGCTTGTTTGGTCGGAAGTGTGAAACTCCATTCTTTTGGAGGAATCTTCCTCAAAAGTCATCATCTCCCCACCCGTTCTTCTGATATGTCTCCAAAGTCGTGAGAGACCACGGTTAGAGGTAGTCCAGGTCTGGAAGAGAGAGATCTCGTGTCCCGTGATGAAAAACCACTTCATGCCAACCCTTGTTCTTTGGAAGGAGTATTCATTAGGGTCTCCTCTCGAACTCAGTGTTGGTCGAGGAGATTGCTTGCTCAACACTTTGAAGCCTCGCTCTTGAGACCTACCAAAGTAAAAGAGAGGTGAAGAAGATATCGACGGAGGGAGTAATCCTAGTTCACGGCAAAAGGCAATAAATGCCAAGATGTGGATGTAGGAGTTCGAGACTAATCGGGCGTAAGCCCACTCCTATAAACCCTGGGAGGTAATGATGAAGACACGGAGAGGTAAAGCGAACCCCTTTTCGGAAGAGAGTGACAGTACGTGGCGACCCAACCGTCCGGTCATTGATCATACGCTTCTTCGGGAGCGGGGGCCACTATCGCGTATATGTCGAAATCGATAACGAGTCCCGAGCATGCATATTTCGATTCCGCTTCGAGGAACGGATGTTGGCATTAGAAATTGTTCCCCATCCTTGAAGAAATCGGAGGTAGAGGAGGTCGAGAAGGGTTTCCCCATGGTGGTTGATTGGGGTTAGAACTCGAACCCTCTCGTTAGGGTTCGGGGTTGGGAAAAACGATCTTGATAGGAGTTACACGAAGAGGAGAGTTACGGCTAGAGGTTTTTGGCCACCATTGTTAAGATTTTGTGAAGCGAGAGAAAGAAATTTGCAGAGAAGAAGAAAGCTCTAAGGTTCAAATTTTGAATTAGCAGTAAAAGCCAAATCGAAATTGGTAAAGTTTACCTTTTATACTAACAATTGCATGATAATTAAGGGCGGCATTTTTATTCATTCGCAATGATGATGAATGGGAAGAGGTTTCATCTGCTTTAGACCTAAATATCTTCACCTATGTGGGTGGGCTTTGCGTCTATCGGGCTTCTCACTTCATGCACTGATAACAATTTGGTTAGATTTTGATGGGCTTTGCAAGTTTCACTTTGGATCTCTTATGACTTATCATAGTTGGATACATCCCGGCTTATCTTCGTTTATAGTCTTTCATTAAACACCTGCTTAATATAAGACTAGGGGGTAATGTTGTAGCCATAATCCTTTTCCTTATTGGTAGAACTTATTGGGCCCTCCTTGGATCACGTTATGTTAAGTCATTGGTTGGATCCGTTACTTGGGTCATTTCTATTATTTGGGCTTAGTCATTATATTGGCCCATTATACAAATTGTCACTTAACCCAACTTTGACCAAAGAATCATTATTCCAAATGACGGTTGACTATCAGGTTCCGCCACTTTCATTGCATGGCATTAATGAGGATGGGACTCGGATAATGACCATGGCAAACGATGATAATAAATGTGTGAAGGTAGACTTTTTTACTTTCTACCGGCCTGACCTAAGTGAGGAAAAAAGGTGTCGTAGGAGGTGGTGGGTGGCGATTGGCAACCCAGAGTGAGATGTCGTGGGCCAAGATCACATAAGAGGGTAAAGAATACACATTTCATTAGAATTCTTATTCTATCTCTCTCGAACACTTAGATAATTTTTTCTCTCCATTGTTGACCTTGTGATCGCTCAGTCTTGACTCTCACGCATGGAATTATCCTCGACTATCGGTAGTCGAGCTTTTAGTGATGATGACATTGAATCGCTATGCGGGATATAGGGCCACGCGTCTTGGTGATTGGGACGTGGAGAAAGATCTTGGCGTTAATATTATTAATAGAATACTGACACATCTATTAATCAATTAACCAACTTACTTAAAAATAAACTTCATAATAACCACTTCCATATTATTAGTATTTTGTTCTATAGTACTCTCAAACTAGCTACCTATATAGATAGGTTCCGAAACTTAAAGAAGCTTCTAAGATGCTTCCTCATGCAAGACTTTGTCATCTCTATGATCAGTATGTCCTTTTCCACTCTATGATAAAGATTCCTCTCCTTATCTCGTGTATTTTTATTATTCTCCTTTATTTTCATATATATATATATATATATATATATATTTTAGGTTTCACTTTTTAGAAAAACATAAATAAGTTATAAAGTCCAACTACTTTTCAACTTTCAAGTTTATGATGTTAGTACATCAATTCCAAAATTAAAGATATAATTTGATTTTTAAAAAGATTGAACCACCACATATTAAACTTTAAAATTAGTATAACTTATAAAAATTTAAAATAAAATAAATTTTGTGATTAGTTTTTGATATATAGTACGTATACAATTATAATAATTGTTTCCACTAAAATTATATAAATTTACATTAATTTAGTGTTTAATATGTTGTCATTTAATTTTAAAAATCAAATTGCATCTCTAAAATTGAAATAAAATAATACTTAATACTTATTGTGTTCTAAGTTATAAGAGCTTTCTTCTTCTTTTTTCTTTTGTAAAGAAATAAATTATATTGTGTCCGTCATTTTACTCTTATATTTTAAAAGTGAATGAGTAAATTTTTATTTGTAAAATGGGGATCAGTTCATTTACTCTTTATGTCACACCCCAAATAGAAAGTACTTGTATCGGTATGTAACTTTTTGGAAAAAACATGGAAGTTAAGCATCAATACAACTAACTGAAGCCATGTCGGAAACAAATCATAAGTTTATCAAATCAATTTATAAATTATTTTTCATTATTAATGTATTTAGCAACTATTTATTTTTTGATTTATAAGTTGAGTTTTAAGTTGAAAAATAAATAAATAACTATTTATGACTTATTTAAAAATAACTTATAAGTTATTTTAAAATAAGTTGTTTGACTAAATATAATATCTATTTTGTCCCTCTTTTATTTTGCTCCTCTTTTTATGAACGTCATTTTTAGTAATCTTTATATTTATTTTAACTTATAAGTTCCGAACACCTTCATAACTTGTTTTAACTTAATTTCTGACTTATAAATCAAATTAATGCCAAACGTTTTTATTTATAAGTTATAGCTTAAAATAATAAAATCATTTTAAAAAAATTTGTTCTTTTACCATTTTTTTTCTTTTCAAATATTAAATTTTGCATGGACACACTTGAACATAATTTCATAATAATAAATTTAATATTGAAAACAAATTAAATTTGTTGTGGCTAAGATATCGGTTCAAGATCCCCTCAAGAAAAAAGTTTGAATACTGAGAGTGAGTGAAAGGGACAGATGACGTGATAGATGAGTGGTCTAGTTCTGGACTTGGGCCAAACCAATCCGAGGCCAATATTTACACGTCACATGGGATCTACCTGAAGCCGGATAGACATGGATCATGGGCCTATTATTAGGAGCCCATAGTTGCCTACAGAACTGAGACATAGGGTTGTTTGATAAAATTGAATGAAATATTTTTAAATGTTTAGCATCTGAATAAATTAAATGAAGTAGAATTATAAATACTTGCACTCTTTTCTGAATTTTGGACGGAAAATAAAAAAATAGAAAACTTAAATTAGAATAGAAAATAAAAGAATAGAAAATTTGAAGTTTTTATTTGTGTTGTTTCTGAGTTTTTAATAGAAAAGAATAGAAAATTTAAAATTGAGAACATAAAAAGGGTTTAGACGTATGTGTTTATTTATAAATTGGAAACATGAGTTGTAATTTATAATTTATTATATTGAAAGTTGAGGATAACATGAAAATTATAAAATTATTACTTATTTCAATTTCTTTTACGTCCAAATCAGATCAATTTTGGATGGAAAACTTTGACAGAAAAAGTGACCAAGTTTTCTATCAATTTATTTTCTTTTACTTTTAATAAAAAAATCTAAGAAACATATGAATTGGAGAGAAAACTTAATTTTTTCGTTTTTTTTTCTGACCATTTTAAAACTCAGAAAGAGAGTGTGTAAATGAAAAAGTTATTTGATAAAATAAAATGTCCGAAACATCTGAATGAGTGTATTTTATAATTTTAACCATCAGACATGTTTTGAACTAATTTGTTTGATGTAATCTGAATTAATTAATATTTTAATTAATGTACTCAAAGTCAATTCAAAATCTAATTATTGAGCAGAAAAAAATATCAATCAAGTTGCTAAAAAACTCATTATTCCACAACAATTATGCACAAAATCTATTTAACCTCTCTCTTCTTCAATCTCGATCTATTTACCCTTCTTTGTTTTTTGTTTGTTGGATCGAAGTTAACCCCGATCTAGTCACAAGACGACAATGAACTCATTATTCCACAACAGTTTTGCACACAATCTTCATGAAACACAAGCTAAAAGCAAGATAAGTCTCCATTCATTAAAGTAATGTGTTTTTTGTTGTTCCCCTTAAAATTGGGGAATGAGGTCTACTCCTTTACGTGCTTCTGGTGCAAAAATAACATTCAATTTGTGTAATTCTAGACGGAGAATTGTTTGTTCATGTGTGGCGCTACCCCGCAACATCCGACATATGAAGATAAATCCAACATCCATCCAAACCATAAACTTCGGTTGGACCACCGATGGAGGCTGAGGAATGAGGAAGGAGCTCCGGGCATTATAAGTAATTATTAGGGGCATGCAAGTAAAAAGCTATTCAACCAAGCAGCTGATCCAAGCCAAATAAATCAGGTTTATATTTATACAAACATTCTTAATACTGATTCGCTCAGATTTTGGATAAGACTCATTCAATTCTAAATAAACACCCACATCCATCCTTTTTGCAAAAGGCTAAATATGATATAATACTGAAAAATGGACGCAAAACAGTTTTGTGGAATGTCTGCGTAGATAATCATTTTGTTGTCTAACCGAGTGTTGGGCCACGATATTTTATCTCTTTTAAGTAGGGTGTATTGACGCTTTATTCTTTTAATTATTCTATCGCCTTTTATTATTCGAATCCATGAAAGTCGTTAAGCCATACCTTATATTATTTTCATTTCAACCCGTAAGACCTAGATTAAAGATTCAGGTGGATCAATCCTTTGGATATTTTAATATCTACATCTTTGACTTGTAATGATGAAAAAAAGTATGACGGTTGACTAAGGGACCCGCCATGCATTAATGTGGATGGGATCATAACCTAATTCGGCGGTAGATATGATGACCAAATCACATTGGATAAACTATACGCATCATGAGGACCCATGAGAAAAGGGGAGGTGTGTCGGTGTAAGAAGGTGGTACAATAATTATAAAAAGAGGTATAACTTAGCAAGAAGTCTTCACCAAGAGTGACGTTTTCTCATACACTTCATCATTCGAATCACACACACACGTAGAATTATCATTTTCTTTTATCTCTATACACTAGCGATATAGCCTCCATTTTTTCGATAAACCTTGTGAATTCATATATCGACTCTCACGTCTGGAAATTTATCCCCGACGAACCACCGTCCAAGCTTTGTGGTGTTTATTGTGTTTACGCTGCGAGGATCGTGACGCGTTTACGTGATTGAGACGTGACAAAAGATCTTAAGCGTTAACATCAAGGCTATAAGGAGGGCGTTTTTCAATCACAATTATTTAAATTTGCTTCGAAAGATGATGAGGAGTAGAGATGGTACACCAGGAAGGCAAAGCGATGGTCGTTAGTTCATCATCGCCTCAGATTTCAAAGAAAGGATCGCTGGGCCTTCTAAAAGTGCTCGTGAGAGCACCCGCTTCTAAGCACATTTCGGAAGAACTTCGTCCAAGATCCATGGGTGGAGCCAGACGGAAGTTGGTTTTCAACGCCGATAAGGGGCGTGATCCCAATCGAGAACGGGTAGGCGGTTCGTAGACCAGACTCATCATTTAATTGGTCAAGAAGACCGAAGCTACCAAGTCAAGCGAGGATGGCGACGGCGAGATAAGGCTTTGGAGGTTCTGTTAAAACAAAGGAAGATATAATGTAATGAGATGCTTCGGTGAATGAGTTGAGGACGAAGCATCTAGCCATATTCATTCCGAAGACGGAGTAGAGCATAAGGAGGTACCCGTCGGAAGGGTAAGGAGCCGGAACATTCTATACATGTGTTCAGGGATCATTCTCGCAGTAGGAGGAGATCGAGAAGCAGAACGCCTTTGGCCTCGAAGAAGGCAATCGACGGTCGTGGGGATCAATTCATCGCGACGATGAAAGACGAAGAAGCGGTCGAGAGAAATTGTGCGAAAATCAAGAGGAAAATATCGTCACAACCGATTTCATCATCGTGAGGATGAGATTATACGACCTAGTAAATCAAGAAGTCCCACAAGGGCAGTAGGATCGGCGGGGAAAGGTCGATCCATTCCAAGGCCTATAGTCGCCAGGAGAAGGAGATCTCATCACAACCCGAAGGTGTTGATTTTTTGGTAAGGGAGTTGAAAGAACTCAGAAAACAATTGGCTGAGGTCCAACAGGTGAAGGATACTTCTGGAAAGAAGGCGTCCCTTTTTCCTCTCGATATTCTCGAGGAGAAGCGCGATGTTACCAAAAGTTGCCTCGTATGGAAAGCTATGATGGGTTAGGAGATCCTTATGACCATAGTCGGCATTCATTTGGGCTAATGGATTACTATGACTTTTATTGATCTTTCTTAAGTGTCACACTTTTGTCACTACTTTGAGAAAAGACGCCGATAGTGGATGGGGACTTTACCATCGGATTCTATCTCCTCGTGGACCAACTTTGTGATAAGTTCCATGCACGCTTTTTGGAAGCAAATCAAGAAGAAGGGAAAAGCTTCATGTGCTCTTTAAAGACAGTCCTAGCCACCAATGAATCTTTGAGCCAATATGTAAAGAGGTTTAGGGAAGCGGTTAGGACAGTATCCGATCTTAATGATCTCCAAGTCATTGGGTTGTTCCAGAATGGGCTAGATCTGGTTAAATCGGAGAAATTGGTAAAGAAATTGATGTTTCACCATCCAGAAAAGCTTAAAGAAGCCTTCGACAAAGCAGAGGGCTATATTGTTGTAGAAGAGGCTGAGCGATCGAAAATCCTTCTTCGAGCCAATTAAAGGAGGTAGAGGTTCCCAAGACCGATGTTGATCGGAGAAGAGTGGGAGGGTACAACCAAGGGGAAAGGTAGCTCAAGAAGTATAAAGAATCCTCGTGGCGACAAAGCGCAAAGATCATCGTACACTGCTTTCTACCTCAAAGGTTAATAAGGTTTACACCCAATTGAATACTGTAAAGGTCGATAATTTTGGATCGAATCCAAACCACCTTTTCTTTGAACCACCTCGTGATAATTACAAAACGGGACACGGTAACCCTCGCAAATATTGTGGTTATCATCAAGTCAGCCGGTCAGTCGTGACACTAATGAGTGTTGTAATTTAAAGGATTTTGTAGAGCAAGATTAAAAGCGGCTTGATTCAATATGTGGTGAGAAGGATCGTCGTGGTCGACAAAGTTGTCAATCGTGCTTGCTCAAACGGTTCAAGTACCGCTTTATTCAAAATGCTCCAACACCACCACCAAGGCAAGTCGTTGATGTAATAACCGTGGTCCGCTTGGGAAGTTAGTAGGGAAGAAGAGGAGGTCTTATCTTGATTCATCGTATCGATATGATGCTACTCAAGATTGATGTGCCTTTTCCAGAACCGCTTATATCATTTACGGATGCGGATTATCCTTCGAGCCCATCGAACCGCATGAAGGGGGCATTGGTGATCACAAAGCAAAGTAGGCTCGATGGACGTAAAACGCATGATGATAGATAATGGATCTTCGGTGGACATTCTTTATGCCCATGCTTTTCAGAGGATGCATCTCGATGGGCACAAAATGGAGGTTGGACAGGAGGCTCCTCTATATGGTTTCTAAGAATGCACCCGATCAAAAGTGGCAGTACTATCAACTCCCCGTTATCTTCTTAAGACGGCCCCTCGGCAGTGGAGATAACTCAGAATTTTATGTTGTGCATGTGGATTCTACTCTGAATGCCATTTTGGGAAGACCTACATTGACAGCTCTTCAAGCTGTGACTTCCATCCCACATTTCAAAATCAAATTCCCACAAAGACACGGAGAGTAGAGGTGATGGGTGATTTAGACTGGCCGGGAGATGTTATCGGAACTCCGTCATTTCATCCGGAATGGGGGTCAGTAAACAAAGAAAAACGATGGCAATTGAAATTGAACCCTTCACCGAGAGTTGCTCAGAACCCATGGTAATCCCCGCTGGGGGGACGGAGGAGATTGAGTTGGTCGTTGGAAAGCCGGACAAGACAGTGAGAATTGGTTTAGGTCTACCAGAACCCCTTCGGATGAATCTTATGGAACTCTTACGATTCTATGTCGATATTTTTGCATGGGAACCACAAGACATGCCTGGAGTTAGCCGGAAGGTTGCTGAGCATAAACTGGAGATAGATCCTTCGAAGAAGCCAGTTCGTCAGAAGAGGCGGATATTTGCTCCAGAGCGTCAGAAGATCATCGATGAAGAGGTTGCGAAATTGCTGGCTGCTGACTTTATCTACGAGATTGATTACCCGGAGTGGATAGCAAATGTAGTATTGGTGCAGAAGCATAATGGAAAGTGGCGGGTTTGCATCGACTACACCGACCTCAACAAAGCTCGTCCAAGGACTTTATCCTCCGCCCATATCGATCAACTCATCGATGCCACTTCGGTATGACACTAAGTTTTATGGATGCTTTTTCAGTTATCATCAAATATCCATGTGCAAAGAAGACATTCCAAAAACAGCGTTTATTACACACCGTTCGGTGTATGCATACAAAAAAATGACTTTTGGCCTCATTAATGCTGGAGCTACCTACCAAAGGATGATGAACTTCATATTCGATAAGTAATTTGGGAGGAATATGGAGGTTTATGTAGATGACATGATCGTGAAGAGTATCGCAGATTCGTAAGCATTTGGACGATCTGGAGGAGTGCTTTCAAACTATTCATTATCGTCAATTAAGGCTTAACCTTACCAAATGTACTTTCTACCTTGGTCTTTGAAAAGTTTCGGGTTATCCGTCACCAAAGGGGCATCGAGGCCAATCCAGAGAAGATCCAGGCCATCCTCGACATGAAGACTCCTCAGTCATTCAAAGACGTTCAAATGGCCTCACCGACCGGGTAGGATCACGGCTTTAAGGAGGTTCGCCGCCAAATCTGCAGAGAGATGTCTTCCTTTCTTTGACACATTAAAGGGACCAAGAATGCGAAGACGCCCAGTGGACTTCCGAGTGTGAAGACGCTTTCCAAGGTATAAAGACGATGTCTCTTCTTGGCTCCTTTATTGGTAAAGCTTTGTCCCCAAGAGAGACTTTATATTTGTACCTCATGACAAGTTCCTTAGCAGTTGGAGCGCTTTTGGTTCGGAGATCGATTAGGAAGCAACATCCGGCCTATTACGCCGGCCACGCCCCTACGAGATGTCAAAACCAGTATCCAAACATTGAGAAATTTGCCTTTGCTTTAATAATTGCCAGTGAGAAAGCTTGGCGAGATTTTCAAGGTCGACTCTAGTCATCTACACGGATCGACCATCAAGAAGGTGATTGGCAAGCGTAAGTCTCGGGTAGATTAGCGGCATGGACTATGGAGTTATCCCAATTTTTATCGAGTATCATCCCGAATCGCCATCAAAGGCCAAGCCCCACGACTTTATGGTAGAATGCTCGCTCACCCGGCAGATGCGGAGTTACTGGGAAGTCAATCTTCCGATCGAAAGCGAAGGCCGTTTCTTCAAATAGAGTCGGGGCGTGGACGTTGTATGCAGATGGATCCTCTACGATGACTGTTAGTGGAGCAGGAATTATTTTAATAAGTCCAGAAGGATTCAAAGTCCAGCAGGCCATCAGATTCGGGTTTAAAGCAACGAACAATGATGAAATTTGAGTAACGGCGGTGTTAGCAGTGTCCGATTAGCAAAGAGTCTCGAGTCCAACAAATGATTATCTATAGTGATTCTCGGTTGGTCGTTAAACAATTTGCCGGAGATTATGAAGCTCGTGGAACCCGAATGATCAAATATCTGGCGGAATTAAGAGACCAACTTCGATTTCGCTTGCATTTGAAGTTTCAGTATAGCCGCGCAATGACAATTCTACTGCCGATGCTTTGTCGAAACTAGCCACTACAGATGCAGATGTCTTTCATGGATCGGTGTATTTGGAAATTTTACAAGTGTTCAGCACGAAGCAGTGATGTGTATCGAACGAACAAACTGTTGGATGACCCCCTACATTGAGTATTTGGCAGATGGCGTCCTTCCTTCGGATCAAATGCTAGCAAAAAAGATCAAGTACAAGAGTACTAATTTTAGTCTTATTGACGGGGATCTCTATCGATTGGCATTTTCCTCACCATTATTGAAATGTTTGGCTCCGTCCGAAGCCGAGTATGCTTCTTCTTGAAGTTCATGAAGGATTTCACGGTGATCATATGGTCACAAGTCTTTGGCACATAAAGTATTTCGACAAGGTTACTATCAGCTAATAATTTTCAAAGAAGCTACAGAGTACGCCAAGAAATGTGAAAATGCCACCAATCAGCGGATCCGGTCCATTATCACCACCTAAGAGTTATACTCGATTCTATCTCCTATACCCTTCATTTATCTGGGGGTAGATATATTGGGACCATTACCTAAAGCTAAAGGCCGAGTTAGCTTTATTATAATTCTTATTGATTATATGACTAAGTGGGTAGAGGCAAAACCACTTCTACGATAATGTAACAGAGCGCCTAAAGTTTATAAAGGAGTCTGTGGTGTTTCGCTTGGATCCCTAAGGTATTGATATCGACAATGGACGCCAGATTCGTGGGTTCAAAATTTGAAGAATTTTGAACGATTTGGGGATTCAAAGACAAAGAAGACTTCGTGGCTCATCCACACCGAATGGGCAAGTCGAGGTGACCAACGTGACGTCACTTGAATCTTAATCAAGCGTAGATTGGATGAAGCTAAGGGAGATGGCCGAAGAATTGCATTGAGCGTCTTTGTGGGCATACCGAATCACACCAAGGACTACTACGGGGATTCACCTTTTCGGTTGGCCTACATGTATCGATGCCTTAGTCCCGGTCAAATCGGATCTCCAAGTCTTGGGTAAGTCAATTCAAAGAAATCTACAACGATGAAGGATCAAGGCTAACTTGGACTCGCTAGACGAAGTCGAGAGAGGAAGCTTTAATCAAATTGGTCGCTTATCAACGAAGAGTGGCCAAACATTATAACAAGGGCGCCAAACTTCAGAGATTTGAAGTGGGAGACTTCGTTTTAGAAGCCAAAGCTTCTACGCCTCAAAACACGGAAAAGCTAATCTTAATCGGGAAGGGCCATATGAAGTGATCAAGTACCAAAGCCGTGTACTTATCGATTAAAGGCACTTCGATGGTTCCGAGATCAAGAACACTTGGCACGTCTTGGCAGCTTCTAAGTATTTTCAATGAAGATTAAGTCGGTTTATCTAAGTCCGTACACAATTGTTTGATATTAATAAAAGATCACTTTTCCACAATTTATCACTGATCCTATTTGTTCGATGGTCACTATGGTGTAAGTAGGTATGGTAGGACTCGCTGGCCATTCGATGGTAGCCCCAGGTCCTTTTGGTCCTATATTGATCTTATCTGGGTGGTAAGTCAATGGTCACCGGTCCTATTTGTCCATGGTCACTATGGTGTAAGGAGGTATGGTAGGACTTCATTTGGCCATTCGATGGTAGCCCCAGTCCTTTTGGTCCTATATCGATCTTATCTGGGTGGTAAGTCAATGGTCATCGGGTCCTATTGTCCGATGGTCACTATGGTGTAAGGAGGTATGGTAGGACTCATTGGCCATTCGATGGTAGCCCTGTGTCCTTTTGGTCCTATATTGATCTTATCTGGGTGGTAAGTCAATGGTCACTATTAATCCTTATATCTTGGTTCTTATCTATTTGTCGTCCAAATTTACGTCGCATATGACTGATCTCACTCTTCGGTACCGATAAGTATAAGTTATTTATTTTGTTTAAGTGTTGAGTTCAGTTTATTTAGTTCACTTAAGTTGAATCCTGTCCGTAAAATTCAATTCACTTCATTGCATAATTTAACTGTTATACGCCATATCTAATTCATTAGTTCAGCTTATTGATACTAAATTATTGACAAGAAACTGATCGGAACAGAAGTCATAATCAAGACAGTTAAAGATTTGTCAATAAACATAAAATACTCATTTCATTTAAGTCAATTATAAATTAATTACATGAATATGAAAAGTTTAAAGTAGTTAAATATTTACATAGAACCAAAAACATGATATATATTCAGCATCGCTTTCATCATCTAATTGAAAGCAATGCTTAGAGTCCAAATTTGAAAGCGACCCGATAGCTTTTCTTTTCCTCGTTCCCGATAGGTCCTCATACCCTCCTAATAAACCTTCATGATCTCAACATTAAGTTCATCCGAAGTCCTATACTCACTCTCAATCGCTTGGAGCTCTTCATCGAGCAGGGCCTCGTCCCTCAAGGTCCTTTATTTTATGGCGAGAGCTTGTGGCGCTGGCCTTTATGCCTTCTTTCATCTTGAATCCTCGTCTCAAATTTTCACCAAGTTGTAGGACTAAGCTCGATTGGTCAAGAAAACTCCTCATTTTTCGCCTTCAGAGTAAGTTCTCTTCAACCAAACCAAAGATTCGAGTTGGTTAGAGTTTGTTGGGCGGCTTTTGACGCAAACCAAACCATCCTCGGGTCTTTAATTCGTCATCGATGTCTTCAATCCATCTTAGCCCGATCCAATTCTATCCGAAGACCGCACATGGTATGAAAAGCATCTTCACGACCAAATTTTTTCTCGGTCAAGGTCGATTTCAAAGATATTTATCTCTTGTCGCATGAAATCTTCCTCGCTTCTCCATTTATATGTCTCTTGACGCAATCGTCCAAGACGAGATTAACCCTGCATATTTTAAAATATTCAAGTCAAACGCTTAAAATGCTCAAAAGAAAATAGAGATGTAGAGAAGAAGTGATTGTTATTTACCTTGGCCAAATAACTCATCCCTCGTCGAGAAGATTTCCGTCCAGATGATCATTTGAACCGGTGGTCGCCGCAGTCTTGACGAAAGCTCAAAGAGGTCAAAGGAAAGTCAAGTTGAACCTGGGCCATAGGGTCTGAGATCCCACAACCTCGGATGATAACTTTGACTCAAGGACCGGGCGTTCGGGAGGGTCTCGACCTTCGGGAGAGAAAATGGGCTGCTTTCGAGGTGTAGTAGGGTTTGCGTGAATAGTTTCGATTCTGGAGGAGATTTATTGGGAGTGGGTCTTTTCGGTGACGAAGCAGAGGCGAACTTGGGTGGTTATCGAGAGACGCTTCTCTCTCCTAGATAACGCTCGAATCCCTTCGTCCTGGTCACCGTCCTCTTCGATCTGTATTTCTACAGGGGGCACGAAGGGTGGAATGACCGAAGACTGAGGAACCCTGAGCTCTTCGGCAGTTAAAGGGGTTATTTTTGTTTTTAATTTTTTGATCCTAAGTATATTTCTTCGATCAGGACGATCAAGTAAACCGCCTGATCGAGGAATGGTTTTGGAGGTTGGTTACTGCTTCAAAGTGGGTTCGGAGGAGTTACAAGAAAGGTGACTTCGGTTTTCTCGTAGCTCTCTCTTTTGTCGAGGATGAAGAGTTTCTTCCGGTATGAGAACCTCTTCTACTGTTTTTGTTTGAAATTCATCCGTATGAATTTCGTGTTGATCTACTTGGGATAGCTTTTCATTGGTGTAGTCTCCATTACTTGAAGACTTCCTGTATTAAAAATCTTCGAACTCCTTTATTTCTAAGGAGCTCCGATCGATCAAAGATATCGCATAAATCAAATAAGTTCTATGTTAAAATTATATATCATAGAATATTTTCAAAAGGTATACATATATGAAATAAGTCGGCACTTACACTTACGGTCATATAACCATGCTTTCGCTTCGAGAGGAGTCCGTATTTCCATTCTTCTTTCTCGAAGTTGTCAAATAGCTCCATCATTTCCACTTCCCGCTTCTTCGAAACGTCTCCAAAGTCGGCAGATATTTTTTTCGTCGCTTGCCAGCTTCCGCAAATAAGAAATCTCTGGGCCTTTGACGAAAAACCACTTCTCGTGCCATCCCCTATTGCTCGAAGGTGTTCACCAAATGAACGTCTATCGAATTTTTCTCCGGACTTGGAGAATGTTTCTTGAGAGCCTCAACCCCTTCTCCTGGGATTATACTATCTTGTATCTGACAAAGAAGAAGAAGTCCAGGAGGGCTCGACGCCCAATTCATGGCATGTATGCCACGAAGGCCGAATGTGGATGTAGGAGTTTGGCACCATTGTGAAAATCCCACACCCAAGAACCCCAAAGAGGGTCACTATAAAGACGTGAAGAGGGAAACGAACCCCTTCTCCAAGAAGTCACCGGACTACCGCCATCCATCCTTCAGCCGCTGATACATCTTCTCACCGCAATCTGGGTACCCGACCGCACGGGTATCCGGAATGTGGAACCGAGTTCGAACCTCTTTAGTTCAGTTGACCTCGCCATGATAGAAGGAGTGTTGGCACGCGAGAATCGCCTCCGCACTCTGTAGTATTCGGAGGGGTTTTTTGGTTTTCTGTTTGGGATTCGTGGCAGAAGTCCCCTCATGAAGATTAGGGTTTGGAGGAACCATGGTGATGGGTGTTACAAGTATGGGGAACTCGCTCGTGGTTGTGGGAAGCCATTTGTGACGATTTGCGAGAGAGAGAGATCGAAAGTTTTAGAAAGCGCTCAATTTCAAATGAACAGTAAAATTGCCAAATTTGGTAAAGTTATCCTTTTATATCGATTTGCCATACTAGTGTTCAAGACAAGTGCATTAAATGCTAGTAATAATTTGGAATTTGAATGGGAAGCGTCCTAGGTTTGGTCCGGGTATTTAATGGATAGAGCCTTTCCGATTTGGGCCCTTAAATTCCTTTCATTTCATTTCGTGAAATATAAATGGGTACATTTTAATTACATCTTGTTATTTATTGATTCTCAATAAAATATCATGGATTGTTTATAGTTTTTATTAAACATTCTGCTCAACAAAAAACTAGGGGCGATGTTGGGTCGTGATATTTTATCTCTTCACGGTAGTGTATTGGGCTTATTCTTTTAATTATTCTATCGGGCCTTTATTATTTGAACTATGAAAGTCATTAAGCCCATACCTTATATTATTTTCATTTCAACTTTGTAAGACCTGGCCGGTCAAATTGGATCAATCCTTCTTCGATATTTTAATATCTACATCTTTGACTTGAATGATGAAAAAGTATGACGATTGACTAAGGACCCGCCATGCATTAATGTGGATGGGATCATAACCTATTTGGCAGCGGTAATAATGATGACCAAATACAATGGATAAACTATACGCAATTTCAGCAGGACCCATGAGGAAAAGGGGTGTGTCAAGTAGTAGTGTGACACGAAGAATTCAAAAGCAAAGAGGGTATAACTTAGCGAGAAGTCTTCACCAAGAGAATGCGTTCTCATACACTTCATCATTCAGAATCACACACACAGAGAATTATCATTTTCTCTTTATCTCTATACACTTTAAGCGATATAGCCTCCATTTTTTCGATAAAAACTTGTGAATTCATATATCGACTCTCACGCCGAAATATCCCCGACCTGAACGTACCATTAAGCTTGTGGTGTTTATCAGGTTTACGTTAAGATCGCGACGCTTTTACGTGATTGAGGCGTAATGAAGATTCGTGCTAATAATTAAAAATTAAATAAGTATTAAACAGAATAGAAACAAAGTCAAATGATAAGACTTTTTAATTTTAAAAATTATTTTTAACTCCAAAATTTGTATAAATTTGTTTATTTTTAGTTAATAAAATCGTGGATGTGATAAATTATTTAGTAAGAGTAGCAGTTAATACAAAATTAGTTGTTTTCAAAATTAAATGAAATTCATATCCGTTTAAAAATTTAAAATTTAGCAACTTAACTTCTTGAAATAAAAAATTAGGATCCATTTGAAACGGACGTACCACGTACAAGTATAACATAAATAAATGAAAAGATACTTTAACTTGTCAAAGCCGAACTTTGCCAAAATAAAAGCCGGCCTATAAAATCCCTGATAATGGAGATTGGCCGGCCGGGCCTATAAAATGATATTCAGTGGGGTTTGGTTCCTATTCATTTGCTCGACCGTAGACCGGAAGCCGAGGTGCACCACCTATAGTCATTACTCTCTCCGCTTTTAATATACGCCGTATATTTTTTATACATTATGCATGCGAAAATTTGGAAATAATTAAAAAGTATTAACTATAGTATCAATTGTCTATAATACCCTTCACCTTATTTATCTCATAAATATGGATCTAAAGATTAGGTGGAGTAATAAGGGACAATTTGAAAAAAATAATAATTAATTCTTCTAGATAACCATAAACGACAAATAATTAAAAATATAAAAAAAAGTTTAAAACACATATAGGAATGGAGGGAGTATATATTATGTCAAGAAAATGTTTGGGATCAAGATGTCAGACTAACAGGGTGTTGGACCATTTGATATGCCTCTAATTTTCTAAACAACTCACTTTCTTTTGTTTCTTCTTCAACTCATTTGGACTAATTGATAATAGTCCTACACATCTCTCTACCAAGTCTACCAAAACAAAGAAGCATTAAACCTAAGGGTAGATCTAAGTATTGGAGAACAGTTCCTATTTTTTATTTTTTTCTTATGTTTTCTATTTAAATTTTGATATATAACCTTTTATTTAATATTAATTAATTTTAAAATTAAATAAGAGGTCAAAATTTAAGTGAGTCACACAACATACATGAAAAATGGGGGAAAAGGGACATGCTCTCTTTTAGGAACCAGCCTGTGTAACCACCAAGTATGGGCATTCCTCCACTTTCTCCGCCGCCATAATCACCGCCACCGCCTCTCCTCCTTGAGTCACAGCAAGGAGAGTAAATTAGAAGGTGAAATCCTCATAACAAAGTCTAAAGGAATTGGTGCAACCGGTTGAATTGGCAGCTGGTGGGACCCGTTAAGCTTCACCTGCTAATTTACTCTCCTTGATGTAACTTACCCCCGCAGGATAGGATTATTGGCGCCATAAATTTGGATTGTTGTGATGTAAAAAATGCGGCAAAATCAGTTATGTCCTTATCCTATAATAAGTAAATTTAGTCCAAGCATAAGCTAGTTCTGGTTAAACAGTTGGCCAAAAACAATACCCAAATTCAATCATCTTTTATCTTCTCCCTCACCCATCCACATAAATCAGAGTCTCAATTTCGTAAGGTCAATTCACAAGTCTCTCTGTCCCTCTGTTACAGAGGGAAGAAAGAGAGACTTTTATGAAGATTTATCAAAGATAGATTGCGAAACATACCATTGATAACGACTCAGAATTCTCAATTTCCCAGGTATCTCTCTTATACCTTTTCAATTCAATTCAATTCAATTCAAAATTTATTTATATTTTAAATCATTTTTATCAATTTAATAATAAAAAACATTCAAGCGCATGCAGACATTGAGACAGTCTGTATTGATGGGGGACCGTATCTTTAATAAATAGCCCCTCTTCTCTCTCTGATACATGAAGACAAAACAGTGAACAAAATAATGTGGGTTGAATTAACGCTAACTCATGATTAGGTATGTTTCTTACAGGGTAATGATTGACCCACAAGTATTTGCTGGCCATTAATGTCTCGTACAAGCAAACATCCCATTGTGAAGAATTTGGTTCAAATGAATACATATTTGGAAATTTGAATGTTTAGTTTTTACCGGCATTCTTGTGAATATTGTTTTTAAGAATGGGGGTGAGTGAAGGAGGAAAGGAGGTGGGGATGGGTGGGGGGCATGACGAGAGGATTTTTGTGTCAGTTCGGTTGCGGCCTTTGAATCAGAAGGAGATTGCAAGAAATGATGTGTCTGATTGGGGATGTGTTAATGACGACACTGTTATCTACAATAATGCTAATATGTCCATGCCCGAGCGATCCATGTACCCAACTTCTTATACATTTGGTATGCAAATATTTGATTATATTCTTACTGTTAATTTTGATTGTTTTTTTTGGTTTATGTATGTATGTATCTCTAAATTTTGGATTTTTAGTTAGTTAATTATTAGGACTTAATGTCTAAGTTGGTCATTTAAGTGGAGCTAAATCCTACAGTATTTTCTTCAAATTTTTGTAAATGACTCATTCTGGGGATAAAATCTTCAAATTTCCATTTTCTTTTAAGACGTGGATTAGAAGCCTCCCTTAGTCTTTCTGCCTAGTGTTATTGAATTTGTATTGGTTGCTATAAATATATAAGTTCCAGGACTAGTCCTTGATTTTTCACTGTTTCTATGATTGCACATGATTCATTTGTCCTGGAACTTATATATTTATAGCAACTATCCTTGAAGTTTCATATAATCAGACCAGACCATAAGATTCTAAGCTCTTCCTATTTTTTTTGGTGGTATCCTTTGGGATCTAGACAGAGTATTTAGTTGTGATTGCTCCACGAGGCAGGTGTATGAGGAAGGAGCCAGGGAAGTTGCTCTTTCAGTTCTAACCGGTATCAATTGTGAGTATAACTTCTTTCTCTTTCCTTTCCCCACCCTCTCATTTCTATTGAGTTTCACCTGGAACTTGTTAACATTTTCTTTATACAAAATGATGCGTCTTACAGCAAGTATATTTGCATACGGACAAACAAGCAGCGGAAAGACATTCACCATGACTGGCATTACTGAGTATACCCTAGCAGATATTTATTACTACATACAGAAGGTAATCAATGTCCAGTACATAATTTACATGATGTAGTTTCAGTTCTGCAATCCTGAATTCAGTGGTTTTTGCATAGTTCATTGATTGTATATGGTTTGTGTTGTAGCACACGGAAAGCGAATTTATTTTGAAGTTCTCTGCTATGGAGATCTACAATGAATGCGTCAGAGACCTCCTGAGCACAGATAGCACTCCACTCAGACTTCTAGATGACCCTGAGGTGAATTTCATCCTCGTTTAATACTGGTATAAATATGTTTCTATTGCATGACAGTTACTTGCTTCGACAGAGAGGTACTATTGTTGAGAAACTTACGGAGGAAACTCTGAGGGACTGGAATCATGTGATGGAGCTTCTTTCTATCTGTGAAGGTAAGGACATCATAGGGTAGTTTAAATTTTGTTAGAGGACTCCTCAGTCCTGAGTTCATATCTAATATGTCATAGTGCATTTGTTGCAGCTCAGAGACAGATTGGTGAGACCTCCCTCAATGAAACAAGCTCCAGATCTCATCAAATCATTAGACTGGTAAAGTGTTGTTTATTAGCCTAGTCTTTTGCTAAAGGGATAAGTGTAGAACCACTTGGGGTGGTGACATCAATAATCAGTTATTTACTTTAATTGACTAATTTTACAGACAATTGAGAGTTCTGCTCGTGAGCTTTTAGGCAAGGACAACTCAAGCACTCTTGTTGCTGCTGTGGTATGTTTTAATTTCTGTCAGGTCAATAATTTGGATGGAGAATAGTTAATAATATATATACTAAGAGATTTAGTGAGCCACAATAATATTCTCTGTTCCATTGATATAGAATTTTGTTGATCTTGCTGGAAGTGAACGTGCGTCTCAGTCATTATCAGCTGGTACAAGGTTAAAGGAAGGCTGCCACATAAATCGAAGTTTACTTACCCTTGGGACTGTGATCCGCAAACTAAGGTCAGTTTCTTTATAAAAAAAAATTGTTCTGATCCCTAAAAATGAACTTCAGTCATTTCTAAAATGTTAGTGAATTTATTGCAGATAATATATATTATAGTCACGGGTGGGCAGGCGGGGGTAAGTGCCCACCCCTAGTTTTTGAAAATCTCTATTAGTATAGTGGTAATATAGTAAATGGTGCCCCCCCTAAAAAAATATTTTAACTTATAGCAACAAGCAACACGGGTAGGAACAAAACGCTAAATGATAATACTTTGTGCACAAACTGTACACAAAAATATACACAAAGAGTATGACCTATGTATTGTTTACCAATAAAAATGTCTAAAACATTCCACAGTAGGTTGCGTTTCTTATTTTTTCTCCTTTTTATACTTTTTATGCATAAATTTTTGTGTATACTTTGTGTTCATATTATTACTCAAACGCTAAAACACAGAGAGAGAAGAATTGAAGATTAGAACGACAAAAAAGGTTATCACACCATTATAGTGACTTTTGTGTGTTTTAATTGAAATTTGTATTTGATGAATTAAATCGTTATTATTTTTTCTTTAATTAAAAGAGTGCCCACTCTTGTCGAAAATCCTGCGTCTGACCCTGAATATAATGTTTTTATTATTCAATTTTTCTTCAAGTCTTTTTAAGAAAGTTACATATTTCAGAGGAATCAGAGCTATGGAGTTTGATATTAGGATGGGTATAATATGTACATACCATATGCTATATCCTATGTAATGGTAATGATCTAGTTTTTTTTAGCTATGGTACTAGCAAAAAAAAAAACTGGGATAGGATAGAGCTATGATATAATAATCACCCTATTATATCCTCCCCCAGCCCTCCTTCAAAATTGGACCATGGTAGTACATTATCTTTCCAACCATTTATTTCTTCATCCTTATGAGTTTACTCTTGCTTGTATACGCCTATTATGGAAAATGATATTACACATTTTTTTTTAAAACATTGGTTTCCCACATTTTTAAAAATGCGGGTCTCACATGTGAAAATATCAATTCTCATGCAAAAATATCACACTACCATATTGAAATTGATATTTCTGCATGTGTTTTGTTAGTCATGTGGAACCCACGTTTAAAAAAGTGTCTGACCCACGTGGGAAAATATCAAAAGCTCATGCGAAAATATCAGTTCCTTTGAACTCTGTCTTATTTGAGCTATTTTATCTTATATTGCCATTGAACCTTCTCATGACCTCATTTTAGTTGTGATTTTCTTTTCCTTCCTTTCTCCTTAACCCATTCTCATTCAATCACGGTGGGGGAGCAAATCAAAGTAGAAAAACTCACATTGGTTTTGCATCATGTACTTTTTTACCATTTAGCTTAGCTCCCAGATTGATAAAAAAAAAAGAGGCTAGCTCCCCGATCAATGATGTTCATTTTTTAACAGTCTAAAGGTATTTATTTTGTTTTTTTTTATATCTAGGAAAATTAAATAAAAAAAGCTTTACCTTTTATATTTGAGCCACTTCAATTATGTTGAAAAAGTTATATGTAGTTTCTTACTCTATCAGTGTTAATGTAGAAAAGATAAAGCAAGACGCTCTAAAAAATTGTACATGATCATTGGTTAGGTTACTTTATTGATGCTAAATGTAGAAAAGATAAAAAAGACACTCTAATTAAACATGTAAACAATGACAACTGGATCTAGCATTCTCAGTTAGAGAAACTAAAAAGTAGACTCATTGAGTAAGTATAGTATTTCAAGTTTATCAAGTGTTCACCAACTTCACCGATGTTGTAAAACCACGAGTATCCATCTTATTCAGCTTGACCATAGTTATGGAAATGAACATATACATATTACTCTGTCCTCTTTATATAAATATAGACACTTCGTACATTGGCTGACTTTCGCCTCTGTCGTTTGGTCTTTCTTAAACAGTGTAGTTGGAAGTAGAGAAGTTGCAGAAACCATATGACAAGTTGAAATTATTCTCTTCCTATCAAATTGCTGAACAACTTTTAACTTTTTGCATTTTCAATTGACTCTTCGCCAAATGAAATTTAGAGTCCTAAACCAATTTGAATTGGGTACTATTATGGGTCATTAGTTACTTTTGATGAAGAATATGCCGACCCCAGGACCATAGGAGACTTGCGGTTTTATGGCTAGCCTAGTAGCCTGTGTCTTTTTTTATGTTACTATATATCTAAAGTCAAATTGGATGCTATCAGGGGTAACACCTTACCAGAGATATCTCTCTTAAATCATTGCATTTGTGAATTTGTCTTAACATAGTTACTTCCCTCCTCCACCCTGTGTGGCTGCAGGTTGTAAATTATTACTCATTTTGTGTTATATAATTGGATGCAGCAAGGGAAGAAATGGTCATGTTCCTTTTAGAGATTCAAAGCTTACTCGCATACTGCAATCCTCTTTGGGAGGCAATGCTAGGACTGCTATAATATGTACAATGAGCCCTGCACGAAGTCATGTTGAGCAGTCAAGAAATACTCTCTTGTTTGCAAGTTGCGCAAAAGAAGTTTCAACTAGTGCCCAGGTCAATGTGATAATATCAGATAAAGCCTTGGTAAAACACTTGCAGAGAGAATTGGCTAGACTGGAGAGTGAGTTACGTAGCCCAGAATCTACTTCCATTACATCAAAATTTTCTGCACTTCTACGAGAGAAAGACCTGCAAATTGAAAAGGTAATGGGGTTTTACTATGGAATTCCCAGACCATTGATTTCTTTGAAGACAATTTTAGTGACATCAAATAGTTTAAAAAAAAGAAGGATGGATGGTGCCAGATGTTCTAAATATTCTACCAAATTTGAGACCCCAAATGATTTGGTATAGATTACCACATCAATTGACCATATTACCAGTGATTCAAGCCATGGGGTGAAAACCTATTACAAAATTCAGTTGGGAATCCAGCTTCAGGTAAAAATTTGGAACATCCAAAACGTCAAAAATAAAAAATTGAGGACCTCCAGAATTAACTCTAATAAAAGTCTTATATTAGTCTCAATTGTTTGAATAAAATTTAGAAATTGTTGAGCTTCATGGAACCTAGGTTGTTGATATTGTAAATCTGATATCAAATACTATTTAGGACTTTTCTTCAATTAAACATCTGCTGCTGTAAGACTTCAATTGAGCTCCCTTATTTGATATCTAGTGATTCTTTTTCTAAATTGGATTATTAACATAAGTTGATTTAGCCAACCTTTACTTGTTAGTTGTTTCCTTTCTATTCTCCTCCTTTCATATTAAGCATCTCGTCTCCTGCAAAAATTCTTCCTCCGCATAACAGGTATATTGTGATGTCACTCAGTTTTAATCATTCTCCTTAGTTTTTCCCCTGATCCTTAAAAAGTGAATTCTTCCTAGCTGCGGTGGGACTGCTTCACAATCTTCTGTTATAGATGTGCTGGTTTTATTGTTGTCTGAAAGAAACTTTACAATGTTATTGTTATGTGTTTCCACATTTTTTTTGGCAAAGCCATTTTGTTTTCTGATTGATAAAAGGATTCATTTTTAGTCCAGATTAGTTTGAACATTTGATACTGTTCCATCATTTCTCCTTCCAATTCGACCACTTGGGCATAATTTTCATAGTCAAGATTTTTTTTTTGCCGCAGTTGATTGTTGTTAGAGAGGGTCAGGTATCAATCTAGGGGTGATCTAACCTCAAATATTTTTCTGACATACTGCTGTGATTTTCTCACAAAAGGGGTTATTTCCTAAAGACAGATTACTGTTACATATTACTAAATGGAGAGCTGGCTGGACTTGTGTTGCAATAGGCTTAATGTTCACATCTTCATATGTCTTTCTTTTTGCTAAAGTTTGAGCTCATATTGAGTCACTACCTTCTGAAGTATATCCTCCACACAAGTATATTAGGGTTTGTAGTTACATGCCCACTACTTTATATTCCGTAGATGTAGCAAATTATAATCAGTTGACATCGTATAGGCATTTACCACTTATATTTTGTGTTTTCATTTTCAATCATGTAGCTGGAGAAAGAGGTCAAGGATCTGACTCTACAACGAGATGCTGCTCAATATCAGGTTCAGGATATGGTACGTCTTATTGGGGATGAGAGACATTCATTGACAAGGGTATATATATATAATTATATATACGGAGCGGATCCAGTCCGGACGCCCGGATTTTGTTAAAATACGGAATTTTTTTTCTTTTTTTTTAAAACAACTAAAAAAAAAGTTTAATATTTTATGGAACTGGATTTTTTCCATAATACAGTGTTTGGGGTATGATTTGGATACATATAACAAAACAGGTCTGTACAGTCTATAAAATTCCGTATTTTAGTACCGTCCGGACTCTATATATATATATATATATATATATATATATATATATGCATCTAACTCAAAAATTGCTTCCATCTTCATCCGTCTTCCATGCTATGTTTTATCTATTTATTCCAACTCCTCCAGGTAGGTTTTGGTCACTATCCTCACTTGCGAGTTCAGAGATCACCAGACGCTGGACACCCAGTACAAGAGAAGTCCATCATGGCAGATCCTCACTCCCTGGATGTTAGTGACAGAATGTTTGTCAGGTCTCAGTTTTCTGATGGACACGATGCAAGTAGTTTCAATGATAACTATGTACAAATCCCTGGTGCCTTGGAAGATAATTTCCTATACAATGATACATCTTCAAGGCTACTGATTAGTACTTCACAGTTCAGTGAAAGTGATTCAGAGTATAATGATGAAAAAAGTATCGGAATTTCTGAGGATGCATGCAAGGAAGTTAGGTGTATTGAAACAGAAGAATTAAGTACAAGCAGTTATTTAGAATCCAGGTGTTTATCTGCTGAAGATAACACTGGGATCTCAGCTCTGATAATTGTTAAAAATGGAGACATTGAAGATAAGGAAGGAGTTTCACCTGCGTTGCAGGAAGATCAAGACTTGGTTTCTCTACCCTTAAATGAAGATAGAGAACTGGTTTCACACTCACTGAAGGTAAGTAAAGAAGTTTTGACATCACCAATGAATGGGGGTTCCGTATTGGTATCACCATTGATGAAGGAAGCTAGCGAGTTGAGTTGCATACCTTCTGTTATTCCTTCTCTTGCGACACCATCTCCATTGCATGATCTGACAAAAGAGTTGTCCAGTTCTAGGAGCTTGAGTTTAATAAGAAGTACAAGTTGTAAACCGGGTCTTTTGATCAGCCTGTCTTCACCATGGCTTGAGAATGTGGAAAACAATGAAAACACACCACCAAACGGGTCCGAGAAAGAAGTCGTTGGAAGACCTAGGGGTTTGCAAAGTAAAGTTTCTGCGCTGAACTATGGTGATGATGTTGAGAGATTATCAAGAGAAGGTTCTCAATCTTCTGTGAGGTCTGCTATTGACATTGAGCTTGACGCACAACGGCAGAGAACATCAACTAATGAAAATAGTATTAGTGCTGATACAGGCATTGGGGAAATGAAAAACGTTGCTGAGCTTCAGCACGATAAGCAAACTTCTGATACTCCAGTGAGTTTTATGTGGTTTTTCAGTTTTTTTAAAAGTTCACCACCCATCCCCTGCACCTCTTTTAATGACCGAGACACAATATTTATGCTTATGCCATGGAAATTCAGAGTCTGTGATATTAGCGTTTCTCTTCTGTCATTGTATTGTGGCATCATCACCTAATACTTAATAGCATTATCAAAACTGTGTTTGTTGCATCATACAGAATAAACAGTTTTACTATAATAAACATTGTGTTTTCCTCTAGAACATGTGATGAAGCATTAAACACAGATATTTGTGGGAAATTATGTCACCTGATTAGTTAAATTTCTAAGCACAACATGTACTATGAAACATTGTTATTCCTTGAATGGTTATGGGTACCATTATGTACATCTCTCTCTATTTGTGTATGTATCCTTTTTTTATTTATTTTTCTTAATTGAGAATTCTGTATCCTTGTACAAGGAACACTAGTTACTCTTGTTGCTGAGTGGAAATTGAAGATATTAAACTTGTTAATAGTAAATATCCAACCCATCTATGTTAATTATTATAAAATTAATAAATAATTTTATCTAAAAATTAAAAATCCACTAAGAATTGAATTTATAAATGGAAAATTTGTGTGTTTCTCAGATTATACGTGACACAACTGATAAGACCATTTTTATACTTTTATGTTCTATATTTAAATCAATTTTAAGCCTCAGCCTTTTGGGGTTATTTTGATGCTTTTATGTGATTACTTTTTGTTGTCAAACATAATAGGCAAATGAGACTGAAACAACGTCTGATGAATATTTAAAGATAGTCAAGGATGTTGGCTTGGATCCAATAGAAGATGGTTTCAGAAGTCCTTCAAATTGGCCCTCAGATTTCAAGAGGCTCCAAAGAGAAATAATTAAACTTTGGCATACTTGCAATGTGTCATTAGTGCACAGATCGCATTTCTTCTTGCTATTTAAAGGCGATTCAACTGACTCCATATACATGGAGGTCGAGCTTCGGAGGTTGTCATTCCTCAAGGAAACATTTTCTCAGGGTAATCCGACTGTGGAAGGTGGTCGGACTCTCACACCTGCTTCTAGGTAAGATGATTTTTCTTGTTTCAATAGTTTGAAGAAGATGATGAGAAAAATTTATTGTGCTTAACTTGACTTTGGAGCCATTAATCTCCTATGGCTTCACTTTCACTGCTTCCTTGGGTGAAATATATATAGACATATGTAAAAGCTTGCGGCCATCCTTAGCTTGTTGAAACCGACCATGCCATTTCATTGTATGCTATTGTTTCACACAATAAATGGATACCCAGTTAAAATAACTATATTGATCTGCGTCTCTCTGTATATGATGGTAATTAAGTTCTTTCTGTGGTAAAAAAACAGTACCTTTTTCGTTTTGATTTACTATGAAAATGATACTCTTTCTTCCGGACATATGGAGTATGTACTCTATAAAAACAGGCATATCAGTGCAACAGTTACTCAAGCTGGTTGACGTCTTGATGTATTCTTGTTTCTGGTTGGCAATAGACAGCTAGTGCATGATTCGTATGTTATCCATCTTGTATACATAATGCCAATCTCACGAAGCCTGTTTGATCTCTGACACATTTCTTTTGATAACAGCTTGAAGGCACTCCGCGATGAGAGACGCATGCTGAGCAAGCAAATGCAGAGGCAGCTCTCAGAAATTGAGAGAGAGAGCCTCTACCTTAAATGGGGTGTTACATTGAATGGTAAACATAGGAGACTACAGTTGGTCAACCGCCTATGGACTGATACAGAAGATACGGACCATATTGCAGACAGTGCTATTGTTGTTGCAAAGCTGGTTGGGCTTATTGAGCCAGGGCAGGCTTTCAAGGAGATGTTTGGCCTTAACTTTGCTCCCTGGAGCTCAAAAAGAACCTATAAATTGAAACGCAGCCTGATATCGATACTGTAATGTTGTTTTACATCATCGATGGCAATGTGATACCTGTTGTACGGGAAGCTTTCAGAATCATTATGTTCATGTCTTTTGCTATTACCAACGCCCCACCCTTCTCTCTGTTTTTTTTCCTTTTATTATTATTATTATTATTATTATTATTTATCATTCATTATTTAGGGAATGACAATATAAAGTTATAATATTATTTTAAAGAACTTTTTTTTTTGAAATTCTCATTTTCACGGATGCTATTACAAATATAATGAATTTATAATCAACATCAAGAATTACATAGAAAGTAAATTTAATTACCTAAATTTATTGAAAAAAATTATTATCCCAGAAACCAGAATAAAAAAATTCAGTACTGAGGATCTCTTTAGCATTCCTAATTATTTCAAACAACAAAAATATATGTTTATATAATAATTCATTTGGGAGAATCTCCTTGAGTTCCGTTGCTAACCAATCAATCCCCCCGAAGAGAATTTAGTTTTCCCGCGTAATAAAATTTGGTCACATAATGACGATAGAATGCAATGCTGCCATTTGTCGTAGTAGTAGGTGGTCTGTCAAACAGAGTACTAGTAATTACCATCACCCAACTGGTGTGACACAAAATTTGTGGCCCACAAAATTGAATTCTACCACAGCACAGTGTGACTTCTCTTTTAATCTTTATTCAGTTGTTGAATTCAAACACAATTTTTGTCTACTTTCTTCTTTTTGACACCTCCTCCCCTTGACTACTACTAGCCAATGAAAAAGATAAAAGAGTGATTCCTAACCCAAAAACTAAGCAAAGTTGTAAGAAAAGAAAAATCAAAGACGAAAATTCCAATAGCAAACTACTAACCAAATTAAGCACGTTTTTTCAATAACCTTTTATTATAAGAAAGAATTCTGAAATTACACTCGTAATTATCGTAAACTTTAAACTCTCCGGTGTCTGAACATGGGATGACAAAAATGAACACTGAAATCTTAATCAAAACCAACTCAGATGTATGTAAGTTTGGATTTAGATCCTTTATTTCAAATAAATGATTCACTTCCATTTAAAATCATCTCTCATATCTGATCTAACATATTTTAAATATCTCCATTTATTTAAAATGGAAAGGATAGTGGGTTTGTCAATGTAAAATATGCTCTAATTCATTAAAAATAGAATAAATTATGGAAATTACAATAGTTAAACCTTGCTTATTTAGAGTTGAATTTGTTTATCCAACCTTGTTGTCAGGGAAAAATATACTACTACTAGTAAGTAGTAGTACTCCTCCACCACCACTAACTAGTTCAGAGGGGTCATTGTTGTTGGTATAGTGATATATATTTAGTCACAGTCAACTAAGATTCTCCTAAATAGTTTTTGTTTTTATTTTTTCACCCACCAAACCAAATTGATTGATAAGAATGAGATCCCACAAGCCATTAATGATTCAACCCATAAGAGGTTAAAAAGTGCCAACCCATTCACCCTTTGAAAAGTGTTCTTTCAGAGGGTTTTGTTTGGGAAGACAAATACTAAAACACACTCAACTGTTCACAACACTCCCCACTCCACTTCCACAACCTACGCTGCGCACCCTTTGCTAACCTAAACCACCTCACCACAAAACTACTAAACCTTCCCAATGCGATTTCTTTCATCCATGACCATGGCATTGGCATTGGCATTGGCATTGCCTACTGCGCTGCTCTTCCTCTTGGTCATGTCCCACACCTTATCGTGCGCCGCTCAGACCGCCGAAATCGAAGCCCTAACATCATTCAAACTCAGCCTCCATGATCCACTCGGAGCTCTGAACGGCTGGGATTCCTCCACGCCGTCGGCGCCCTGCGACTGGCGCGGCGTCGCCTGCAACAACGGCCGAGTTACCGAGCTCCGCCTCCCTCGCCTCCAGCTCACAGGTCCACTTACTAAAAAAATCTCTAACCTGCGCATGCTGCGCAGGTTAAGCCTCCGGTCAAATAACTTTAACGGTACTATTCCATTTTCTATCTCTAAATGTACTCTCTTACGCTCCATCTTCCTCCAGTACAACTCATTCTCCGGCGAACTCCCGCCGGAGATCGCCAATATCAGTAATCTCTTTATCCTGAACGTCGCCGGGAATCATCTCTCTGGCAATGTACCCGGCGACCTCCCTCGAAGTCTCCGCTTTTTTGATATTTCGTCCAACACATTCTCTGGTGATATACCTAAAAACTTCTCAAACTTATCTAACATTCAACTAATTAATCTTTCATATAATCTATTTTCCGGCTCCATTCCGGTAAGTATCGGTGAGCTTCAAAATCTCGAGTATTTATGGCTCGATGACAACCTTCTGGAAGGAACAATTCCTTCGGCCATTGGCAACTGTTCTTCGCTTGTACATTTAAGTGCAGAAGGAAATTCACTTGGAGGCGTAATTCCAGGGGGATCGGTGTGCTACCGAAGCTGCAAGTCGTTTCGTTAGCTCATAACAATATCTCAGGCTCAATACCGGTTTCAATGTTCTGTAATATTTCGTTTAACCCTCCTACTATTAAAAATGTGCAGCTAGGGTTTAATGCATTCACGGGTATCTTTGAGCCGCAAAATGCTACGTGTTTTAGTGTTTTGCAGGTTTTGGATCTTCAGCAGAATCGGATAAGGGACGTGTTGCCTTTCTGGTTAATGAGTGTGCCAACATTAACAATGTTGGATGTTTCAGGAAACTTGTTTTCCGGTAAACTCCCTGGTGAGATTGGGAATTTGTGGAGATTGGAGGAATTAAAGATGGCCAATAATTCGTTGAGTGGGTCGGTTCCAGTTGAAATGAAGAAATGTAATAATTTGAGTGTTCTTGATCTTGAAGGAAACGAATTTACAGGAGAAATCCCAGTATTCTTGAGTGAACTCAGAGGTCTGAAGATGCTATCACTTGGTGGGAATCAATTCTCGGGTGCCATTCCTTCAAGTTTTGGCAATCTTACTCGGCTAGAAACTCTGAACTTGCGAGATAATAATCTCACTGGAAGCTTGCCAGAAGAGCTAACAGGATTGAGCAATTTGGCTGTGTTTAATCTGAAAGGAAACAAGTTATCTGGGGTAATCCCTACAGAGATTGGGAATTTACATCAATTATCAGTTCTGAACCTGAGTAACGCTGGTTTTTCGGGTTCCATCCCGGCTAGTGTTGGGAGTCTTTACAAGTTAACCACTCTTGATTTGAGTAAACAAAATCTTTCTGGGAAGTTACCCTTTGATATTGCTGGTTTGCCCAACTTGCAAGTCATTTGTCTGCAGGAAAACAAGTTGTCTGGTGATATCCCAGAAGGTTTCAGTAGCTTGTTGGGTTTGAGATACTTGAACCTGTCTTCCAATGCCTTTACTGGTCATATTCCATCAACCTTTGGTTTTCTCAAGTCATTACTTGTTCTCTCCTTGTCCAACAATCACCTTTCTGGTTCTGTTCCACCAGAGCTTGGAAATTGTTCAGCTATTCAAATATTGAATCTTGGTTCTAATTCTTTTAGTGGCCCAATTCCGGTTGATCTCTCTCGCCTGTCTAATTTGAGAGAGCTTGATTTGGGTAAGAACAATCTGACAGGTGAAATACCGGATGAAATTTCCAAATGTGTGTCCCTCGATTCACTTGCACTAGAGTCCAATCATCTTTCAGGCAATATACCTGATTCGCTGTCCAATTTGTCAAATCTAACATTGCTGGATCTCTCAGCAAATAATTTCAGTGGAGAGATTCCAGCAAATCTCACCCTCATTACAAACCTGGGGAAGTTCAATGTGTCGAACAATAACCTTGAAGGTGAGATTCCTGCGGTGCTTGGTACTCAATTCAATCAATCTTCATTTTCAGGTAACAGTGACTTATGTGGGAGGCCATTGGATAGGAAATGTGAGGGGGAAAGTGACAGCGGTAGAAAGAAGAGGCTGATTCTGTTCATTGTTGTGGCTTCTGGTGGAGCTTGCCTCACGGCATTTTGTTGTTGCTTTTATACTTACAGCCTCCTGAAATGGCGTAAGAAACTGAAAGAAAAGGCAGCTGGCGAGAAGAAGAATAGTCCAACAAGGGCAAGTTCTGGTGGTCGAAGCAGTGAAGATAATGGAGGGCCAAAGCTTGTAATGTTCAATAACAAGATTACTCTTGTGGAAACAATAGAGGCAACAAGGCAATTCGATGAGGAAAATGTGCTGAGCAGAAACCGTTATGGTTTAGTTTTCAAGGCCTGCTATAGTGATGGAATGGTACTCTCAATTCGTAGACTTCCTAATGGATCACTGGATGAAAACATGTTCAGAAAAGAAGCTGAATCACTCGGCAGAGTGAAGCACCGAAACCTAACAGTTCTGCGAGGCTACTATGCAGGGCCTCCTGATCTCAGACTCCTTGTCTACGATTACATGCCTAATGGAAACCTTGCAACGTTGTTGCAAGAAGCATCTCACCAAGATGGTCATGTCCTCAATTGGCCAATGCGTCACCTCATTGCACTAGGAATTGCCCGCGGCCTTGCTTTTCTCCACACAGCAACAATAGTTCATGGAGATGTTAAGCCTCAAAATGTTTTATTTGATGCAGATTTCGAAGCCCATGTATCTGATTTCGGCCTAAATAAGTTCATCATTGCCACTCCAGCTGAACCTTCCACCTCAACTTCAGTTGGGACGTTGGGTTATATATCACCAGAAGTGGTATTAACAGGTGAAACCACAAAGGAATCAGATGTTTACAGTTTTGGGATTGTGTTGCTGGAGTTGCTCACAGGAAAGAGGCCAGTGATGTTTGGACAAGATGAGGATATAGTGAAGTGGGTGAAAAAGCAATTGCAAAGAGGTCAAGTTTCGGAGTTGCTGGAGCCTGGACTACTTGAGTTAGATCCAGAATCCTCAGAATGGGAAGAGTTCTTGCTGGGAGTCAAAGTAGGATTGTTGTGCACTGCACCAGATCCGGTAGACCGACCCACCTTGGCCGATATTGTGTTCATGCTTGAAGGTTGCCGAGTGGGTGCCGATGTTCCGTCGTCGGCCGATCCCACTTCCCTACATTCACCGGCATAAAACCAAATTGAAATCCAATACCTGAGTTCTTTCTTTGATTTTTTTTAATTGCTCACATTGTAGTAGGTTGTAGCTTTAATCATATTAGAAACTTTATTTAATTTTTACTCTATGTTTCTTTTATCATTTTTTCCATTTACTGTAATAATCTACTACATCAAACACAGTTGAGAGAAGTGTGTGTGTGGGGCACTGCTACCCTTTTCCCGCCACGGGCGAATCCACCGGGAAGGCATCCTGGCGGAAACTATGTCCCATCATGTGGCTGGACTGGAGTGGACTGCTCTTGGTGTTTGTGACAGAGAGACTGAAAATATAGCCATTAATGCTTTTTTGGTACTAGTGGGCATAAGTGTTAGGAAACAGAGAATCCTTTTCCCCAGGAGACATCATTAAGGTTTGCGAGAATGGTAGATAGATAGATGCACAGTAGTAGTTCATTCAATGGAATTCATTTGATCAATCGATCTCCTGAGATTTTTGAATATTTCAAAGCAACAAAAGAGCCCTGAAAATTGGAGGAGGGGAAGACACGGGCTCAATGGAAATCTAGAAAGGAGATATTAGACTAGACAGTGAAAATGATTGAGCTGAGCTGAGCTGATGACCCCCACCCCACCCCATCCGTCACATTATTCATATCCAATGGAATCATTTTTTATCCCCATTTTTTGAGTACATTTCTCAACATCAAGATTATGTTTGTTTTTTTCTTCATAAACTATTTGTCCCAGCCCAGCCCATCACCAGCAGCAGCAAACATAGAGTAGAGGATACTACTGATCCCACAACCTAAGAAACAAACAATTGCATTTCGGATAATTTAAACAGATGAAATATATGTTATGTAGGCAACACAACAATACATCATCGAGATTTGTATTGTTGACGAAAATTTTAAAATCTTTGCAAGTAACCGTTACGCAACCTTGTTTCTTTTGTTAATGTGCACTAGCCACTAGTAATGGTGTTACTACTAAATTATTATTATTAAGTATTTGTCGTATTCTTTTTGGATGTTCAGAAAATAAATTACTAGTAGTATTCTTTTCGTAATCACAAGTTGACCTACTACAGTGTACTACTAGACAAAGTAATAATTTTGTTGGTTTTGCTAGTAAATACGTAGTACTACTACTACGTATAATTGACGTTCTTGGTTTGTGAAACCTCAATCAATGTTCTGTTTTCAACTATACATTTTTATCGTATATTAAAAGCAATAGTCAAATTGCATTATTGGCGATTCCTATAGCCTAAAAACTACTCTCTTGACTTGATATCAACATGTTTAGGAACCTTTTTAGCATAGTTGGTAGGGCTTTGCATAGTAAAGGTCTTGCGGAAAGTTTTCTGTATTAAAATATAAAATTATTATCGATTTTTAAAAATTAATTTAAGACATTTTAAACTCAAAAATAACTTAATTTTTCTTTAATTTTAATCAATACAATAATAAATATTATAAATTATCTCAAAAACACTATTTATTGTAAAATTTATTGTTTCATAATTTTTAATAAATTAATTCAATTTTAAATTTAAAAATATTTTAAAATTCAATAATGATCTTATAATTAGAACCAAGGAGTACTATAAATTAAAAGTACCAAAATAAGAAAAATGGCAAGTTGCTTAAGACATCACCACCAGAGTTATAGAATTATTATTTTCACCAATTATTTTGTTAGTTCCAATGTTTATCTCATATATATTTCATCAGTTTCAAAATATAAAATTACTAATATTTATCTTTTAAAGTCACTTTAAAATATTTCAGTATTTAAAATTAACATAAATTATTTTGAATTTAGACAATACAATTGTAAAAACTATAAATTATCTACATACTATTACTAATTACAATATTTATTTTGTTTTCAAAAATTAAATAATATAGCATTACTTTTTAATTTAAAATATTTCAAATGAAAAGTCAAACTTGATGGTGAATTTTAAAATGGAGGAAGTATAATAAATTGGGATTTGAATCCTCTATTACACATTCTCTCTAATAGACCATATTTTTATAGTTGCGAATAATATAATTAAAATATATACGTACCAGACAAACATAATTGTATGAAAAACAAGAAATTCTTTGCTGAGATAATTAAGATTTCTCAATTCTTAAATCATACAAAGAGGTTAAATATCTGGTGCTACACTACAAGGAATTATAATAATCCTTTCCCACATTATATAAGTTTACCTGTGTTGTCTTGGGATCTACCACACGACAATTAGGCCACCCAGAAAAATATAGATTTACTTAATAATGGTGTTAATGCGAGCAGATACATGGTTGTACATAATTTAGAATCGTAAGAATATTGTACAAAATAACCCGGGCACTGGTTTTGAAACTATGTCCATGAAATACATAATTAGGCAAATAAACAAAGCTAACCTCATGAGCCTTTATTTTGAGATGAAATTGCTCCCAAAATTATTTTGAGAAGACTTCCACCTGACAAGCCTTCCTGGCCTGAGAAAAAGCAACATGATGACAACAACCAGAAGATAAATTTCGAGGAAAGTTTTTCTCTAATCAGCTCGGGATTGCCCAGCACGGGAAGAAAGGATGATACTAACAATGAGTCCATAAAGAGCCAATGCCTCCGCAAAGATAAGGATAAGAATCATTCCAACAAAAAGCTTAGGCTGTTGTGCATTTGCTCTGTACAAGTCGATGGAATTTTAGAAATTTTGATTGTAATGGAGTAAATTAATTGTTTATGCAAATGATATTATACCTATATGAATGCTAGGGTTGCAAGCTTTTACTGATTCGGCAAATAATTACCACCACATAATTGCTAAAATCTGAACTTGAAATCAAACATTTAAACCACATCCACCAGAATTAAATATATGAAAATCCATATAATCAGAAAATGAAATAAGCTCTACCAACAGCATAGTATTGCATATTAAGCAACAAAAATCAACAAGACTAATGGGGACAAGCAAATGCATGAATGATGGCTCAATCTTTAGAAGGACACACAATGCATGATGAACTCTAGAGGAGGAAAAACGAGAAACTATATATCCTTCACATGGGAAGACAAACATCCATAAACAATGATCACGAGACTAAATTTTTGTAACAAGTAAATTTTTTATGATGAACACCTGATAGAAGGGAGCAAACATGTATTATCTTCGGAAAAAGCCTTGAATATACATTCAGAATTACTGAGGATTACAATTCTCAGTCCAAGAACATCCAAAAAATCTACTAAAGAAAAACACCACAGAACAGTCTCTACCCAAAATAATATCAGAGTCAACATCAAAGAATTTTTTTCTTACGGATTTGATACGTTTCTCCCTCAAAACATCATTTGTTCCTCTCCCTTCAAACTGTCCAAAAGAAACCTAGTGGGGGCTACACAGCATTTCCCTTTCACCTTCTTAAATTATACCACTAGAATTACTATCAAATATGGAAATTAATCTTCTCCTTTGAGTTTGAGAATAATCCAATATTCTCAACAAAAATTCGCTTCCGCCCATATGTAATACTTAACTGCAGAGTTTAATCAAGAATGTGTTCAAAGCATCTCCCTAGAAATTTAATACCCAAACCATAAAAAAACAGTCAATGTCAATAGGCGTGCTAGAGAGCTAAAGGCAACAAAATACTTTCCATTCATAACCCAGGCTTTTCCCAATAACCTATTTTCCAGAATAAACTTGGTTAACCTGGCTATATTTAGGGAACAATCTATAATTTAAGCAACATTCACTTCACAGTGTGTCTTATATACCATAGTACTATATAGACATTAAAAATCCAATCAATGGACTAGAACAATATTCACCAATCAGCTAGAGGAAAACCTAGACTCAAACACCTGCATTTTAGTATGTAGCATGAGAACGGAGTTTCAAGAAGCCAAATATAGATATGAAAATGAGCACATTAGACAAATAATCTACAATAGCGAGAGCCGTGAGTCATTGTAATTAAACTATCATGCTAGGGAAACGCTAAACACACAAATCTAAATTGTTTCGGACAAGCTTACAATTTATTTTACTGTGCTTCGCTGCATGTGTCTCAGTGTATTTCTCTGTGTGGCTGTGTGTGTAGTTTCAAAACTTGCTGAGATAAGGGCCACATTAATTCACCAAGTCTTCAAACTAGGTAAGACCTTAATTTTATACATATCTCTTTACCCTGATTCACAAGTTTTCTCGACTCAAGATTAAAGGGTGTCCAATTCAAGTTAACTAAAGGGGCTTTCAAATTCTACCAAGAGGCCTCAAACAATCACATCCATCTATTCAGTAAAAGGCTCTAAACCAGATTCACCCAAAAGCCCAGATGTATATTAATATATATATCAGAGATGTCTAATATTCACGTGTTTTGAGGGGGGAGAGTGACAGAGAGAGAGAGAGAAGCAAAGCCTGCATCTAATTTTCATCCATTTGCTTTTTAAGCTTAGGTTGCCCATCATTTAAAACTATTAGTTGGTAAGGCCCAAGTGTGTGTGTGTGTGTGTGTGTGTGAGAGAGAGAGAGAGAGAGAGAGAGAGAGTACTTGGAGAAATCAGGGCGTTAATAGATAAAATAACAAGCAGAAACAGAGTCAAGATAGATGAAATTTAAGGGTAATATTGTTCAAAAACTATTAAAGGAGGCAGATTAAGTTTACCTCCCACCATCATGCTTTTCCAGAAAATATTGCGTCAACTTAAAATTGAAAAGAGTATAATGATACTAACACAATGTTCTTCCTTCATCCGTTAGTTTCAAAAATATCTCCCAACCACCCAAAATGCTTAGTGCAAGGTTAATGACTCAACTGAGACCCGAATGCTAGTTGACTACAATGACATGCATATTGATGTAGAACAACATACAAAGAGATATAAATAGAATAATCTAACAATGGACGGAAGAAATTTCAGGATAGCAAGATCTGATGCTAAAAGTTCAGCTATCAAGCTGGAGTAAACCAAATAAAGGAACAAATAAATTGATTTCATTCAAATATGCCTTTAGAAGGAGTACAAGCAGACGACATTAGAACTTACTAAATCTAGACAATAAACGCAGACTTTGTAGCCTTACTTTGACTAATAAGTGATGAAATTTTTAGGGTCCAACTATATCCTTTTCTTTTTTTGACAAGTGACTATATTTAATGACTAATTTAAAATACTAAAAGAATCTTGACCATTTCAGGAACTCAAATTACTTTAAATTCAAAATTAAAACTCTTTGACCACTATAGAAACTTCTATAGCATTTACGTAATACTAATAGCAGCAAATTTAACTTGATGACATGCTTCTATCACTCCAAGCTTCTAGTTGAACCTACTTTGAGCCAAATTCCGAAGTAGCTCTCTTCTTTAGGCTTATGCCTTCTTGAGCTTTTCATTGGCTCCATAACGTTACCAAGTTTGTTGCATTTGCCTGAGCACTGGTCTTGGTTCAACTAATATGCAAAAAGATGACATTATCTGTTTGAATATGCATGTCCAATAAGAGGCCTAATCATTAATCATTCCATAATTAAAATTGGTCATTAGGGAGGATATTAGAGGAGTACCTCTTCAAACATGAAGTTTGTTTTTTCATTTTTCAGTAAATTTGTAACTTTCTTACAAAAAAACACATACAAACTGTAAGTATGTGCATACATAGATATCACTTGTCAAAAACAAAAAAATGTATGCGCAAGATATACATGTACTCATATGCTAATATATCACTTTTGTATGTGTGGGGATATAGAAACACATACTTATTACTTTCTCATTTATTTGGATATTTTATAAATACTTCAACAACAAAGGAAAAAATAGTGCATGATGCACACATCAAAAGTAATTTTGGAAATATAAGACAGGAAAAAAGTTTTCTTATTCTAGCAAGCAAAAACTAATGCTTTTTGTTTGTACACTAGCTAAAGCATGCTTATCTATACAATTATATACTTCTAATATCAATATGTATGCATGAATTTTCATAGTATGTACAAATGGACGTGTATCTATCAAGTATGCTTATATATACAATTAAACAGTTCTAATATCAATACACACATAGGTACAACATAATCATGCTTGGCCTATTCTGGTCCACCCTTAACAGCACAATCATCCCTTAAGATTAAAACAAGTCTCCAGATATATTGCCCCATTTATGCAGAAGAAATCAAAATCATGGTACACAAGCTACATCTTTGACAAAATATTGTTTCACAATTCACATCATTAAGTCCACCATGGTAACAATTCTTATTACATACTCATTTTTCTATAACAACCACAATTCTAAAAAATATTCCCTGAATTCACCCTACAAGAAGCAATTTTTCCTTTGTAAAATAAAAGTATCATATGGCCTTGGCTACCAACTTTAAGATTAACAGCAAAATACACAAAATTCTCTAGTTTGTTTAAAATTTGCACAAAAAAAGATATTTCTACAATGCACAGAGGAGAACCATATAAAATTTATCTCACCACAACAACACTTGGATGATATACTGAAAAACAACAGCACTGCTTACATATATACCATGTAAATCATTTGATAGGATAGCCATGTGAAAACTACATAGTAGCACACACTGACACAGACACACAACCGCCATGAAACACATTTTAATGGAACATCACCTAAAAACTGTACTATAAACTGTCCTAAACAGTTCACCTAACATATCAAATGGACGTTCAGACAACTTTTCTCAATGGAGATTTAGCTGAGGAGATATAGATGTATCAGCCAGAGGGTTTCGTCATAGAAGGACAAACAACGAACATGCATATAAATAAAAATAAAAATACAGGAGCAGAAAAAGTACCTAACACCAGCATCCCCAACGATCCCAATAGCCATTCCAGCCGAAAGGCCAGCAAGTCCACAAGCCAGACCAGAAGAAAGGTGCGCATAACCATCAAAAAGGTAATATGATTTGGCTTTAGGGTTAATTCCAGTACTAATTATGACCGCTATAATCAAACCGTAAATACCTAACACTCCGGCCATAACAACCGGCACAATTGACTTCATCACCAGGTCCGGCCTCATTACTCCCATCGACGCCACACCTACACCACTCTTCGCCGTCCCATACGCCGCTCCCATACCTAAAACAAAAACGATCCATCATATTATTTTCTAGTAAAGCAAATGAAAAATAAAGGAATTTGTATATTTAAATGGTTGGGAGCTTACAAGAGAAAACAAGGGCTGCAGCAGCTCCGAGGAAGCCGAAGAACGGAGCAGTTTCATCGCCGTTGAAAGTTGATGACATTTTTTTTTTTTTGGGTTAAATACACATTTTCCCGCTCTACTTCACCTCGGTTTACAAATACAGTGACTGAATTTTTTTACGGTCAACTCATTAAACTATAATTTTTTTACAAAAATTAAATTTTCCGTTTAAAAATATTAAAAATTAACGAAAAGTCTACATGACAATGCTTATGTGTAATATAAGACTCACCGTAGATTTATTTTTAATAATAATAACAAAATAACTTTAGTTTAAATTTTGTTGATTTTCAAACTTGAATTTTCTCTTCTTTTTAAATAATAAATAATGAAATTAATAAAATAAATATATTAATTAGTAAAAAATAATTAAATTTTTTAATTTTTAAGTTTGAATTCTCTTTTTTATAAATAACAAATAATTAGATTAATAAAAAATATTAATTAAATAAATTAATAATAAACTATTAGTATATAAATTTTTTATTTTTATTAAAAAAATTTTGTTTTTTATTTTATTTTTATAAAAAAAAAAGCTGAATTTTTTTATTAAAAAAAAAGCTGCTTTTTAAATATTTTTTAAAAAAGCTGCGTTTTTTTTTTATTTTTTAAAATGCATTTTTATTTTATTTTTATATAAAAAAAACTGCATTTTTATTTATTTATTTTAAAAAACTGCATTTTTATTTTATTTTTATAAAAAAGTGCATTTTTTTATTTTATTAAAAAAAAAAACTGCGATTTTATTTATTTTTATAAAAATAAATTTTTATTAAAAACAATTATTTTTATTAAAAAAATGCTGCGTTTTTTAAATAACAAAATAATTATTTTTATTAAAAAAAAAAAAACTAAACAACGCTTCTCCTCTCATTCTCCGTCACAACAACACGCTTTAGTTTTTTTTTAAAAAATAAATATTTCTTAAATTAAATTCAATTAAATTATAAAATCTAAATTTTGTATAATTTTAAAATTAAAATTATAATAAAATTATTTGGATTTTAGATCTATCCAAACATTTGATGAATTAACTTTTTTTTCTTTTTTAGTCAAAATCATATCGCCTTTTTCTTTTCTCTACAATCGACCACTTGAATTTTCTCTCTCCTACGTGGCATACATGTGTATTTTCTCATTAAAAGTCAAAGTCATTTAACTTGAATTTGTAAGGATTTGATAAATATTTGTAGTTCAATTGACTCGATTGTAAAAAATTCAAATTCAATGATGTATTTGTAAATCGACCCTAAGTAGAGTGGAGAAAAGTGTATTTAACCCCATTTTTTTTCCTTTCTTACTTGAATGATCTGAAATCCGATTGATCGTTGAAGGTCTCTTTCTTTTTCGGGTCCTTTACATAAGTATACAACAAATAGAAAGTAATTACAAGAAAAGTGTATCAACTAAATAATTATAAAAATAATGTAATTATTACAAAAATAGTACAATTCACATTAATAAGAAAACCTAAAATCAAGGATAACTAATAATTCAAATTCAAATTCAAATCTTGTCTCTAACAACAATTTCAAATCCATGTTTCAAAATTCAAATCAAAATGAGAAAATTAAAAATAAAAAATTATGAAGGAGCTAATGTTCATTATCCTCCTCTCTCTATCATCATGCCCATCGCCACATCGCCATGCATGCATGTACGAGAGTTCTTATTCAATTTCTTTTGACAATTTGGTTACCCACAAAATTGAAATGGTTACCTTTATACTAATTTTGACTAAGAATCGCATTACATTTAAAATAAAATTGGTAATCAAATAAAACTGAATTGGTTACCTTATCAAATGGTTTGGTAACCAACTATATAAAATTTGGTTACCAACTGCATCACATCCAAAATAAATTAGTAACCTAATAAACTAATTTGGTTACCTTATCGGAAAGTTTAGTAACCAACTGCATAAAATTTGGTTACCTTATCGGAAGGAGCTAAGGTTTGGTTACCTTAGTATGCCTATTTGGTTACCAACATATTAAGGTTTGATTACCGGGTAGAGTTGGAGAACGGATCGGTGGTGGAGGGAAGCAGCGGGTGGTGGAGGGGCCTCCATCGCGGCTAGTGTGAGGGTCTCCACCGCGTCCATCTTGGATCGATCTGGGAGAGGAGGAGAAAGAGGCGGGAGGAGGCAGAGAAGAGGAAGGGATGGGAGGGAGGGGAGGGAGGGAGGGGTGGGGTGGGGTGGAGAAAGGGGCTGGGGAGGGGGATGGCGGTGGGAGGCGGATGGAGGTGGTGGGGGCGTGGGCGGGGAGGAGAAGGGAGGCGGAGGAAGGGAAGGAGAGGTGTGGAGCGGGCGGGGCGGGAGCGAGGAGCGGTGTGAGGGGCAGGGAGGGGGCCGGGCGAGGAGAGGCAGTAGGCGGGGAGGAGCGAGGTGGGGGGGAGGCCGGTGGAGCAGTGGTTGGGGGCGAAGGTGAGGAACAAGATCAAGGAACATCAAGCAGAGAGGAGGAAGAAGGCGACGACCGAATGGAGGTTGATGAGAGAGAGATAAAATTTAAATCCCTACAAACATGGCCATTATCAATAACTCATTAAATCACTCAACTAAATAAAAGGGATAAGATTGCACTCTTTTTTGTAATTAAATATTGCATATGCACTTTTTTTGTAATTATTTTGTTTGTACACTTTTTATGTAATTATTTTTTAAAATGTAATAGAAAATGTAATTGTCCCTTCTTTTTCCCTGCAACTTTGTATCTCAATCCTAATCTCACGTTTTACATGACGACAAGGCCTTGAACTCTTGGGAATGGGCCTTAGATACCTCCTTGTTCTGCCTTGGGCCTTGGATACCTGCCTTACCCACAACAGTCTCGTTATGAAATTAAGGGCTATATAATGGGCCTCAAGAGGTGATTATTACATAAAATAAAATGGGTTAACTACATATATTAGTACATTTTTAAAAATAATTACAAAAATCATACATCTATAAAATAATTACAAAAATATTACAGTTCATCATTTTTATTTACAATACTAATACAATTAAAAGTCCTTAAATTAAGGGATTAGTATTAATGGGCTGACATGGCAAATTAGTTTTCATCTTCCTCAAACATTCCTTTCTCGTTCGGTCTCTTTCTCTCTCCGCCCTTAATTCTCGTTCGGTTTCTCTCTCTCCGCCCTTACTACTTCTCTTTCTCCTCTTGAAGCCACTCGCCGTCGTCGATTAATCAATCTACTTCTTCAGACGATGGAGTTCTTGCTTTGGTAGAACCGCCTCCTTTTGGAACCTACCATGTGGTATGTACATGGTTGAAGTGTTGTTGTCATACTATGAGTCTGTACTTTTGGCGACATTCTGTTTATGTTAATTTTTTTATTGAATGAATTTTTCTTTATCTTTATGTCTGGGTTATTTGTGATAGACATCATTTAACAGCATAATATTTGCTAAAGTGGATAATTATTTTCAAATTGTATAGGCTCTTAACATATCTAGTCTACTTTTGAATAATCATGATCGTCTCATCTTCATTTTGCCATTTTACTTCTGCATCATATACTGACATAAGATAAATTTCTGGGGGCTTGATGTAATGCTTACATTGTAGCTACGTCAAGCAATAAAAAATAGATACTATCATATAATTGTTTGGTTACTTCTGCATTATGTTTTGTTTACTGTTAGCTTAAGATTCGGATACCATGTTTGTTACCTTGATTTAGTATTTTGGTTACTTTTTTATGTTATTATGGTTACCATGTATTTGCTTAGTATACATGGTTGACTAAACTGGTTTTGGTGTACATGTTGTTTATGTATTGGTTACCATTAAAACATGTTTTGGTTACTATCATATAAATATTTGGTTACTTCTTTAGTATGTTTTTTTTCTTATTGTTAGTTTCGATTTGGATTCCATTTTTATTTCCTTGAGTTGGGATTTTGCTTACTGTTTTTTGTTGTTCTGGTTACCATATATTTGCTTAGTATATATGGGTTGACTAAACTTTGTTTGGTCTATATGTTGTTTATGTATTGGTTACCATTAATATATGTTTTGGTTACTAACATATAACTGTTTGGTTACTTCATTAGTATATTTTTTGTTACTGTTAGCTTATGATATATTTGGATACCATTCTTCTTCCCTCAATTGAGATTTTGGTTACTTTTATATGTTGTTCTGGTTACAATGTATTTGTTTGGTAAACTGTTTATGATATAAATATTGTTTATATCTGGTTACTAATGACTGTGTAAATCTGATTTTGTTTATTTGCAATTATGGAATCTTTACTATGAGGAATGCAATAAAAAATTCATTGGAAAAGTTATATCTTAGTGTGACATGGAAGTCCCCCGACATTATTACCAAGAAATTGAACCCAAGATAGTTGAAGAAGTTTAAGGCATCATTAGTTTGTTGATGTATTATTTTTGTAAATAATAAATCCAAGTCATAATAAATCATGTATTTGCTTAGTATACATTGATGTATTATTTTTGTAAATTTCTTCAAATATCTTCAACAAGGTTTATGCTATATATTATATTTCTACTTCCATTTCCACAAACACATCCTACATGTTCTGGTTACTTTCATATAATTATTTGGTTACTTCTTTATTATGTTTTGGTTACTATTACCTTATGGTTTGGCTACTATTATTGTGTCCTCAATGTGGGATTTCGGATAATTTTATTTTTTATTCTGGTTAATATGTAATTGTTTAGTATACATGGATTGCCTAAACTGGATTTCATTACATGATGTTTCTGTTTTGGTTACCATTAAAACCTGTTCTGGTTACTATCATATAATTATATGGTTACTGTTTTATTATGTTACATTATGATTAATGTTATTAGTAACCAGATAGTTATAAGCTTGTATCAAGACAAACATCAATTGTTAAATGTACATGTGTGAGTGTCCTATTTATCTACAAGCTTGTTAGTAATCAGATAATTATCATAGATAGTTACAAGCTTGTTAGTAACCAGATAACTATAAGCTTGTATCAAGAATGTTATAAAGCTTGTATATGTTTACTTTATATTGATAACTTATGATGGAATCAAAAATTAAAATATTAATCAACATCAATTTTAGTTACTGTACACCATCAAAAATGTTACCAACCATGTGGTTAATGGTTACTAACAGTAAATAATTATATATTCCTGTAAACAATTAAATTTGTTGTATTGGTTACTGTCAGTCTCCATTGTCTAACAACTGAATAAACATTATAAAATAACCAAATCAATATTAGACAGTAACCAAATTACATAATCTTAGTAACCAGAACATAATCCACATTTTTACATGCAATTTTGAAGGCCTAAATGATGGAATTTGATCAAAAAATCCTGCAGTTCACCAGCGAAGCTTGTGACTTTTGATCGTTGACCCGTTTCCAATGAAATTAGGCTCCGAAAACGCCAAAATCCGACACTTCATGTGACGCCCCCAAAATAGGTATACAATACCCATTCTGAGTCGCCAAACATGGTACAGAAACAAATACAACTTCAGTAATACAATTGTCGTGCAAAATACGACAACACATATACTGTGAGTTTGAATACAAATATAGTCTAATAGAGAGTATACAAACTCAAAATGAGTCCTCATTACAATTATTGATACACTATTTGACAAAATAATGAGGACTACTAATACATCTATCCTGAACCATCACTCCATACCACTTTAGTAGTTCTCGCATGTTCTCACCTCCTGGGAAGAAAAATGGAACAAAAAGGAAAATGGTGAGCTCAACTAGCCCAGTAAAGAATATTATGACTAAGATAATATACAAAAATTTATCATTAGTCTTCAACAGGGAAAAATCTGATAAAATATATTAGACAACAAGTTTTAGATCAACAACTGCAGCGGAAACAACAATCCATTAGAAGAGTCAAGTAGAGAAAGAATTCTACTATCTTCTAAGATTTAAAAGTCCATCATCAATAATTTATCCCTGTAACATCAATCAATATACATCTTGAATCAAAGATTCATCTTTGTACTACATGCCAAAGATATTCATTTGTATCACCAGTTGGTCATGTTCATCTCAACACCTGTTCATCTTTGCACTACGGGCCAAAGATATTCATCAGTTAATCATTCATCTTTGCACTACAGGCCAAAGATATTTAGTAATATCATCATTTAGGACGGAGGATGATGAAAAGTATTTTAAAGAACGAATCCAGTGAGACAGAAGGACAAATTTTAGGGATTCGTATTACAGTGTATCCAAGATCAATAATACTCCATAATAAACTATAGTGGAGTAAAATTCAAGAATGAAGATCAAAACATGGATTAAATTCAAGAATAAGGGTCACAACAGATAACTTGGAAGAAGAAAAAAATATATATATTTTTTTCTTTTGTGAAACGATACCATGAACAAGAATGAGCAAGTGAAGCGTCTTGAACAAAGACCCAACGTGAAAAGTTCCAAATTTGATAAAAAGTTCAAACCAATATTCCTATGAAATGATATTAGATGAAACAAAATTTCTAATCATTTCAGGAATTATAGAAACAATACTTACCATAGTAAGTTCAATTTTAGGAATATGAAATGAAATAATATCCCTTCCATACTATGGAGTATGAAAGAAAATAATATTTCTTACGAGTATTGCAATAAAATAATATCCTTTACCTTGATAGAAACTGGAATTGACTGTAATATCAGATATTATTCTGAGAAAATCTTGCAGAAAAACTACACTCAAAGTATTCTTATACTCAAGAAAAATACTCACAATACTTTAGAATAAGAATTTCTGATTTGAAATGGTGTGATTTAGGATGGAGGGTTGCCCTCCTTTTATAGTGAAATTCAGAGGAAGAATCTGAGAAAGCATTCCTAACTCTACCAACCCACTCCTGCCAAACCTCTCATTTTTTTCCTTATAGTGAGGGTCCACCCTTTTGAAAACAAGTCTGCAGGAAGAAAAAACAACCCATCCTTGAAAAAAAATAACAAAGCTCCTGTATTACATTTGAAAACTAATGATTTGCAGGCAACTTTATCACCCACCATTTCCACCAACAATGTTACAAACAAGTATTCAAACACAACTTGTTTACTTCCGTTTCAAATAAACACATGCTTATATATTATAATAATATTATTATTAAACAATTATAATATATAATAATAATACATATGAATGAATATTTTATCGGAGAAAATAATTGTCAACTTTCAACAAATAATTTCCTGCAGAATTCCTTCATTTATAACCACATAAATAAATCCATCATTTATATCCGCATCAAATAAATATTTCCTTATCATATAAATCAATAATTAATTATTCACAAATAATATTACAGAATCACAATTATGACAACCAGGTAGTTCCTGAGAAAGAGGGGCTTTCCAATAAGGATTTCTCCTTCTCGGGTAGCCTGATTAGGTGACCAAACCTCTCCTCGATGTAACTTTCTGACATTGCCAATAATGCTATCTAATAATATTATTCCAATAATATGAATTATTGATCTGATAATGAGAATAAATGTGTAGTGACAATTATTGAAACAACAATAATATAAAATATCAACGCAACAATTATTGAATCAATAAAATAAAATATTGAACATTAATTACTGTAACAATTATTGATTAGTGCCTTCTTACGTAAGAATTAATAATTCAACAATACTATGCAATATCGTGTATATCTTTGTGCAACCACGCGCGTATTCTTTGTATTTTAACCACCGGGTAATCCAACAAAGGTTAACGGTAATAATTACTGTGAGTTATTTATAAAACTCAAATTTTGTCATTTTCTTCATCCGATCAGTTATTACATTATGGGCCCATTAAATGATCATATACTACTGCATTTAATATTCCCCGACAACAATGATTATTTTATAACCACTTGCTTATTTTACAAAATTTGCACATTTCACCCATAACCAAAATATTATATCAATTTAACACCTTATTATTCACAATAATAATTAGAGGAAATTCAATTTTATTTATAATAAGTTGGGGTCTTACAACCTCCCCTCCTTATAAAATTTCGTATTCGAAATTGACGTACGTACCCGGTGTTTCGAAAAGGTGAGGATACCTCGCATTCATTTCTGATTCCAACTCCCAGGTCATTTCTTCAATAGCATGGTTTTCCACAAAACCTTAACTTGTGGTATAACCTTCGTGCGTAGGACATGCTCTTTCCTATCCAAGATTTTAATAGGTACTTCTTCGTACGTTAAATCTTCGGCTATCTCGTCTGGTTCTAAAGCAATAATATGGTTTGGGTCTTTCACATATTTACGAAGCATAGATATGTGAAAAACATTATGAACACGAGACATACTTGTAGGTAATGCGAGTCTATAGGCCACATTTCCTATTCGGTCAAGAATCTCAAATGGACCAACAAATCGTGGATTGAGCTTTCCTCTCTTTTCAAATCTTGTAACTCCCTTCCATGGAGCAATACGTAACAGTACATGATCTCCAATATTAAATTCCACGTCCTTTCGATGAAGATCAGCATAACTCTTTTGTCGATCTTGTGAGGTTTGATTACGTTGTCGAATCTTTTGGATCTTTTCTGTATTCATGCGTACTAACTCTGGTCCCAACAACGTTGCTTCTCCCACCTCGTCCCAGCATACTGGAGAACGACACTTTCGTCCATACAACGCCTCAAATGGAGCCATGCCTATACTTGCTCGATAATTGTTGTTGTAGGAGAATTCCACCAGTGGCAAGTACTTATCCCAACTTCCTTTGAAATCTAGGACACAGAGTCTTAATAGATCTTCAAGGGTTTGAATAGTCCTCTCTGATTGTCCGTCCGTTTGAGGATGGTATGCCTAACTGAATCGTAGATCCGTGCCCATAGCTTTTTGCAAGCTAACCCAAAATCGTGAAGTGAATCTTGGGTCACGATCCGAAACTATGGATACTGGCATGCCATGCAATCTCACAATCTCATTCACGTACATACAAACAAGACGTTCAAGGGAATAAGTTTCTCATATCGACAAGAATGGGCAGACTTAGTTAATCTATCAACAATAATCCAAATAGCATCTATGCCTTGAGAAACTTTAGGAAGACCTGTAACGAAATCCATAGTAATGTGTTCCCACTTCCATTTCGAAATCTTAAGTGGTTGTAATGGACCCTTTGGTACTTGATGCTCCGCCTTTACACGTTGACATGTTAAACACCTTGAGGTAAACTCCGCGATCTCTCTCTTCATATTGTTCCACCAAAATGTGTGTCGAATATCATGATACATTTTGGTACTCCCAGAATGGATTGCAAACGGTGTGTTGTGTGCCTCCATCATGATTTTATGCTTTAAGTCAGAGTCGTTATGAACACAAAGTCTGGAGTTGACTCGAAGTATTCCTTCTTCATCGATTCTTGCTTCTGGAATAGCTTCTTCTTGCACTTTCTTCTTCATACGACGCCCCTGTGTCCGTAGCAAGCGACTTTAACTTTATCGATTAAAGTCGGTTCTACTCATATATTCGCCATCATCATGTGGGTCCCTGGAGTCTTTAACTCAATCTCCATCCTTTGCAAATCGTACAAAATGGGTCTTTGTGTTAACAACATCGCACTTCGCATTGCGCATACGATCTTCTACTCAATCGCCGAAATTACTACGTTTGCTTTTCCAAGATGGTATTGAATGGTATGATCGTAATCTTTCAACTGCTCGAGCCATCGTCGTTGCCGTATGTTGAGTTCCTTTTGGGTGAAGAAGTATTTGAGGCTTTTATGATCCGTATAGATTTCCACTTTCTCCCCATACGTAGTAGTGTCTGCAGATTTTCAACGCGAAACGCATCTGCACGCCAACTCTAGATCATGAGTAGGATAATTCCTTTCATATTCTTTGAGTTGTCGTGAGGCATAAAGGCGACTTTCCCATGTTGCATGAGAACACATCCTAACCCTTTGCACGAAGCATCATTTGTATATAACAAATCTATCCGAACCGAGATGGTATTGCGAGCAGTGCGAAATGAGTCTCCTCTTGAGTTCTTGAAACTCTTCTCGCGTTCCTCGCTCCATACAATTTTGTATCTTTTTCGTCATTAAGTTAACGCAGAGTAGCGATTCGAGAAAATCCTTCCACGAATCTCCGATAATAACCAAATAAGCCCGAAAAGCTACGCGACTTTCACCATCGACTTGGTTGCTCCCAACTTTGTCTTGCTTCAATCTTCGCTTGGATCAACAGATACTCCATGTTTTGACACCACGTGCCCAACGAATGCTACTTCCTCAAGCCAGAACTCGCATTTCTTCAGCTTGGCATAAAGTTTGTTTTCACGAATCCTTTCAAGTATCAGCTTCAAATGGTGCTCATGATCTTCACGGCTTTTGTAATAGATGAGGATGTCATCAATAAAGACAACAACGAACTGATCCAAATATTTCTTGAATACTCGGTTTATCATATCCATGAAAGTAGCAGGAGCATTAGTCAATCCAAAAGACATGACTAAGAATTTATAATGCCCGTAACGAGTTCTGAAGGCAGTCTTTGAAATATCCTCAGTTTTAATCTTCAGCTGATGATATCCAGAACGAAGATCGATCTTTGAAAAGAATTTTGATCCTTGTAACTGGTCAAATATGTCATCAATGCGTGGTAGCGGATACCTATTCTTGATGGTGACATGGTTCAATTCTCATTAGTCAATACTGAAAGTCGCATACTCCCGCCTTTCTTCTTTCTGAATAAAACAGGAGCACCCCAAGGAGATGTCTTAGGGCCAGAATGAAACCGATGTCTAACAATTCCTGTAGTTGGACTTTTAACTCCTGAAGTTCAATAGGAGCCATTCGATATGGGGTTTTAGAAATGGGTTTTGTACCCGGTTCAAGGTCAATAAAGAATTCAACATCACGTTCTGGGGGTAGACTGGGAAGTTCTTAAGGAAATACATCAGGAAATTCTCTAACAACAGAAATATTATTCAAATCCGACTTATCTCTATTCAAATCCATAACATGGGCTAAGAAAGCTTGACATTCATTTTTTAATAAATGAATAGCTTTGTGGCTTGATATGACAGTGACTGATTTTAGTGGTTTAGTAGTTTGAATTCGTATGACAGGTTGGTTAGGAATATGAAAACTAACAACCTTACGAAAACAATCAATTTTAGCATGATGAATGGTTAACCAATCAATTCCTAAAATCACATCAAAAGCAAGTATCTTTAAAGAGATAAGATCAACAGGTAATGTGATAGTGCCAACTTGGATTAAGCAAGATTTATAAACTGTAGATGTAACAAAGGTTTCACCCAACGGAGTTTCAACAGATAAGTCAAAGTCCAATTTCTCCGGAGTCAAGTTTAAACGTTGAGCACAAGCGGGGAGGATAAAAGAATGGGTAGAACCGGTATCTAGTAAGGTATAAACTTCGCAAGAGTTCAAGATTAGCTTACCCGTGATCACCTCGTTCGGGTTCCTCACGTTTTGGTCAGTCACGACAAACACTCTTCCAGGAACCGCTGATTTTGACTTATCCGGGACAGCCCTTGGAGTCACCATCCCCGTTGAACTTGGTTTTGCTATAGAACAATCCCGAGCTATGTGGCCTTCCTTTCCACAGTTGTAACATACCTTGGATTCTCGTGGACAGTTTGGGCTGATATGTTCCTCTTTCCCGCATTTATAACATCTAACTGGTGGTCGCTTCCTCCCTAGAATTTGTTGTTGCCGCCTTTGGTGTTCTTTCTTTGATGTCTTCCGTCATTATTGAATCTCCTCTTTCTGAAATTTCCACTTGACTCAACTCTCCTATTATCACGGCCACGATGACCACCCGAGTGGTTACCGCATTTGTTAAGATTTTCCCTCCTCGTTGGTTATCATCGCTCGATGATCACTTGCCACCATAGGTATGACCACAGTTGTGGTCCCTCGGTTGAACAAACTCACTATATCGCTCTAATAATTGAGCCTTGTTGACAACATCTGAATACAGAGAAAACTTATGAGAGATAAGGTATTGACAAATCTCGGTTTTAGACCTCTCGTAAACATCCTTGTCATTCGTTCCTCATTTTCTACCAAATGAGGTGCAAACACGGATAACTCAAATGAACTTACGCCTCGTATTGGGACAATCGTCATATTGTTTTGTTCGGTCGATAAACTCTACCTCCTTCATATGAAGAATACTTTCGTGAAAGTACTTGTCATTGAATAGTTTCTGAAACGTTTCCCAAGACATGTTGAATGCGGCAGGCTGGGTACGCTTCACAGACTCCCACCAGTAGTCTGCCTCACCGCGGAACATAAAGGTGGCGAATAAATCCTTTTGTTCCTCCGTGCATCCCAAGACATCGAATATCTTGGTAATTTGTTTGACCCATGTTTCCGCCTTGATCGGATCTGGCTTTCCAATAAATTCTGGTGGTCCCAACTGTAAGACCCCAACTTATTATTAATGAAATTTAATTTTCTCTATTTATTATTTTGAAATAGTAAGGGTTGATTTGATTAATGTGGATAGTTATGGGTAAAATATGCAAATATTTCAAAATAAGCAAGTGGTTGTAAAATATTCATTATTGTTTGGGAATATTCGTTTGGTCGAGGAATATTAAATGACTGCTTGGAATATTCGCATGCACCATGTGACCGTAATGTGTGGGCCCATAACGATGGCGATTGGATAAAGAAAACGACAAATATAAGTTGTTTAAAAATAATTGGGCGTAGTTATTCACGTTAATAATCTTTAAAAATACTTGGCGGTTAAAAACACGTTAGCAGATGGTATTGCACCAATTATTGATTCTTACGTGAAGAAGGCACTACTCAATAAATGGTTACAATAATTCTTATTCGTAATTTTATTTTATTGATTTAATAATTGATCGTTGATATTTTATATTGTTGTTGTTTCAATAATTGTCATTATACTGATATTTTTCTTTATCAAAGCAATAATTCATATTATCCGAATAATATTATTAGATAACATTATTGGTAATGTCTAGAAATTTACGTCTAAGGAGAGGTTTGGTCACCTAATTGCATACCAAGAAGAAGGAGAAATTCTTATTGAAAAGCCCTCTCTCCTGAAGCTGCGCAGTTGTCGATATTGTGATTACATAATATTATTCGTGAATAATTAATTATTGATTTATATGATGAGGAAAATATTGATTTTATGTGGATATAGATGGAGAAAATTTTTAATGTGACAATTGTTGAAAATTGAAATTTTATCGTTTTTTTGATAAAATAATTCATTTAAATATATTATTATATTTTTAATAATATAATAATGGTGATATTTTTATAATGAATGTGTGATATATGAGTATACGAGGAGAAAGAGTATTTTTGTTGCAATAAATGTTTAAAACATGTTAAACATGTCGGTGGACCCCATTTCTTGACTAAAATTTAATTATAGCCTGTAAAATCGTCCGTTTATGGATTTCTTGTCAATTTACATTTGGAATTTGGAAAAACTTTCTTCTGCAAAGTTGTAGAGAATTGAATTTCCTATAAAAATTCGAGAGATTCGAATTTTCTGACAAAAGGGCTATTTATTGTGAATTATTGAAGTTCTAAAGCTCCGAAATAATTAATTTTTGAAGTTTTAAATACTTTTAATAAGAAAAACGTTTTTTTTGAGTTAGGCAAGGTGAGTCACTCTTGGTGGCTGATGGTTTGAATCAGATTTTTGAGTGCGTAGAATTTAATAAATATATATTAATATTTTATTAAATTTTACGCTTTTAATGTTAAAGTATTTTCCTATAAATAGGGTCTTAGATTAGAATTGAAAATCACACCAGAAATTGAAGTTTTCTCTCTCTATATTATCGAGCGTATTCTTGTGAGTATTTTGAGTATACTTTGAGTATTGCTATACTGAAAGACCCCAACTTTTATAAATAAAGATGAATTTTCTATAAATATTATTTTTGAATATTATGGAATAAATTTGATATAATGTTATAGTTGTGGGTAATATTTATAAATTTTGCAAAGTAAGCAAGTTGTTATAAAATATTCGTTTGGTGGGAAATATTCTTTTTGTCGGAAATATTAAATGCAACGAATCAATCATTAGTGGACCCCTATAACGGAAGTATTGTTTAGTTAAAAACGACAAAATTATCTTTCTATAAAAATAACGGCAGAGGTGTTACCGTTAAAAGCATTGAACTACCCAAGGTAAAAGTACAAGAATGTCTGGCGTAGTTGTATAGTAGCGCTACGATTTTGATTATTGATCTTTACGTGAGAAGTCACTCAACTATGCTTTCGATTATTCTTCTGATAATTCTTTGCATCATATCTCTTATATTATTGATTCAATTATATTGTCGTAGTATCATCTCGTATAATATGTTATAGTATTAATCAATAATTGAGATGAAAAGTTATAAATGATTAATAATTGTTGAAAGATTAAATATGTGTTGATTAAAAATAAAATGATTTGTCGTAATATTTATTCAATCCTTGATGTATATAAAGAGTCTATTATATGAGGCGTTTGTGGTAAGTTTGATTATTTTATGGGGGCCCATATGTCATCATCTAAGAGTCTCTTCATCGATAATAATTGTAAGACCCCAACTTATTATTAATGAAATTTAATTTTCTATTTTGAAATAGTAAGGGTTGATTTGATTAATGTGGATAGTTATGGGTAAAATACGTAAATATTTCAAAATAAGCAAGTGGTTATAAAATATTCATTGTTGTTTGGGAATATTCGTTTGGTCGTGGAATATTAAATCTTCGTCGGGAATATTAAATGCGACGGTAGCGACCATGTGTGGGCCCCATAACGGAAAGCGATTGGATGAAGAAAATGACAAATATAAGTTGGTTAAAAATAACGGCGTAGTTATTACAAGTAATTATCTTTTAAAATACTTGGTGGTTAAAACACAAGAAGACACGGTATTGCACCAATTATTGATTCTTACGTGAAAGGCCTACTACTCAATAATGGTTACGATGAATTATTGTTCAAGATTTTTATTGATTTAATAATTGCTGCGTTGATATTTTATATTCATTGTTGTTTGATAATTGTCATTACACAAGATTTTTCACTATCGAAGCAATAATTCATATTATCTCGAATAATATTATTAGATAACATTATTGGCAATGTCTAGAAAGTTACATACAAGGAGAGGTTTGGTCACCTAATTGCGTGCAAGTGGAGAAATTCTTATTGAAAGCCCTCTTTCCTGGGAACTGCTCGTTTGTCGATATTGTGATTACGTAATATTATTTGTGAATAATTAATTATTGATTCATATGATGAGAAAAATATTGTTTTTATGTGGATATAGATGGAGAAAATTTTAATGTGACAATTGTTGAAAATTAAAATTTTATCTTTTTCGATAAAATAATTATTTAAATATATTATTATATTTTAATAATATAATAATGGTGATATTTTTACAACGAATGTGGGATATATGAGTATCTACGAGGAGGAGAGTATTTTTGTTGCAATAAATGTTTAAAACATGTTAAACATGTCGGTGGACCCCATTTATTATTTGAAATTTGATTATAACTTGTAAAATCGCCTGGTTTGTGGATTTCGGTCAATTTACTGCTTGGAATTTGGAAAAACTTTCTTCGCAAAGTTGTAGAGAATTGAATTTCCTATAAAAACTCGAGAGATTCGAATTTTCTGATAGAAGGGATATTTTTTATGAATTATTGAAGTTCCGAAGCTCCGAAATAATTAATTTTTGGAAGTTTAAAATATTTTTAATTATAAAAACGTTTTTTGTTTGTTTTGTGGGCTACAACATGTGCATAATGACCAGAGATCAGATCTAGGAAGGTTAGGCGTAGAAATTTTAATATATATATTAATATTTTATTAAATTTTTACATTTTGGTGTTCTAAGCGTTTTCCTATAAATAGGGTCTTGGGTTAGAATTGAAAATCACACCGAAATCAAGTTTTCTCTCTCTATATTATCGGCGTATTCTTGTGAGTATTTTGAGTATACTTTGAGTATTGTTAGAGGCGGTGCAAGTTCCACTTCAAAGACTATAATTATTCCATTCTGAATTTCTTAATCTTTCGAGGTAAGTGATATTATTTTTTTCAGTAATGATATTATTTCTTCAATATCATTATGTTAAAATATTGATCTGAAGTTTTTATCAAATTTGGAACTTTTGGTGTCGGAGTTACTATTCACGTATCGACCTTTATTCACGAATCTGACCTTTATTCATCGAAAAATAAAAATTTTCTTTTAGTCAAAATATCTATTCGGATACTAGCTTTGATTGTATCTATGTTTTGATCATTCTTGAATTTTACACCACTATGATTATTTTTGAGGTATTTTTGGACGTGGATAAAACAAAGTACGAATCCTTAATCCTTAATCCTCATCATTTTGTTTCAACGGATTCGTTTCTTTAAAAATATTTTCATCATCCTCGATCTTAAATGATGATATTATTGAATATCTTTGGCACAGGTCTGAAGATGAATGATTTCTGAAGAATATCTTTGGCCGTAGTGCAAAAGATGAATGCAGTGTTTAGATGAACATGACCAATCGATGAATATCTTTGGCTCAGTAGTGCAAAGATAAATATTTGATTCGGATGTATATTGATTGATGTTACGGGGGATAAAAGATAGAGCGATGAACTTTTAAATTCATACATAGAAGATAGTAGTTTGCATTCTCTACCTAACTCTTCTAATGAATTATTATTTCATTGCGAATATTGATTTAAAATTTGTTGTCTATTGTATTCTATTAGATTTTTTCCTGTTGAAGACTAACGATAATTTGTTTATTATCTTAGTCATAATATTCTTTTTTGGGCTAGTTGAGCTCACCCTTTTCCTTTTTTGTTCCATTTTTCTTCTCGGGAGGCGAGAATATAGCGAGTGCAGTCGGGGTATGGAATGAAGGTTCTAGAGAGAGTTGTTTAGTAGTCCTCACCATTTTTGTAAAATAATGTATCAATAAATGTGATGAGGATTTATTTGAGTATAGATATTGTCTAGAAGATAATATTTGTATTCAAACTCACATTTCTTCGTTATAATAATAAAGTTGTAGTTTGTGAGACCCCAGATTTTATCAATAAAGATTTAAATTTTGTTAAAATAATTTTTTAATATTATGGTGTGAATTTAAGATAATATTATAGTTGTGGGTAGTATTTATAAATTTTGCAAAAGTATGCAAGTGGTTATATTATATTCGATTGGTTTGGGAATATTCGGTTTAGCGGGGAATATTCGTATAACTACTCAATCATTGGTGGACCCTATAATGTAATTATTGTTTGATTGAGAAAACAGCAAAAATATTTTTATTGAAATAACGGCGGAAGTTTTACCGCCGGTTCTTGTTGAACTACTTTCAGAGTAAAAAATACGAATATAAACGTGGTTTGCATAGTAAGAACCACCAGTATTGATTATCGATCTTTATGTGAGAGAAGTCACTCACTTGATTCCATTATCACGATTAATAATATGAATTATTATAATGATAATGACGTTTTGTTTTATTCGTATTATTAACGTAATAAAATGTAAACATCTTTTATATAAAATAGAATACTTTATTAAAGTTATTCTATAAATAGAATATATTATATTTTATTATGCATAGTGTTGCGTAGTGTTTTGCGTAGTGTTTTTGCATAGTTGCGTAGTTTTGCATAGTAAAATGTTTTTATATAAATAGAATATATTATATTTTATTTAAAAGATTTTTCTTAAATATGGACCGTCGATTAAAGTAAATCAATCTGGACCGCTCATGGATTAGTTACTTATGCATTTCCATTTTCCTATAAATAGAAGCTCATTCCTTCATTATTTTCTTACTTAATTCATTGAAACTCTAGAGAGAAAATTATAGAGAGAGTTTATAGAGAAAAAATTATAGAAAGAAGAAGAGTATTCTTCGCTACTTCACTACTTCTATATTCATTCTTTTACTGTGAGGGTGGTGTTATTCTTTCTTCTTGAAGAGAACTTACATTATTCCATTCATTATTATTCTGCTGGAATAACTCAGTAAAAGTGGCATACCCTATACATAACTTGTGATACGCTGCAGGCATACCCTATACTTGGTGAAATCCTTATGTTATTCCATCGCTTATTATTCTTTGAATAACTCAGATACGCGGCTTACCCTATACTTGGTGACATTCTTCTATTATTCGCATGGAACATCCTGTCATGTGTGTTTTACAATTTTAATTCCGTTCCGCTTTATTAACGCTCACATCCATGTGTTTTTACAGGACTGGTTCCGCTTTTTATTATTCTTTGGAACATCCTCATCGTGTGTTTTACACCGACCGGTTCCGCTTTTTATCATTCTCGCTGGAATATCCTATCTCATGTGTTTACACCGAATCTAGTTCCATCTTTATTATTCTGTTGGAACATCCCGTCTTGCGTAATTTCACCCGACTCGTTCCGTTATTATTATTATGTTGGAATAACCTGCCTATGCGGTACCGCATGCACGGTGATTTCTTTTGTTATTCCATTCTTTATTATACCCAAATAGTTAAAACTTTGACTTCTATACTCCATGAAATTAGTAGAATATCCTTGATATTTGCGTTTCATCCAAAGATCTTTTCATGGAAATATTCTTCCTCGATCATTCTTGAATTTTACTCTCTGAAAACAAAGATCATGTTGACAATTTGGACGTTAATAATTCATGGATTAAATAATTCTTGAACTTGTTTTATTGAATTATTATGTCATTGTCATCATCCTCATGTTATATTATGTTATCTTCGCTTACGCGTATAGATGAACTTAGTATGATTATGACCGTGGATCATTCGGTATAATCATGACTTGATATAAATGATGTGACAAAAGTCCTCGATGGGCAGAATGCGATGATGGATAGTTTTTGGTATGATTATGACCGGGGGTGATTCGGTATAGTCATGACCATTGATAATTTGATGAAAATCCTCGACCGTGGTGCGGGGATGATTAGATGTGGTGGTTTATTTATTGTCGAGTCTCAAATGATAAAAATTGATGAAAACCTTTTAAAACCTAAAAGATAGTAGACTTTATTCTCTACTTGACTTTTTAATGGGTTGCTTATTCCACCGCAGCTTAAACTGGTTGTTCTATTATATTTTATCGCTTTAACATCATTGAAGGCTAATGATAATTTATTCTGCATTATCTTAGTCATAATATTTCTTCTCGGGCTAGTTGAGCTCACCCTTTTCTTTCACCGTTCTCTTGAAATGAGAACATAGCCGGGACGAGTCGGGGAACGGTAATGGTCCGAGGATAGCATTAGTAGTCCTCACTATTCTCGTGAAATAGTGTGATAATAGTTGTAATGAGGACTCCTTTTGAGTTTGTATAATATCTAGTAGACAATATTTGTATTCAAACTCACTTACGTTATGTAAAGTATTACACCTACGCTTATATTAGTAAGTTGTATTTGAATTTATGTACCATGTAAGTGGCGACCCAAGATGGGTGACGATACCTAATTTTAGGGCGTCACAACAGGTATCGAGCTTAGGATATGATCCTCAGCTAAGATGTGAGAATAGTACTAGGAGGGAGAGAGACGGAATTCCTTCGCTAGTATGACCTACCTAAAGCTATTTGGTATTTAATTGGTCGGTCGAGTATAGGGATAATATGTGATATGTTAATTAACCCTTATTTTGTGGCGGTGTTTGAAAATGGCATCCGAGAATGTTGAGAATAGCAATGGAGCACAAGAGAGGCTGTTGATTCTCCACATATCAATAATCGGGACAATGTGCAACAGGATGGCGATAATCCTCCGTAAACAAACAACACCGATCAATTGATGAACGACGATACGTTTAAGAGGTTTTAGAATTCATGCAACATCGGTAAAGCGACTCTCATCCAAAACGTAGGTGGAAACACGGAAAACTCTCGGCGGTCACCGCTAAACAATTCAAGGAGCCGGGACCACCGGAGTTTAAGGGAGAGCCAAAACCACTTCGGCGGAAGCATGGATAAAGCAGATTACCAAGATATTTGATGTCTTGGGATGCTCCGAGGAGCAAAGGTTCCTTTTTGCGCTTTTATGTCAAGCGCGAGAGGCGACATCGGGTGGGAATCGGTGAAACGTACTCAACTCATTGTCTTCAAGATATCTTGGGGAGAAGTTCCAGAGTCGCATTCAACGACAAATACTTTCCCGAAAAGTATTCGCCACATGAAGGAGGTGGAGTTTATCAAGTTGGAACAAAACAATATGACCGTGTCGCAATACGAGGCAAAATTTGCGGAGTTATCACGATTCACGACCCACTTGTGGATAATGAAGAGAGAATGGCGCGAATGTTTTTAAGAGGTTTGAAGCGAGATACGCCAACATCTTATTTCTCATAAACCGTGTTTTATTCGATGATGTTGTAAATAGGGCTCGATTAGTGGAGCGCGATAACGAGTCAACGCAACTAAAAGAGAGCAAATGCAAAAAAATTATAATACCAAATGAGTAGTAGTCATCAAGCGGTGACAACAAGCGTGGAGGAAATCAACAGGCCGAGATATGGTAACCACTTCGGTGGTAATCGGGGCCAAAATAATAAGAATGGACATTTCAAGAAAAGAGATTCAACAATGATGGAAAGACGTCCAAGACCAAGACCAAGTTGTTAAGGAAGAAGAAGGACCACCTATTATATGCTTCAAATGCGGAGGAGAGGGACACATCATCCCCGAATCACGCCATGCCATCCAAAGCATGTTATAATTGTGGAAGAGAAGGTCACTTAGCTCGATTTTGTCGCCATCAAGACAAATTCAACTAGGATGGAGGCACCAAAGGCTCCCCCTGCATAAACCAAAGCCGGTAGTTTAAGAGAGAGAGCGTTTTTTCTCGTGACGAGGAACCCGAATAAGATTATCACGGGTAAGTAATCATAAGCTCTTGCTAAGTCTATACCGTGTTTAGATACCGGTTCTACCCACTCTTTTATTTCACCTAGTTGTGTTCAACGCTTAAATTTGACTCCCGAAGAAGTTAAACTTTGACTTATTGGTTGAAACTTCGTTAGTAGGAGCCTTCGTTACCTTACTATTTTTATTAATCTTGTTGTTTCAAATAAACACTTTCACGTTACTGTCGATCTTATCTTTTGAAAATACTTGCCTTTGATGTGATTTTAGGAATCAATTGGTTAACTACTCATCATGCTTTTCGTAAGGTTGTTAGCTTTTTATATTCATAACCAACCTCATTATATCAATTCAAAGTAACCAAACCCTAAAGTTAATCATTTGTTATATCAAGCCATAAGTAAAGAGCCCCGATCCTTTCATTGTTAACTTCCTTGTGTGGAATGCACCGAAGCGGACTTTTTTTGTAGGCGACATCGTGAATGAAGATGGCAAGTTTATAGGTATCATTGTGAGGTGTTTATCTAGGTTAAGGGATAGAAGTCACAGTTGGTATCAATGTGACGTCTTATCCAAGTCTTGACGAGAGTAATGCTTTTGAATGATATTTCTATCATTAATAAATTTCTTGGCGTATTCTTGAAGACTTCTAGCCTACCCTAGAGCGTGAAATCGAATTTTGTATTGACCCCAAAGATAAAAAACCCATTTCTTAAACCCTCAAATATTTCTTCAACTAAAAGGATCTGCTTTACGAGGATTATGATGAAAGTCATAATAAAAGCATTGGACTAATGAAAATCATGGGTATATGAAGTATTAGTAAGTTTTATGATGAGTTATGTTGGTTAGTATGTGAAAACATGAAAGTTTCTTAGAAATCACAAAGAGTTGAAAATCAGATTTTGGTGAAAAACGTAACATGAAATTCAATTGACCATATCTCCTATTATATTTTGAATTTTTGAATGTGGTCAAGTCCTAGAGTTAGATCTATGAGTTACCTAACTAATCCAAGTGGAATTACTGGAAAAGGTGTTGTAGATTTTTGTGTGGACTGATTTTAGCAAAGGAGGCCAAAGCTGTAAATTTCAAAAATGCTACTGCCTAGAAACTTTAAGGGACTGTTTTGGCCACTTAAATTATGAGAAAAAATTCTGGGTTTTGGGGACATGAAGGTATATGGTATAAAGTACCTCCTGTCCAAAAATGAGCTCATTCTGACTTAAAATGAGCAAGTTAGACTATTTCAATATTTAGGTTTTTCCGACGAAAAAACGCTATAACCGGAGTTCTATAACTCCGATGACCATGAAATTTAAACTAGAAGCTCACGTTAACATGTGTAAGGTCCTGCCAAGATTTGGGAATTTTTGGAGTTAAACTTGAGGTAGCTAATTTCTTAAGGAATTAAGTGGAAATTGATTTTTGAAAAATAGTAAATGAATTTTAAAAATTCTGGGAAAAATATATTTTCATTATGGGATTATATTATGCTAAATCCCAGAAAAGAAATATTTTTGGGACTGATTTGGTATTTTTCATGAAAATAGTTTAGTTACTTAACATATGAGTTAAATATGTTATGTGAAGTAACAAAAGTTGAAAATAGGATTTTATGGCTAAAGAATCCTATATAGAGTATATATGATATTTTTGATGAGGATTTGATAATTGGTGATGATATCTTATGAGTATGGCATTTTTGAATGATTAAATGCATTATATGGTAAAGCGTAAACAATTGAGATAAATTGTTTATAAATTTAAGAAGTGATTTAAATATTGTTATAATATTAATGATGTTAGATTATGAGATTATTAAGTGATTGAAAACATGGGGATATTCTTGAATCCTGGATAAATTATATTATAAATGTTTAATATTTATCCTTTATCTCATTTGATTGATTCTTTATATCATTATCCTCATGCTTATATTATGTTGAAAGTCATCTGTGGCCTGTAGTGCATAGATGGACTTGGTATGATTATGACCAGGGATTATTCGGTATAATCATAACCGTAAATGAATACACAATTATCTTTGGCCGTAGTGCATGGATAATTTGTGGTCGTGATACTAATGAATACACAATTATCTTTGGCCGTAGTGCATGGATAATTTGTGGTCGTGATACTAATGAATACACAATTATCTTTGGCCGTAGTGCATGGATAATTTGTGGTCGTGATACTAATGAATACACAATTATCTTTGGCAGTAGTGCATGGATAATTTGTGGTCGTGATATCTAATGAATACACGATTATCTTTGGCCGTAGTGCATGGATAATTTGTGGTCGTGATACTAATGAATACACAATTATCTTTGGCCGTAGTGCATGGATAATTTGTGGTCGTGATCTTAATGAATACACGATTATCTTTGGAAGTAGTGCATGGATAATTTGTGGTCGTGATACTAATGAATACACAATTATCTTTGGCCGTAGTGCATGGATAATTTGTGGTCGTGATACTAATGAATACACAATTATCTTTGGCCGTAGTGCATGGATAATTTGTGGTCGTGATACTTAATGAATACACAATTATCTTTGGTAGTAGTATGGGATAATTTGTGGTCGTGATACTTAATGAATACACAATTATCTTTGGTCAGTAGTGCATGGATAATTTGTGGTCGTGATACTAATGAATACACGATTATCTTTGGCCGTAGTGCATGGATAATTTGTGGTCGTGATACTAATGAATACACAATTATCTTTGGTAGTAGTGCATGGATAATTCGTGGTCGTGATACTTAATGAATATCCTCGGCACGTAGTGCGGGGATGATTCGATGATATGGATTAATTATTGAAATGAGTCTCAAAGAATGAAATATTAATTCATGGATGTGGTAAAAGTCATCTTCTTTAGTAGTAGTGCATTGATAGACTTGGTATGATTATGACCACGGATTATTCGGTATAATCATGACCAGTAATTGAAAACACGAATATCCTTAGCCAAGAAATGCATGGATAATTCATGGTTGTGATACTATTAAGTCGAGTCTCAAAGATTATTGGTTTTACAGTTATATATCTTTGGCCTGTAGTGCAAAGATGAATTGTTAATAAATATCTTTGGCCTGTAGTGCAAAGATGAATTGTTAATGAATATCTTTGGCCGGATTGCAAAGATGAATTTAATATTTTTAAACGATAAAGGTATTCAAGGTATCCTCATCTCTTTATCATATCAGGTACGTACCCTAATTTCGAGGGCGAAATTCCATAAGGAGGGGAGATTGTGAGACCCCAGATTTTATCAATAAAGATTTAAATTTTGTTAAAATAATTTTTTAATATTATGGTGTGAATTTAAGATAATATTATAGTTGTGGGTAGTATTTATAAATTTTGCAAAGTATGCAAGTGGTTATATTATATTCGATTGGTCGGGGAATATTCGATTTAGCAGGAATATTCGCATAACTACTCAATCATTGGTGGACCCTATTAATGTAATTATTGTCGGATTGAGAAAACGACAAAAATATTTTATTGAAATAACGGCGGAAGTTTTACTGGTAGTTCTTTGTTGAACTACTCTAAGAGTAAAAGTAAAAGAATAATAAGTGTGGTTGCATAAGAAGCACACCAGTATTGATTATTGATGCTTATGTGAGAAGTCACTCATTTGATTCCATTATTGTCGATTAATAATATGAATTATTATAATGATAATGACGCTTTTGTTTTATTCAGTATTATTAACGTAATAAAATGAAACATCTTTTATATAAAATAGAATACTTTATTAAAGTTATTCTATAAATAGAATATATTATATTTTATTATGCGTAGTATTGCATAGTGTTTTTGCATAGTGTTTTTGCATAGTATTGCATAGTGTTTGCATAGTAAAATGTTTTTATATAAATAGAATATATTATATTTTATTTAAAAGATTTTTCTTTAAATATGGACCGTCGATTAAAGTAAATCAATCTGGACCGTTCATGGATTAGTTACTATGCATTCCATTTTCCTATAAATAGAAGCTCATTCCTTCATTATTTTCTTACGAATTCATTGAAACTCTAAAGAGAGAAATTATAGAGAGAAGCTATAGAGAGAAAATTATAGAAAGAAGAAGAGTATTCTGCTACTTCACTACTTCTATATTCAGTTCTTTTACTAGTAGGGGGTGTTATTCTTTCTTCTTGAAGAAGAGAACTTCATTATTCCATTCATTATTATTCATTGGAATAACTTTTAGTAAAAGTGGCATACCCTATACATAACCTCGTATCACGGCAGATACCCTATACTTGGTGAAATCCTTATGTTATTCCATTGCTTATTATTCTTACATTGGAATAACTCAGATAATGCTTTTACCCTATACTTGGTGACATTCTTCTATTATTCATTTGGAACATCCTGCGTGTGTTTTACACCCGACCGGTTCCGCTTTTTATTATTCCATTTGGAACATCCTCATGCATGTGTTTTACCTGACTGGTTCCGCCTCTTTATCATTCTCCGGCTGGAATATCCTATCTCGTGTTTTACACCGGATCCGGTTCCATCTTTATTATTCTGTTGGAACATCCCGCTTGGTGTGTGAATTTCACCCGACTCGGTTCCGTTATTATTATTATGTTGAATAACTCGTCTATGCTCGCGAAATCTACCGCATGCACGGTGATTTCTTTTGTTATTCCATTCTTTATTATACCCAAATAAGGTTAAAACTTTGACTTCTATACTCCATGAAATTAGTAGAATATCCTTGATATTTGCGTTTCATCCAAAGATCTTTCATGGAAATATTCTTCCGATCATTCTTGAATTTTACTCTACTGAAACAAATTATGTTGATAATTTGGACGTTAATAATTCATGGATTAAATAATTCTTGAACTTGTTTTATTGAATTATTATGTCATTGTCATCATCCTCATGTTATATTATGTTATCTTTGGCTTACGCATGCATAGATGAACTTAGTATGATTATGACCAGGATCATTCGGTATAATCACGACTTGATATAAATGATGTGACAAAAGTCCTCGATGGCTTTGTAATGCAAGATGATGGATAGTTTTTGGTATGATTATGACCGGGGGTGATTCGGTATAGTCATGACCATTGATAATTTGATGAAAATCCTCGACTGTGTAGTACGTGGATGATTAGATGTGGTGGTTTATTTATTAAGTCGAGTCTCAAATATAAAAATTGATGAAAACCTTTTAAAACCTAAAAGATAGTAGACTTTATTCTCTACTTGACTCTTTTAATGGATTGCTTATTCATTGCAGCTTAAACCGGTTGTCTATTGTATTTTATCGGTTTAACATCGTTGAAGGCTAATGATAATTTATTCTCGCATTATCTTAGTCATAATATTTCTTCTTCGGGCTAGTTGAGCTCACCCTTTCTTTCACTTTATTCTCTTCTGAGGAAATGAGAACATAGTTTGACGAAGTCGGGAACGAAGTAATGGTCCGGAGGATAGCATTAGTAGTCCTCACTATTCGTGAAATAGTGTGATAATAGTTGTAATGAGGACTCCTTTTGAGTTTGTATAATATCTAGTAGATAATATTTGTATTCAAACTCACGCTTTATGTCGTATTGTACCTACGCTTATATTAATAAGTTGTATTTGAATTTATGTACCATGTAAGTGGCGACCCAAGATGGGTGACGTATACCTAATTTTGGGTCACATTACGAGCGTCCGAACCACTTGTCGTTTCACATTACAAACATCAAACCACTTTTCTTTTCACATCACCAATTAAATCAGCCACTTACCTTTTCACATGGCGGTCTTTAAGCTAGAAATCTTCTATAAATAGAGGCCTAGTGTTTCATTATTTTTCACAAATTCATTCAAGCTATAGAGAGAAAGTATAGAAAGAATAAGAGAGAAAGAAGAAGTGTATTTTATTCTTTACACTACTGCGTTATTCAATCTCTCTACTAAAAGTAAGGGTGTTATTCTTTCTTATTCATGAAAAGAAGCTGTTGTTATTCCATTTGCTTATTATTACATTGGAATAACCTATATATCGTTATTTACCCTATACTTGGTGACATTCTTCTATTATTACTATTGGAACATCACATGCGTGTGTTTTACAGGACACAGTTCCGTCTTTATTATTATTCTATTGGAACATCGTTCTCATGTGTTTTACTTTGGACTGGTTCCGCCTTTATTATTATTACATTAGAACATCACATGCATGTGTTTTGTAGGACTGGTTCCATTCTTTATTATTACATTGGAATATCATCACATGCATGCGTTTCTGTGGGACTGGTTTCAGATATTTATTATTCTGTTGGAATAACTTTTGTGCGATCTATCGCATGCATGGTGATTTCTTTTGTTATTCCATTCTTTATTATACCTAGTTGGTTAAAACTTTGACTTCTATACTCCATGAAATTAGTGGAATATCCTTGATATTTGCGGCTTCATCCAATATCCTTTCATGGAAATATTCTTCTCGATATTCTTGAATTTTACTCTACCAAGCGATGTCGTGTTGGCAGTTTGGATGTTATTGGTTCCTAGATAAATTAATTCTTGAACTTGTTTTATTGAATTCTTATATCATTGTCATCATCCTCATGTTTATATTATGTTGAAAGTCATCTGTGGCACAGAGTGCATAGATGGACTTGGTATGATTATGACCGAGAGACTATTCGGTGTAATCATGGTAGTAATGTTACAAATGATGTGGTAAAAATCCTCAATGGCCCGTAGTGCATTGATGGATGATTGTTGGCATGATCATGACCATTAATGAATACACAAATATTCTTGGCCGTAGTGCATGAATAATTGTGGTAATACTAAAGAATATCATTGGTAGTAGTGCGGGGTGATTCGATGATGTGGAATATTTATTAAAGTGAGTCTCAAATATAACGATGATGAAAAACCTTTTAAAATCATAAAAGATAGTAGATTTTATTTTCTACTTGACTCTTTTTTAATGGATTCTTTGGTTTCATTGTAGTTAAACTTGATGTTCATTATATTTTATCGGTTTAACACTTTTGTAGGCTAATGATAATTTATTACGCATTATCTTAGTCATAATATTTCTTCTTGAGCTAGTTGAGCTCACCCTTTCTTTCATTTGTTCTCTTGAAATGAGAATATAGGCTGGACGAGTGGGAATGGAGTAATGGTCGAGAGGATAACATTAGTAGTCCTCACTATTACGTGAAATAGTGTGATAATAATTGTAATGAGGACTCCTTTTGAGTTTGTATGATCTCTAGTAGACAATATTGTATTCAAACTCACGGTTTATGTCGTATTATACCACACGTGATTATATTAGTAAGTTGTATTTAAATTACATACCATGTATCGACTACCCAAGATGGGTGATGTATACCTATTTTTGAGGCGTCGTCACGGTTGGTATCGAGCTTAGGGATATGATCCACAGGCTAAGATGTGAGGATAGTACTAGGAGGAGGCAGGGAATACCTTCGTTAGTATGACTACCTAAGTTTATGTCTTTATATTTTATTGGTCTCATCGAGAATATAGGGATAATATGTTACATGTCAATTAACCTTTTGTTTTGTGGCGGTATTTGAAAATGACATATAAGAATGTTGAGAATAGCAATGGAGCCTGAGCGATCGTTGATTTACCACATATCGATAATCGGGATAATGTGCATCGAGGAAGGCGACAATCCTCGTGAAACAACAACACTTGACCAAATGATGAATGATCAAATGTTGAGGCTTTATGCAATTCATGCAGCAATGATGAGGCGCGACTCATCCCAAAACGTAGGTGGAAACACGGAAAACTCTCTGGCGGTCACCATTAAACAATTCATGGAGCTGGGACCACCGGGAGTTTAAGGGAGAGCGAAAACCACTTACGGCGGAAGCATGGATAAAGCAGATTACCAAGATATTTGATGTCTTGGGATGCTCAGAGAAGCAAAAGGTTCCACTTTCACGCCTTTATGTTTCAGCGGAGGAGATTCTTGGTGGGAATCGGTAAAAGCGTACTCGACTTTGCTATCTTGAAGATATCTTGGAAGAAGTTCCAGGGTTGTTCAACGACAAATACTTTCACGAAAGTATTACCACATGAATGAGGTGGAGTTTATCAAGTTGGAACAAAACAATATGGCCAGTGTGTCATGCGATACGAGGCAAAATTTGCGGAGTTATCACGGTTTCGTCCCCACTTGGTGGATAATGAAGAGAGAGAATGGCGAATGTTTTAAGAGGTTTGAAGCCCTACGTCAACATCTTATTTCTCATAAAGCGTGTTTGTATTCGGATGTTGTAAATAGGGCTCGATTGTTGGAAGCGCGATAACGAGTCAACGAAACTAAAGAGAAGGCGACAAAATTATAATACCGGTGAGTAGTCATCGAGGCGGTGACAACAAGCGTGGAAGGAATCAACGGGCGGATATGGTAACCACTTCGGTGGTAATCGAGGGCAAAACAATAAGAATGGACATTTCAAGAAAAGGAGATTCAACAATGATGGAAAGGCGTCGGCACCAAAGACCCGTTGTTAAGGAAGGAAAAGACCACTATCGTATGCTTCAAATGCGGAGGAGAGGACACATCGATCCCAAATGCGCCATCTGCCAAATCAAGCGTGTTATAATTGTGGAAGAGAGGTCACTTAGCTCGATTTTGTCGTTCTGAAGACAAATTCATCTAGGATGGAGGCACCAAAGGCCGTCGAGAAAAAGTCAAACCCGGTGAGTGCTGAAGAGGGTTTGTTGTGACCTCCCGGAGAGCGAAAGGAACAGAATGAGGTCATCACGGGTGTAAGCTTATCATAAACTCTAATGAAATCTATACTTTATTTGATACTGGGTTCTACCCATTCTTTTATTTCTCCTACTTGCGCTCATCGATTAAATTTGACTCAGGAGAAATTAGACTTTGACTTATCTGTGGAAACTCCGTTGGGAGAAACCTTCATTACATCCATTGTTTATAAGTCTTGTTTGGTTCAAATCGGTACCCTCACATTACTGTCGATCTTATTTCATTAAAAATACTTGCATTTGGCGTGATTCTAGGGATTGATTGGTTAACTACTTATCATGCAAAAATTGATTATTTTAAGTAAGGTTGTTAGCTTTCATATTCTAACCAACCTATTATCGAATTGAGCGACGAAACCATTAAAATCAATCACGGTCATCTCAAGCCATAAAGCTATTCGTTTATTGAAAAGCGGATGTCGAGCTTTCTTAGCTCATGTCACGATTTAAACAAAAATACGTCGGTTTTGAATGATATTTCTATTGTTAATAAATTTCTGACGTATTCCCAGAAGAACTTCACAGCTACCCAGGGCGTGAAATTAAATTTTGTATCGACCTTGAACCCGGTACAAAACCTATTTCCAAAGCCAGATGTCGAATGGCTCTATTGAACTTGAGGAGTTAAAGACCCAATGCGAGAATTGTTAGACATTGGCTTTATTAAGTCTAGTACTTCTCCTCGGGGGGTCTTCTGTTACATTACGTGAAGAAGAAAGATGGGTGTTGTATACCTATTTTTGGGGCGTCACATATCTGATTGTGAGTTCAAGTTATAGCTTATATCCGATATTCCGGTTAAATCTTTGTCTTTCAGAGGTAAGGGATATATTTTTTTTAGTAATGATATTATTTCTTGATATTATTATCTTTGAAATATTGATCTGAAGTTTTTATCAAATTTGGAACTTTTGGTGTCGATTCTTATTCACGTATCTGACCTTATTCACGTATCTGACACTATTCACGAATATCGACATTATTCATCGAAAATGAAAATTTTCCCTTTTCGTCCAAAATATCTATTATGGATACTAAACTTTGATTGTATCCATGTTTTGATCATTCTTGAATTTTACACCACTATGATTATTTTTGAGGTATTGTTGGACATGGATAAAACAAAGTACGAATCCTTAATCCTTAATCCTTGTCATTTTGTTTCCTTTGGATTAGTTTCTTTAAAAATATTTTCATCATCCTCGGTCTAAATGATGATATTCTTGAATATCTTTGGCTTTTGTAGTGCAAAGATGAATAAGTTCGATGAATATCTTTGGCTATAGTGCAAAGATGAACAAGTGTTTAGATGAACATGATTAATGATGAATATCTTTGGCACATAGTGCAAAGATGAATATTTAATTCGGATATATGTTGATTGATGTTACTGAGGATAAAATATCGATGACGAACTTTTAAATTCATATATAGAAGATAGTAGTTTGCATTCTCTACTAACTCTTCTAATGAATTATTATTTCCATTGCGAATATTGATTTAAAACTTGTTGTCTATTGTATTCTATACAATAGATTTTTCCTGAAGACTAACGATAATTTGTTGTATATTATCTTAGTCATAATATTCTTCTTGGGCTAGTTGAGCTCACCCTTTTCTTTTTGTTCCATTTTTTACTTCTCGGGAGGCGAGAATATAGCGATGCGAGTCGGAGGTATGGAATGAAGGTTCTAGAGAGTTGTTTAGTAGTCCTCACCATTTTGTAAAATAATGTATCAATAAATATGATGAGGATTTATTTGAGTATAGATATTGTCTAGAAGATAATATTTGTATTCAAACTCACAGTTTTCTTGTTGTAATAATAAAGTTGTAGTTGTTTACGTACCATTGTATTGACAACTAAGAATGGGTGATGTATACTATTTTGGGCGTCACACCAACTCCTTGAATTGCTTGGTACGTGACGGATCGTGCGTTCTTATCACTTCCACCGTATTTTTGTACACGAGTCTCCTCGTCGATTTTGCATGAGCTATGCAAAAAGCTCCTAAACATTAATTCCATCATTCATCGTTTGCTTTCGGTAGTGTTGTTTACTGAGAGGAATATTGCCTTCTGTTGCGATCTCTGGTTTGTAACTAAAGGTTGTTCCACGTCTCTCATACACTCTATTATTAACGCGTTCTCGGCAGACCATTCTTAAATCGCCCATAAAATAAGGGTTAATTAAACAAATTAACATATCACATAATATCCTATATTATGGTGACCATAAATAAGCTTAGGTAGGACATCTTAGCGAAAGATTTACTCATCTTTCCCTCTAGTTCAATTCCCCGATCTCCGCTAGAGACCATATCCTAAAGCTTTGATACCAAGCTATGGCAGCCCCCAAAATAGGTATACAACACCCATTCACGAGTCGCATGAATACATGAGTGCGTAAACAAATACAACTTCATTAATACAATTATCGTGCAAAATCGACAACACATATATCTTTGTGAGTTTGAATACAAATATAGTCTAATAGAGTATACAAACTCAAAATGAGTCCTCATTACAATTATTGATACACTATTTGACAAAATAATGAGGACTACTAATACATCTATCCTGAACCATCACTCCATACCACGGATAGTTCCTGCTATGTTCTCACCTCCTAGGAAGAAAAATGGAACAAAAAGGAAAATGGTGAGCTCAACTAGCCCGATAAAAGAATATTATGACTAAGATAATATACAAAAATTTATCATTAGTCTTCAACAGGGAAAAATCTGATAAAATATATTAGACAACAAGTTTTAGATCAACAACTACAATGAAACAACAATCCATTAGAAGAGTCAGTAGAGAAAGAATTCTACTATCTTCTAAGATTTAAAAGTCCATCATCAATAATTTATCCACCGTAACATCAATCAATATACATCTTGAATCAAAGATTCATCTTTACACTTCTGAGCCAAAGATATTCATTTGTATCACCAGTTGGTCATATTCATCTCAACACTGTTCATCTTTGCACTACGGGCGAAAGATATTCATCGATTAATCATTCATCTTTGCTTTCGGGCCAAAGATATTTAGTAATATCATCATTTAGGGTAGAGGATAATGAAAAGTATTTTAAAGAAGCGAATCCAGTGAGACAGAAGGACAAATTTTAGGGATTCGTATTACAGTGTATCCAAGATCAATAATACTCCATAATAAACTATAGTGGAGTAAAATTCAAGAATGAAGATCAAAACATGGATTAAATTCAAGAATAAGGGTCACAATGAGATAACTTGGAAGAAGAAAAATATATATATTTTTTCTTTTGTGAAACGATACCCATGAATAGATGTAACAGTGAGCGATGCAAGTGAGCAAGTACCCGATCGTGAAAAGTTCCAAATTTGATAAAAAGTTCAAACTAATATTCCTATGAAATGATATTAGATGAAACAAAATTTTTAATCATTTCAGGAATTATAGAAGCAATACTTACCATAGTAAGTTCAATTTTAGGAATATGAAATGAAATAATATCCCTTCCATACTATGGAGTATGAAAGAAAATAATATTTCTTACGAGTATTGCAATAAAATAATATCCTTTACCTTGGTAGAAAATGGATTTGACTGTAATATCATATATTATTATGAGAAAATCTTGCAGAAAAACTACGCTCAAAGTATTCTTATACTCAAGAAAAATACTCACAATACTTTAGAATAAAATTTACGATTTGAAATGGTGTGATTTAGGATGGAGGTTGCCTCCTTTTATGAAGTGAAATTCGGAGGAAGAATGCGAGAAAGCATGCCTAACTCTACCACCCACTCTGCCCAAAACCTCTCATTTTTTTCTTATAGGTGAAGGTCCACCCATTTGAAAACAAGCTGCGGGGAAGAAAAACAACCCATCCTTGAAAAAAAAATAAGAAAGCTCTGTATTACATTTGAAAAAACTAATGATTTGCGAGGCAACTTTATCACCCACCATTTCCACCAACAATGTTACAAACAAGTATTCAAACACAACTTATTTACTTCCGTTTCAAATAAACACATGCTTATTGTAAGACCCCAAATTATTAATAAATGAAATTTATTTTCCTCATTTATCATTTTGAAATAGTAAGGTTGATTTGATTAATGTGGTTAGTTATGGATAAAATCGCAAATATTTTAAATAAGCGGTGGTTATAAAATATTCATTGTTGTCGGGGAATATTAGTTTGGTGGTGGAATATTCTTTATGCTTGTCGAGGAATATTAAATGCGGCCAAGACACGATCTTTATGGGCCCCATAACTTGAAAGCGATTGGATGAAGAAAATGACAAGTATAAGTTATTTATAAATAACAACAGTAGTGGTTCTGAATTAACATTTGTTGGAATACCGGTGGTTAAAACACGATGTCTGGCGTTGTTGCGATATAGCACGCGATATTGCACCAATTATTGATTCTTACGTAAGAAGACCTTTACTCAATAATTATTACGATGAATTCTTGTTTTGAATTTTATATTATTGATTCAATAATTGATCGTTGATATTTTATATTACATTGTTGTTTGATAATTGTCACTACACAATATTTTCCATTATCGAAGCAATAATTCATATTATCTGAATAATATTATTAAAAAACATTATTGGCAATGTCTAGAAAGTTACTGTCTAAGGAGAGGTTTGGTCACCTAATTGCCGCTGTAGATGAGAGAAATTCTTATTGGAAAGCCCCTCTTTCCAGAGGCGGCACAGTTGCTTGATCTTTGTGATTCTGTAATATTATTTGTGAATAATTAATTATTGATTTATATGATGAGAAAATATTGATTTTATGTGGATATAGATGGATAAAATTTATAAAGTGACAATTGTTAAAAATTGATATTTTATCTTTTCCGATATAAAATAATATTTTATTATATTATATAATAACGATGATATTTTACAATGAATGTGGGATATATGAGTATATGAGGAGGAAGAGTATTTTTATTGTAAAGTTTTTTAAAACATATTAAACATGTTGGTGGACCCATTTCTTATGAAATTTGATTATAACTTTTGTAAATTATCTGTATGTGGATTTCGATCAATTTACATTTGGAATTTGGAAAAACTTTCATCTGCAAAGTTGTAGAAATTAAATTTCCTATAAAAACTTCATGAGATTCGAATTTTCTGAGAAAATGGCTAATTTATTATGAATTATTGAAGTTACGAAATTCCTTAATATTGATTTTGGAAGTTTTAATTATTTTAAATAATAAAAACGTTTTTATACTTGGTTGGCATCATTAGCATGTGCAAGATGGCTTTGAGTTCAGATCTTAGAATGTGTGCGTAGGAATTTATATATAATATATTAATATTATATTAAATTTTTTAACTTTGATGTTCTAAGCATTTTCCTATAAATAGGTCTTAGGTTAGAATTGAAAATCACACGAAACTACTGATTTCTCTCTATATATCGGCGTATTCTTGTGAGTATTTTAATACTTTGAGTGTTGCTTTATCGGTGTAAGTTCAAGTCATAAACATATCAGGTGTTTATTTAAATCTTGTCTTTCTGAGGTAAGGGATGTTATTTTATTGAAAATGATTTTATTTCTTCAATATCATTATACCAAAATATTGGTGAAACTTTTTATCAAATTTGAAACTTTTTTCATGTCGGGGAGTTCTTATTCATGAGTTCTTATTCACGAGTTCTTATTCACGAGTACTTATTCACGAAGCGTGATGATCTTTTTTTTGTGAAATTTCTATCTTTTAGTGTCGAATTACTATTCACGTATCGACACTATTCACGTATCTGACATTATTCACAAATCTGACTATTTACCTAGAAAAATAAAATTTTCTTCTTTTTGTCCAAAATATCTATTACGGATACTTTTGATTGTATCCATGTTTTGATCATTCTTGAATTTTACTTCACTCACGGTTATTTATGAAGTATTTTTGAACTTGGATTATTTAAAAGTACGAATCCTTAATATTTGTTCTTTTGTTTCCTTTGGATTCGTTTTCTTTAAAATATTTTCATCATCCTCGAGTCTAAATGATGATATAATTGAATATCTTTGGCTTTATGGTGCGAATGAATGATTTTGATGAATATCTTTGGCCCTTAGTGCAAAGATGAGCAGTGTTTAGATGAACATGACCAGTGATGAATATCTTTGGCACATGGTGCAAGATGAATATTTGATTCGGATATATATTGATTGATGTTACTGAGGATAAAAGATAGGCGATGAACTTTTAAATTCATATATAGAAGATAGTAGTTTGCATTCTCTAATTAACTCTTCTAATGAAGTAATATTTACGTAAGACCCAACTTATTATTAATGAAATTTAATTTTCTCTATTTATTATTTTGAAATAGTAAGGGTTGATTTGATTAATGTGGATAGTTATGGGTAAAATCATGAAATATTTCAAAATAAGCATGGTTGTAAAATATTCATTATTGTAAAGGGAATATTCGTTTGGTCGAGGAATATTAAATGCTTCGTGAAATATTCAAATGCGACGGTAGCGACCATGTGTGGGCCCCATAACGATGAGCGATTGGAGGAAGAAAAGCGACGTGAATATAAGTTGTTTAAAATAACAACGGCGTAGTTATTCACGTTATTATCTTATTAAAATACTTGGCGTTAAAACATAAGAGCACCAGCATTACACAATTATTGATTCTTACGTAAGAAATGCACTTTACTCAATAATGGTTACGATAATTCTTTATTCGATATTTTATTGATTTAATAATTCTTTGCGTTGATATTTTATATTCTTTGTTGTTTGATAATTGTCGTTATCGATATTTTTCTTTATCGAAGAAATAATTCATATTATCTGAATAATATTATTAGATAATATTATTGGCAATGTCTAGAAAGTTACATACAGGAGAGGTTTGGTCACCTAATTGCGTTGTAGTATGGAGAAATTCTTATTGAAAGCCCCTCTTTCACAGGAACCTGCGCATGGTTGTCGATATTGTGATTACGTAATATTATTAAGTGAATAATTAATTATTGATTTATATGATGAGAAAAATATTGATTTTATGTGGATATAGATGGAGAAATTTTTTAATGTGACAATTGTTGAAAATTAAAATTTTATCTTTTACGATAAAATAATTCATTTAAATATATTATTATATTTTAATAATATAATAATGATGATATTTTATAATGAATGTGTGATATATGAGTATCTGAGGAGAAAGAGTATTTTTGTTGCAATAAATGTTTAAAACATGTTAAACATGTCGGTGGACCCCATTTCTTGGTGAAATTTAATTATAGCTTTATAAAATCGTCTGTTTATGGATTTGGTCCAATTTCATTTGGAATTTGGAAAAACTTTCTTACGCTAAGTTGTAGAGAATTGAATTTCCTATAAAAATTCGCGACATTCGAATTTTCTGACAAAAGGACTATTTATTGTGAATTATTGAAGTTCTGAAGCTCCGAAATAATTAATTTTTGAAGTTTTAAATACTTTTAATAAGAAAAACATTTTTTTTGAGTTAGGCAATGTGAGTCACTCTTGGTGGTGATGGTTTGAATCAGATTTTGGTGCGTAGAATTTAATAAATATATATTAATATTTTATTAAATTTTTTGCTTTGGTGTTCTAAGCATTTTCTATAAATAGGGTCTTGGGTTAGAATTGAAAATCACACGAAAATTGAAGTTTTCTCTCTCTATATTATCGGCGTATTCTTGTGAGTATTTTGAGTATACTTTGAGTATTGCTATCTGGTTGCAGTTCAAGTTATAGCTTATATCCAAAGATTCCAGTTAAATCTTGTCTTTTTCGAGGTAAGGGATATTTTTTTTCAGTAATGATATTATTTCTTCAATATCATTATCTTTGAAATATTGATCTGAAGTTTTATCAAATTTGGAACTTTTGGTGTCTGAGTTTCTTATTCACGTATACGACTTCATTCACACTTATTCACGAATACGACATTATTCATCGAAAAATGAAAATTTTCCCTTTTCGTCCAAAATATCTATTATGGATACTAGCTTTGATTGTATCCATGTTTTGATCATTCTTGAATTTTACACCACTATGATTATTTTTGAGGTATTGTTGGACATGGATAAAACAAAGTACGAATCCTTAATCCTTAATCCTTGTCATTTTGTTTCAATCGGATTCGTTTCTTTAAAATATATTTTTATCATCCTCGATTCTAAATGATGATATTCTTGAATATCTTTGGCACCATAATGCAAAGATGAATAAGTTCGATGAATATCTTTGGCCCGTAGTGCGCAAAAGATGAAAGTGTTTAGATGAACATGACCAATCGATGAATATCTTTGGCACCAGAGTGCAAAGATGAATATTTAATTCCAGATATATGTTGATTGATGTTACAAGGATAAAATATCGACGACGAACTTTTAAATTCATATATAGAAGATAGTAGTTTGCATTCTCTACCTAACTCTTCTAATGAATTATTATTTCCACTGCGAATATTGATTTAAAACTTGTTGTCTATTGTATTCTATTAGATTTTTCCCTGTTGAAGACTAACGATAATTTGTTGTATATTATCTTAGTCATAATATTCTTTACTGGGCTAGTTGAGCTCACCCTTTTCCTTTTTGTTCCATTTTTCTTCTCAGGAGGCGAGAATATAGCGAGTACGAGTCGGGTTATGGAATGAAGGTTCTAGAGAGAGTTGTTTAGTAGTCCTCACCATTTTTGTAAAATAATGTATCAATAAATGTGATGAGGATATATTTGAGTATAGATATTGTCTAGAAGATAATATTTGTATTCAAACTAACGATTTCTTGTTGTAATAATAAAGTTGTAGTTGTTTACATACCATGTATTGACAACTCGAATGGGTGATGTATACCTATTTTGGGGCGCCACAATTTCCGGCTGCGAAGATTGATTTAAAACTTGTTGCTCATCAGATTCTATTAGATTTTTTCTGTTGAAGACTAACAATAATTTGTTTTATATTATCTTAGTCATAATATTCTTTCTTGGGCTAGTTGAGCTCACCCTTTTCTTTGTTGTTCCATTTTTCTTTTCGGGAGGCGAGAATGTAGCGAGTACTAGTCGGGTGTGGAAATGATGGTTCTAGAAGTCGTTTTAGTAGTCTTCACCATTTTTGTAAAATAATGTATCAATAATTGAAATGAGGACTTATTTGAGTGTGGATATTGTCTAGATGACAATATTTGTATTTAAACTCACAATTTTTATGTTGTATTAATAAAGTTGTAGTTGTTTTTGTACCATGTATTTTGATGACTTCGGAATGGGTGTTGTATACATTTTGGGGGCATCACAGTTGAGTATCGTAGCTTAGGGATATGGTCTCGGCGGAGATCGGGGAATAGTCTTAGGAGGGAGAGACGAGTAATCCTTCGCTAGTATGTCATACCTAAGCTTATTTGTTGGTCGATTGAAGTATATGGTTAATATGTGATATGTGAATTTGTTTAATTAACCCTTATTTTATGGCGGATATTAAGAATGGCGGTGAGAATATTAACGGTGGAGTTAATGAGGCCGTGGAAACACCTTTAATCACCACCTAGGGGAACGCGATACAGCAGAAGGGCAATATTCCTCCTGTAAAAACAACACCACCGAAAGCGAGCGATGAGCGACGGGATGTTTAGAAGCTTTTTGCGAGTTCATGCAAAAACCGACGAGGAGACTCGTGTTGATGAATACGGTGGAAATGATAGCAATTCACGGACTTTGTCACGGCTAAAGCGATTCAAAGAGTTGGGACCACGAAATTTAAGGAAAAGCCGGATCCGATCATGGCGGAAACGTGGGTCAAGCAAATTACCAAGATATTCGATGTCTTAGGATGCGGATGTTCATGCAAAAGCGTACCCGGCTGGGACTGCAAGCTCCGCGTGTCTTGGGAAGCGTTTGAAAAACTTTTCAACGAAAAAATACTTTCTGAAAGTATTCGCCATATGAAGGAGGTAGAGTTTATTAGACTTGAACAAAACAACATGGCGGTGTCCCAATTCGAGGCGAAGTTCGCGAGTTATCGAGTTTGCACCTCATTTGGTGGAAAATGAGGAGCGAATGACGGAGGATGTTTCTCGAGGTTTTAAAACCCGAGATTCGACAATATCTTATCTCTCATAAATTTTCTTTATATTCGGATGTTGTCAACAGGGCTTAATTATTAGAAGCGAGATAATGAAATACGTTCACCGAGGGACCCAGAACGAGTCATCTGGGGTGGCGGCGATCGTGAACAATGAAAACCAAACGAGGGAGGAAAACATTCCGACAAAATGATAACCACTCTGGTGGTAATCGTAGCCATGAAAATAGAAGAAGTGACTTTGGGGAGATTTTAAAAGAGGAGATGCAACAATGACAATGTGAAGACGCCAACACCGGCAAAAGAATGCGGTTCTAAGGGAGGAGAACGACCACCGGTCGTATCTTATAAATGTGGAAAGAGGGACGATATCATTGGCCCGCCCTAACAGTTCAAGGTATGTTATAATTATGGAAAGGAAGGACATATCGCTTTCGAGATTGACCAGCAAGCGAAACCAAGTCCAATGAGGGATGGTGACTCAAAAGGTTGTCCCGAAAAAGTCAAAGTCAACGATTCTGGGAAGAAGCGTTTGTCGTGGTTTGGTCAATATCGAGGAACCCAAACGAGGTGATCATGGGTAAAACTAATCATAAATTCATGCGAAGTTTATACATTACTTAATACCGGTCTACTACCCATTCATTTATCTCTCTACTTTGTGCTCAACGTTTAAACTTGACTCGGGAGAAATTAGACTTTGATCTATATGTGGAAACTCCGTTAGGAAAAACTTTCATCACATCCATTTGTTTATAAATCTTGTTTGATCCAAGTTGGCACCGTCACATTACCTGTTGACCTTATCTCTTTAAAGATACTTACTTTTGATGTGATTTTAGGGATTGATTGGTTAACTACTCATCATGCCAAAATTGATTGTTTTCGTAAGGTTGTTGTTTTCATATTCCTAATCAACCTGTTGTTCAAATTCAAGCAACTAAACCATTAAAATCAATCATCATGTCATATCAAGTCATAAAAATTTATTCGTTTATTGAAAAGCGGATGTCAAGCTTTCTTAGCCCATGTTATGGATTTGAATAAAGACATGTCGATTTGAATAATATTCCTGTTGTTATTGACTTTCTGATGTATTTTCTGAAGAACTTCCGATTACACCCCGAGCGTGAAGTTGAATTCTTTATTGACCTTGAACTGGTACAAAGCCCATTTCTAAAACTCCATATAGAATGGCTCTATTGAACTTCGTGGAGTTAAAGGTCCAACTACGAGAGTTGTTGGACATCGGTTTCATTCGTCTAGTACATCTCCTTGGGGTGCTCTGTTTTATTCAGAAAGAAGAAAGATGGGAGTATGCGACTTTGTATCGATTATCGGGAATTAAACCATGTCACTATCAAGAATAGGTATCCGCTACCTCATATTGATGACCTGTTTGACCAGTTTCAAGGAGCATAATTCTTTTTAAAGATCGATCTTAGATTACGGATATCATCACCAAGGTTAGAATCGAGGATATTTCAAAGATCGCTTTTTAGAACTCGATGCGGGCATTATGAATTCTAGTCATGTCTTTTGGATTGACTAATGCTCCTCTTTGCTTTCATGGATATGATGAACCGAGTATTCAAGGAATATTTGGATCAGTTCATTGTTGTCTTTATTGATGACATCCTCATCTATTCCAAAAGCCGTGAAGATCATGAGCACCATTTGAAGCTGGTACTGCAAAGGCTTCGTGATAACAAGCTATATGCCAAGCTGAAGAAATACGAGTTCTGGCTTGAGGAAGTAGCATTCCTTGGGCATATGGTGTCAAAATATGGAGTGTCTGATGACGTGAAGATTGAAGCGAGACAAAGTTGGGAACAACCAAGATGGTGGCCGAAGTCAAGTAGTAGCTTTACGGGTTTAATTGGTTATTATCGGAGATTCGTGGAAGGGTTTTCTCGAATCGCTAACTTGGGTTAACTCAAAGCCAGACTCGTAAAGATACAAAATTAAGTATGGAGCGAGGAATGCGAGAAGTGTTTCCAAGATCTCAAGAGGAGACTCATTTTGGCTTGTTTTAACAATACCATCTGGGTTCGGATGGAGTTGTTATCTCTGGCCGATGCTTCGAGCAAAGGGTTAGGGTGTGTTTTCATGCAACGTGGGAAAGTCATAGCTTTATGCCTCGCGACAACAAAAGAATATGAGAGGAATTATCCTACTCATGATCTAGATTTAGCGTGATCGTTTTCGCGCTTAAAGATTTGGAGGCACTATCTATATGGGGAAAAAGTGGAGATATATTCGGACCATAAAAGCCTCAAATATTTCTTCACTAAAAAGAACTCAACATGCGCAAGAACGACGTTGGCTCGAGCTGTTGAAAGATTACGACCACACTATTCAATACCATCTTGGAAAAGCAAACGTGGTAGCTGACGCGTTAAGTAGAAGATCATATGCAGGAACGAGTGTGATGATGTCAAATATCGCATAGAACCGACTTTAATGAAAAAGTTAAAGTTTCTCGAGCCACGGACCGAGTGATGCATATATGAAGAAGAAAGTGCAAAGAAGGTGCTATTCCGAAGCGAGAATCGATGAAGAAGGAATACTTCGAGTCCATTCGAGATCAAATAAATATTTCCTTATCATATCCACATCAAATAAATATTTCCTTATCATATAAATCAATAATTAATTATTCACAAATAATATTACGTAATCACAATTATGACAACCGGTGGTTCCGGGAAAGAGGGGCATTCCAATAAGGATTTCTCTCTTCATGCGCGATTAGGTGACCAAACCTCTCCTCGATGTAACTTTCTAGACATTGCCAATAATGCTATCTAATAATATTATTCCAATAATATGAATTATTGATCCGATAATGAGAAATACCGTAGTGTAGTGACAATTATTGAAACAACAATAATATAAAATATCAATGATAATTATTGAATCAATAAAATAAAATATTGAACATTAATTACCGTAACAATTATTGAGTAAGTGCCTTCTTACGTAAGAATCAATAATTCAACAATATTGTGCAATCTGCGCTAATCTTTGCATAACCACGCGTATTAATCGTATTTTAACCACCGGATAATCCAATGATGTTAGCGGTAATAATTACGCCAATTATTTATAAAACTCAAATTTTGTCGCTTTTCTTCATCCGACCAGTTATTACATTATGGGGCCCATGAAATGATCAAGTACTGTCATATTGAATATTCCCCGACAACAAGAATATTTCACGACCAAATGAATATTCCCCCAACAACAATGCTTATTTTATAACCACTTGCTTATTTTGCAAAATTTACACATTTCACCCATAACCAAAATATTATATCAATTTAACACCTTATTATTCACAATAATAATTAGAGGAAATTTGATTTTATTTATAATAAGTTGGAGTCTTACACTTCAAACTTGACAAAAATTATCAAATTCTCAGTGGGTCAAATCTTTACATAAATTGATACGCCTGCTCTTCAACCGTATCAGTTTGTTACCACCTAAAGATTAACAGTTGTATGAAGTTAAGCAATGTAGTCAATAAGTAATCATCAATATAAAACAAACAAGTATAAAACACACTAATACTATACAGTAATCATAACAACATTATACAGTAACCAAATTTAGATTAGACAGTAACCAACATATATCTATTTAGTAACCAAATCAATGTTAGCTAGTAACCAAACTACATGATGGTAATAACCAGAACATAAAACACATTTGTACATTTATCTTACAATATAAATAATCAGTATATTGATATTTGTTACCAATTAAGTTATAACAGTTGTATGTAGGTGACCAATATAGCCAATAAGTAACCACCATATTAAAACTAACCAATATAAAACACCGTAACATTATTCAGTAATCATAACAACTTTATACAAATAACGAAATATATTTTTAGATCAGAACCAACACATATTTATTTAGTAACCACAAGATAACCACATTTTCCATTGCATTTTATAGTAAAAACAACCAAGATAATTTGTTTATTACCAACTAAAGCGGACTTTTGTAAGAATGTATCCAATTTGGCTAACAAGTAACCCTTAATATAAAAATATAAGTAGAAGTGTACATTAATATGCTTCATCAACCAATAATACTGATAACCAATTAATCAACTGCGAGTAATTAAGTTTGCATTAATCAAGAACCAAGTCGGCATTGACTCACTAAATAATATTTTTACACAAGAACCAAGTCAAGATTATAATTTTATCGAGAACCAATTCGAAATTAATCAATAACCATTATAATGTTACTACGAGAAGTTAAGTCAAATATTAGTCAGGAAACCAATATAATATTACATAGTAACCAAGTCGGATTAATCAGTAACCAAGTCAGCATTAGTTAGTAACCAAGTCAGTATTAATTAGTAATATTATCACGATAACCTAAAGACAAAGATTAGTTAGTAACTAAGACAACATTAGACAGTATAATGTTACACAGTAACCAATACAAAATAATCAGTAACCAAGCCAACATTAGACAGTAACCAATTTATATAACTTTGGCCATAATATAAAACATGTTTTCAAATATATTTTGCAAGCACAACATTCAGTATTCAAACTTTGTTACAATTTTAAGTTCGAAAAACTTAAGAAAGGTAATCAATATAGTAATTAGTAGTAACCAAAGGTATCTATATGCTTATAAATTTTAAACTCACATACCACAGTATTTGTATCGAAGCTGATGTTGATTTTGTATTCAATAATCACTGCAGTAATATTTTTGATTCTTCGAACTTGAAGGCGTTGTTGATTTTGTATGCTATTTTCGATCTTACAGATTAAATCATGACAACAGGTTTCTTCTTCTCCGATTACGAGTTGCGTCGCGACAGGATGCTTTGTCTTCTCCGATCTCAGAGTCGCGACAGAAGTTTTTGCCTTCTCCGATAGATTTGTTATTGATCTGTTGTTCCGAATTCAAAGTTGCATGATTTTAGGTGCGGTTAATTGCAAATATGAAAGTCGGTAACTGACGTGTAGGAGTTAATGACACGTGATTTTAGCACGTATTATTGTGTATGTTTTATTTTTGTAATTATGTTGTGTATGTTTTATTTTTGTAATTACTTTCTAATTGTTGTATATTAGTGTTAAAGACCCAAATAAAATTGGGTTCTTTACATAAGTATATAAAAAATAGAAAGTAATTACAAAAAAAATGCATCAACCAAATAATTATAAAAAAAGTGTAATTAGGACACATATTACAAAAATAGTACAATTCACATTAATAAGGAAACCTAAAATCAAGGACAAATAACTCATCATAATTAATAATTCAAATTCAAATATTTGGATCTAACAACAAAAACAAATTCAAATTCAAAATAATAATTCAAATTTAAATATTCAAATTCAAATCTTTATCTCCTCATATACACTTTGAAATAATAGTCCGTCCGCTACACTGATCACATACTCCGCCGCTACACTGCCATGCTTGAATCTCATCATCAAAACGCCATGATGAGAATAAGAAGAAGATTCACCCTACAAAATTTTAAAAATAAATAGATGTAACTTTTATTGTTACAATTTTTTTATAACTATTTTGTTACTCATAAATAATAAAATGGTTACCTTTGTATGAATGGTTGGCTACCAACTGCATCACATTCAAACGAACATGGTAACTTAATAAAACTGAATTGGTTACCTTGGTCTGAAGGTTCGGCTACCAACTGCATTATGAAAAAAGCTGCGGTGTCTTAGTGCGATTAATTTACCTTAAATATGAAGGTTTTGTTACCTTGGTTTGAAGGTTTGCTTACCTTGATATGAAGGTTTAGTTACCAACTGCACTAAGAAAAAATTGAAAGTGGGGAGGATGATTGGTTACTTTGATATGACAAATCTATCCGCCATCCCGTTATTGCCTCTAGCCACCGCCTTCTTACTTGTCGGAACCCTAGTTCTTCATATCTGTAATCTTGTTGTCTCTTCTTCGCTTTAGCCTCCATTGACTTGTTAGAAAAAATTCCTTTAGAGGAATACAGACCTTTGTTGCCCAAATATATATATATATATATATATATATATATATATATATATATATATGAAGAATACGTTGAATGAAGAAGAAGGGTGATCACTAACTCCAGTTGTTATAGACGAGGAGAGAGAGAAGAAGCCATGTATATAACTAATTCTTAAATTAAGGAATTCTAATTGAATACTAATTCCCTAAATTAAGGAATCCTAATTGCACTAGTATTGTAAATAAATATGAAAGTGTATTAGTTGTGTAAAAATTTTATGAGGACACTATTGTTGTAATTATTTTTAAAAATATAATAAAATATATAATTTATCCAATAAAATTTTGTTGATATGCACTCTCATTTTTAAGGGTGTTGCTATTGGTATATGCCATATGGATACTGGATAGCTTAAGCTCCCGTGATATGCATTGTGAAAATATTACTACTTCCACCGTTTTAAAAATAAAGATATATAATTTGATTTGACCAGTCCATTTTTAAATGACAATTATTATATATTTTAGTTAAATTAAAATTAGACTTCCACAACAAAAAAGTGTATATATTGAATACTTACTTGGGACGTACAAAATGAATTTTATTTTTGTAGATGACCGACGTCGTGACTCGTGAGCGAGCGGGCGGGCAATGAGGTGTAATTTGCATGCATGCATGCATGTTAGGTAGGAAGGACTTCTCATGAATTGACTGACATGCATCATTCATCTCGTCAATTTTTATGTTGATATCTGTTTATATCAATTGGTGTTGAATGCATTTAATTTAGATCCTGATATGAATGAATGAATGAATTCATGATCAGCTAGCTATTTGATCGATCGAGCACCATTTTTTTTTATTTTTTAATTATTAGTACACTGTTATTGTTATATATACTACAGTAGTATCTGTTTATTCCATAGCCTCGATCGATGCTTAATTAATTATATTAACCATAATAAAATTTGTTTTTTGAAATAATTAAAATTTAAATATGCAAAATAAAGTCAGAAGCAGGCCGTGCATCTCACGCACATTGAATCTAGCTAGTATAGTTAAATTTAAATTATACTATACAGGAATTAATCTGGAGCCCCACGTTCGTTCGTTCAAGGATCGATCATGAATTGCTTCTGAAGCCAATTGGACGTGTTGTGGGGGCATGCAGAATAAGAAGGTAGATGATCATGTGATAGGAAATCCACAGAAACATCACTAAGAAGATAATCATAGCGGGGACATCTCAAATGAAAATCAAACAAATTAATGACACTTAAATTAAATGTAGGAGTAGTTAGCTAGCATGAAATTAATTGTCGACACACAGATCAAAAAATGATAAAAATAATCTTAAACATTGTATACCTACTATATCGACAACATATATCAATTCATCGACAATTAAAGGGTAAAAGTGGAAAAGGCAAAATTTTAGTGATATTAAAGGAATCTTCAAGCATGCATGGATATTGGATGTTATGGTAATGGTCCAGTAGGATTGGATCGCTACCAAATCGCTAAGAAATCATGGCTAATAATATGACAAACACCTTATCAGTCTCATATTATGACAAGTGTAATCGAATCTACAAAGAATGCTTTGCCCTATAACTAACTAGAAAAAAAAGAGAGGTTAGGTTGAGAATTAATAATTATAGATGCATGGTCGGAAAGGTTACAGAAAGAATCATATATAAACGCACTTTTTGACAAACCAGCACAAACAAATATTGATTGAATTGTCAAGGCATAAAAGTACATTTAGAAATTAAACACCCAAGAGCTAGGCATGCATGTCTGTTGGCACAAATCTAATTTCTCAGTTTCAACTTAATTTAAACTTGTTATTAAACACATGATTATTGTTTTAATTTGTCATTAGACTGCAGAAAACAACAAATGAAGATGGATGTCACAATCTCAAAGGGTATCTAGTTACCATATATATATGCATGGACCGGACCGGATGAACTTATAATTAGTAGTACATGTTAAGGGTCCTTTTGATAGTGACAACAACATTCGTGGCTGGCTGTTTATTCAATTAATTTGTACCCATCCTCATTCCCATTATTATTCCTTAAACTTTTGGTTTTAATTTATTATGGAGATATTGGTCCGTGAATATTGATTATCGATCCATCGATCTCCTTCAATGTTACACCTTCCATATATATCGATTAAGTTTGAACACCTACCTCGCTAGATCGATCTCCCATTGCTTTTTTTTTTTCTTCTTCTTCTTCCTAATTAATGATTTTGTTATGAGGCACACGATGTATATATATATATATATATTTTCTTTTTTTATTTGTCTGTTAAAACTACTTCGTTTTAGCAGATTTGTTTTTGATTTCTGATTTGGGATGTGAGAATCTATTTTTTTTTAAAACCAAATCTATTAAAACACATAATTTTAACACTGTGCAAAAAATAAAACATACAATTGTTTATCACCATATATATATATATATATATATATATATATATATATATATATATATATATATATATATTGCTTCTCCAAATGAACTGGAAGGAAGCGATGAAACTATATATTGACGTTTTTTTTCGTTGCTATAACATTAAATACTTGGCTTTATATCTACAAATGACGGAAAAAATCGTTATTATATACCTTAGCTTCGTTTTAATTTCGTTCGCTTCAGATTAATGAAGAAGCGGATTATATATATATATATATATATATATACCATCATTTCAGTTCGCTGAAGAAACGGACTAATATATATATATATATATACCATCATGCAATTTGGGAAAGTCGTATTTTACGGTAGTTTTTTCGATCAGTGATTGTAGAAGCTTTTTAAATTTATGATTCGTTAATTAATTAGCCACAGGAAGTCCGCATTAAATTCAAATGATGGTCAATCATCATCTCATAGCTAGCTATAGAATGACAAATTAAATAGGAGTATATACGACTCCAAATTTATTTATTTATTTTTTCGGAAAATCTCCAGGCAAACAATATGGGAACCATATATATATATATATATATATATATATATATATATATATAGATGGAAGTGCTGTCAATCATGGTTTCTGCATAGTGAAATTAATGTTAGCTAGAGTCTAGAAAGTGTAATAATTAATTTTATTCTCTCTTGCCAAAAAAAACGTTAGAAATTACTACTACATATACAAGTGGTGCAATTATTTTGCATGCCCCTCAGCCAGAAGCTTGTGTTTCACACCCTGTTAGCATATATATAATTATATATATTGGGAGAGAGACCGAAGGAGTAAAGTTGATGAATTTGTTTTAAAAATTATTTATTTTATTTATTTATTTTTTGGTTCTGGCTGAAACTAACTAGTTAATGACATAACTCATATATAGTTCAATACTTCACATTGACATCTTTAGGGCCATCAAACTACTAGTATAATTTACTAGCAATATGATTTTTTGTTGTTCGTGATTTTTTTATTTCAGCTAATTAGATTAGGGACAGGGTTTCCCAAGCTATCCTGAATTTTTTTAAAATAAAATAAAATTATATGTACCTATAAAATCTTTAATTGTTTCCCAAGATAAGTATATATATATATATATATATATATATATATATATATATATATATATATATATATATATTACTCTTTGAAAAATATAAGAAAGTACATACTCAATCCATTTCTAATACAATAGTCATTTTAAATTTTTAAGTCAATTTAAAACATGAGCAAATCTATAAATATATTTTGCTATCATTTTCTGAGTATCATTATATGTAACATCCCTTCTCGAAAAGGAAAAGGAGGTTACGTGCAAAAGACAACAAACCTCAAAATAAATAAACAGGAAAGACTAACAACCTCAAAATATTAATAAGTGGTGATCCATCAATAAAGTAATAAGTACAATTCTCCAACTAGAGTCAAAATAATCAAAACTTAAAATTTGAATCAACCTAAGCTCATTGAAAAGGCAAAACTCTCATCACACTAACCCCGAATCACCCCTATGAACCTCTCTGAAGAAAAAGCAGGCATGAGCCAATTGCCCAAGACGGAAATAGATATACAAAAGATATACAACTGATATACGAAAACAGTTGAGACAAAATACTGAACAAGCCTCAAGTGCAAATACGTCTGAAACGAAAATGTAATATCCAAGGATCTGAATGGAATATATATGAATCAACATAATTACGTGAAACCAATAAGAGAATAAAGAAATAACGAACTGAAGTAACTAACTCAATGACTTGAACTGAACAAAAATCAACAAAACTAATCCAATAAAATAATAGGCTGAAACAAACGACTAGAGTTATTTCATACCGAATGAGCTCAAAAATATATCTTGCCACACAGGCAAGTCAAACTAATGCCACATGCAAATCGAATGATGCCACACAGGCAACCAAAATAATGCCACACAGGCAACCAAAATAATGCCACACAGGCAAATCACACATTGGACCGCGAATCCAAATGTATGCAAATCGGATAATATGTTTGGCACAACATCACCAATCCGCAGAACAAAAAACTAGGGTTAACCCATACGCCTCCCACAATAAAATACCAAATGACCCACTTCCTCCGGAGCCCAAAATGGAGACGCCGTGGACTAATCACACCGCCACGGAGAGTGTCATGCCTCTCGTGCCAAGACGACATGCATGTGGTACCCCCACAGGTGGTTATAGCTCAGGTATATCCTACGGTATATTCTAAAAAAAATACCATGTCACAACACATGCGACATAATACCAACAAAATGGTTCTATATGTACATGTTGAACCAAATCAAATTATGGTCACAAGGTCTCAAAATAAAGTAACAACATGTACCGCTCTACAATTATCAAAAATAAATATTTAACATGATAACCTAATTCAAAGAGTACAAATACGAGTCATATGTATCAACTCCAAAATGAAACTAATATATGAATTTCACAAGAAACAATTATGTGAAATAATAACAGAATTTGAAACGAGGAATAAAACGAACAAATCAAATTTAACAAAAGTATCGCTGAAAGAGTACGGAATCCGTACCTTAATATAGTACCAAAATAATTCACTGAAGCCAAATATCACCCGTTAGACTCCCTCAAATGCCAACGATATCAAATAGGAAACGTCATTTACAACCTAAACATATTCACCTCAAATTAAAAACAATCCACACTAATCGTTCCAAAATAATTCATAATCTATTTAATATGCCTTTAATCAATTATTAATACTCCAAAATTTATATTCCAAAAATAACTCTTTAAATTCCCTCCGTTCAATAAAAATAATTTAATAAAATTTTATCACAATCCCATCATTAATAACATAATACTATTAAATTTCTTTATTAAGAACTTTTACAATTATGTCGGCAAAATTAATTAATTCAAATTAATATATATAACTTTAAGTGATTTTTTTAATTATGTATACAATTTCATAGCCAAATATTATAAAAATATAATATATATATATATATATATATATATATATAACTAATTTAATTAATCACTTTTACTGCATCTTTGAGCTTACTCTGAAACATATATATAAATAATTAAAAATAATGGAATCATGCCAGGATTCTAAGAGTTCATCTGTATACATCCTAATTGAATTAAAGGCACCATCCAATCCCACCAATTTCAAAAGCAGTCAAGTCTCTCATAATTATTAAAATATTTAGTATTACTTTTACATAAATCTAATAAGTATTCTCAAGTTGGAGCATACCTGCCAATTACTCCCTTGTTCGCCGTTTTCTCTCTTCTTTGCAATGCGGCTGCGCTTAATCTTTTTCTTTTCTCAGTCAGTTAATAGAGATACGTGAGATAGATTAGGGCTTTACTTATTTATTATTATTTTGTTTTACTAACTCTCCTTATTATAATAGAATTTTACTATTACCCAAATACAAAATAGACCCAATTAGTATAAAAGTCCAAATTAATGTAATCACATACTTATTATAGTTCACACAAATTAAATATAATTTGACCCAACATAAAAAAACCCAATTAAACTATGAATTTAAATATTATTATTATTATTTTTTTATTTTTTTTTTTTTCCGGTATTACAATATGAATATCATATTTAAAGTCTTTTTTACTCCCATACTGTAAAGGTCCATATATACTGCATTAAAGAGAAATCTTATTTTAAATAAAAAGTATAAATTTTCCAAAAATATCAAATCCCCATTAACATATTCCTGACTTACTATTTTATTACGCGTCCCCAAAAAAAAAGGAATTTTTTTTAAAAAAACTTTCTCTTTCAACTAAATTATTCATTTCCAGCCAGTACTATGTATCGGCCCCTCAAGAAAAAATTTATAATGCATGAGAACTCAATATGTTGGCTGAAACCATTATGTATTATAAAAGTTTTCTACCGAATTACTTAATAATTAGATAAAATTATAAAATTGACTCACTATATCAAATTGACATATAATTAAAATTGCAAGATATATCATATATTTTTCTTAATTTAAATAAAAACGTTTATATACCAATGGAATATCCACGTACCTCCATATATAATTTTTTAAATAAACCCTAACAAACGTAAATAATAGTAAAAGGTAAAGTTCTTTAGGGTTGATTGAAAGAGTGTTGGGAGGAAGTCGATTTTAGGTTTTTATATATCTTACAAACATATTAGTAATAAAGACATTACACACAGTGAAACTGCATGTGTGTGTGTGAGAGAGAGATATCTAGATATATATATATATATATATATATATATATATATATATATAGACTAGGCTTTTGGACTACGGCTTGATCACCGCCCCTGCTTTGAGAGAGGGGGGACGGAGGAAGTATATGGTGATGGTGGTGGTGGTGGGAGGAGGGGCCCACACGAGTCTCAATGAGTTCAATGATGCGGTCCGCCGCATGATTAGCAACCCACAATGTCCTACGTGGACATTCGCCAGTCAACATCGCTCTAGCCGTCCACTCTTTATATATATATATATATATATATATATATATATATATATATATATATATACACTACTACTATAATATATCCAGCTTAGTTAATTCACCTTCTTAATTCGTTAGTTACTCCTATATATATGGAGTATTATAATTTTCACTTCCCCTTTTTTTTCTTCTTCTATTTTACACGGTGGTTCCCTTATTTGGTTTATATAACCTCTAGTTTTGGTACGTAGGATAATTACAAGTATATAAACTATACTTAATTTTGAATTTAATCTAGCTCTATAATATATACTATTAAAACATGAACGATATATTAACACACTAGCTACTTAATTACGTACGTACAATTAGCATTTGTCAAATAATAATTAATATATGAAAGACTATATAGTTTAAAAGACTATTAGTCCTATTTTTACCGTTTGAACTAGTCATCAATTTACAAAATATCTTAAAATTTAAATTTAATAATTCATTTAGTAATTTTTTTTATAAATTCTAATTTTATTATTCTAATTCTCAAAAAATTATTAGTTAAAAATATTTTTCAAAAGCTGGAAACTACAAAGTCTATTTGGAGGGACTAGGATCCTCTCCATTTCAAATGAAATGAAGAATTCCCATTCTTTATATATTTTTCACCATCATCTCTCTCTTCTGTCGTCATGATATCACGTTTTTAACCCATTTTAAATTTAAACCAGACTCTCCAATTCATTAATTCAATTTGGAGACCCACACGCACGCATGGGTAAGTTAAAAAGATGGTTGTCATTTGGATATATATATTTTAGCTTTTTCATGGTTTACCTTCTACGTAAAGCAGTATATGTGAATGGACCAACCACTGGGTGCCACGTGATCACCACTGTTCTCCAATACTTTCCTTTTCTCTTTAGTTTTTTAATATCATCCACCGATACGCAGATGACCAAGAAACCCTACACTACAGTAATTTTTGTAAATTGTAATTAACAAACAAACCACAAGTCCACAACGACCAAAGGACTTCGTTCAATGCAATAGGAACAGCTGCTACGAACTGGGCTTGCCCATTTGGCAGAAACACGTGTCTGGTTGCCGTGACTTTCCAGCGTGGCAGCTGCGACTGGAAAACAAAAACCATGCAACTCTCATTTTCCAAACAGAAATTACTTAACCAGTCGTATATATTAATTTAGCGTGCTATTAAGTGTAAGTATATATATCTATACACACACAAACTATCGTAGAATTTAACTATAAAATGTAAAGATTTTCGTGTTTATTCCTAAATTTACTAGCATTAATACACAATATTTAAAGCATCAAGTTATTTATATTTGAAGTCCAAACTTTACAAAATGCTACTGATCCGTCCGTTTCTTTTTATTTGATATTTTAAGGTTATGCACATATATAGATTAATTAAGAAATATACAATTAATGTTTTGTCTGATTTAATATATAAATTGAATATAAAATTCCAATATTAACATTCTAAAATTCATTGAAAAGATGAGTGAGAAATAAATTAGTGTTTTGTTTAATTATAAGGGATCGATAATATGAGAATTTAAGTATTTAATTCTTCATTAGAATTTATAAACGACAAATAAAAGAGCTCTTCTATTGGGGTCAAAATACAATTAACTGAAATTCAAATACACACATGTCCAATTTTCATGTTCACATAGAGTTTTTGCAATTAAAAAATAAAAAATTCTCTATCTAAAAAGACAAATAAAAGAAAGATTAAAAATTAACCAAATTAACAACTCGTACTAGGCGGGCAGTGACCACGACATGAATGGGGACAAGCATCGACCCATGCGCGGTTGAGCGGTCCTCCTACTCCTTGAGCCTTCCTTTTTAACAGCAATACTTGTTGTTCTTCTTCTTAAGTGGGGTAATAATTATAAGTAACAACAAACAAAAGGATCATATATCTTCCTTCCTTCCTTCCGCCTTTGTCTTCTTCTTGTTCATTTCATCCCGATCGGACTATATTTATTTATCCATGCAAGTGCATGCCCTATGATCTACGTACTTACCTACCTAATTAACTATATATATTCCTCAACTCTTGTAGGTAACTAACTGGTAAGAGACTTTTAGCATTTAATTGCATGCATGTATATATATCATGTACTCCTATATACTAGCTCTCACCAAATTATTATACTACAGTTTAACTCTGTTCGTTCTTAATTTTCCGTTTGTATGTATGTAGAATTTACTCTATATTAAATACTTAAACAGATTTCATTCATGGAAATCATAGATTTTATACTGAATGAAGTTGAAGACTGGTAGATCTTATATAGGACCTTTTTATATGTTTCTGGGCTTATGAATATGGAACATCTGATATCAGTACTAGCTCAATTTTGGGGTTGTGGGTCAGATATGTGCCATGAAAATTCCAGACAAAAAGCAAGTGAGTCTCTATATTAAACACATGTGAATTAAACAGATTTCATTCATGGAATCATAGATAAATTTCATAGACTGAATGAAGTTGAAGACTGGTAGATCGAGTATATATAGGACCTAGTTTTATATGTTTCTGGGCTTATGAATATGGAACATCTGATATCAGCACTAGCTCAAAGAAAGAAGTTTTGGGGTTGGGGGGTCAGATATGTGCCATGAAAATTCCAGACAAAAAGCAAGTGAGTCAGTGCATGTCCAATCTCTCTCTCTCTCTCTCTCTCTCTCTCTATATATATATATATATATATATATTTCAAACAGTACTAATAGCTAGCTTAGCTAAAGCCTAAAAAGAATTGAAGAAGAAGAAAGAATATTGCCCTCTTTTTCTCTCTTCCTGCAGGCTCTGGTCGCCTTTTTGCTTCTCCCCCATTTCAACCAAACGCGTGCTCAAGGTGGATACATACGTCATCCACCTTGTCTCTTTCGCCATTCATCATATAATTAATGAAACTTCGAAATAATAAATTCACTTAATTACTAGCACATTTTATATTTTTGTCTGGATAAAAAAAACAACTTTTAGTACTTGGATCCAAAAAGATTAAATACTTTTTGTGCAATTTTATAAGCTTATACCTTACCTTTAATTTCTCAATAATTTATTAAAATATAATGTGATAAAGACCCCCGTTATGTTGATGCATCATTCATACCATTCACCAGCACAAGACAACATCATTAGGCATTACCACAAGCCTCTACTTGTCCATTAATCCACACCTGCACCGTAACCTAATTGAGCTAACTACTCCAGTTTCTCTTTCTCCCTCTTGGTTTTCATCAAAAACAAAAACCCTAATCATCATTTGGTTTTCTTAATTCTCCTTTTCATCTCTTTCTTCTAAATTTATATATATAACACGCCCTTATTAATTTCATTGTAGAGATAAAATTTTGAATGTTACTTACCACCAAATTGAGTTGATGAATATATGTTATTTACACTAGTCAACTTTTCATTTGTAAGCTAATCATAATTAAATTTTCTTATATATATATATATATATATATATATATATATATATATACCTCTTCTCAGAGCCTTTTCCTGGAGCCTATATTTTTTGTTTATATGTATACATTCTCTCTCTCTCTCTCTCTCTCAGTTTTTACATCTATATATGTGTATATGTTATCATTTAAAGTTGATACTATTTGATCAGTAAAAGAAGGTGGTGGTGAATTTTATGCAGCAAAAACTGTAGATAATGAGTATGATGGACACAATGGAATCATGCGTGCCACCAGGTTTTCGTTTTCATCCCACAGACGAAGAACTAGTAGGGTATTATCTGAGGAAGAAGGTTGCATCACAGAAAATTGATCTTGATGTTATCAGAGATATTGATCTTTACAGAATTGAACCATGGGATCTCATAGGTACGCATATACATATATATTCGTTCATTTCTCTCATCTTTAACTATTAGGGTTTCTACTATAAAATTAAGTAAAGGTAACCCTAGGTCTGATATATATCTAGCCATTTCGATGAATTTTTGTGAGGAATTAATTAAAATGATGTGGGATCATATATATTGTGAATTCATTTGCAGAGAGATGTCGGATCGGATATGAAGAGCAGAACGAGTGGTATTTCTTTAGCCACAAGGATAAGAAATATCCGACAGGGACAAGGACAAATAGAGCAACCATGGCAGGGTTTTGGAAAGCTACCGGGAGAGACAAGGCCGTGTATAATAAAACTAAGCTGATTGGTATGAGGAAAACTCTCGTCTTCTACAAAGGCCGGGCTCCAAATGGCCAGAAAACTGACTGGATCATGCACGAATACAGACTCGAATCCGACGAGAATGGTCCTCCACAGGTTAATTACTAATTAATTATCCTCTTATTTTTAAAAGATTTTCTTAACATATGAGCCCTTCACAGAAACTGGAAATTTTTATTTCACTATTTCTAGCACACAAAAGGGTATGATTATCCATGTCATCATCACTAATTCATAACTTTACTGCATCTTATTTTTTATTTTTTATGAAAAATCATAAAATTATTGTTTTAACTCTAAGCCTGGGCATTAATCCTCAAACTCAATTCTAATTATTAATCATACAATTTCCCTATTTGATTTTATTTACTTGTAAGGCCCATTTTCTTTTCAAGCTTTTTGTAGCATGCATATAATTAAGCTGCCCTTTGCATGCATATTCCAAAACGGTACTATTCTTGTGCTGCTTTGGACTTTGGAAGAAAGACAACTTTCAATATATATATATATATATATATATATATATAGGGGCCATCAACAAAGAAAGTTCTTTGTAGTGTTTGTCTTATAACAACTTTTGGACGAATGCAGACAAATACATAAACTTATAAAAAAAAAAAAAAAAAATTCAACCGTAAGAGCTCTCTAAAACACAAAAAAAAAAAAAAAAAAAAAATCCAAACTGTAAGAGCCTCTACCGCTAAAAAAAAAAAAAAAAAAAAATGTCAACCGTAAGAGCCTCTACCGCTTACAAAAAAAAAAAAAAAAAAAAAAAAAATCCCAGCAAGTAAGAGCCTCTCTATGAACAAAAAAAAAAAAAAAAAATGTCAATAGTAAGGTTATATAAACACAAAAAAAAAAAAATATTAATCATAGCCATAGAAATGTTTGTTTTATAAAACAAATGTTTTTATTTTTTGTTATAAATATATAGCAAATGTTTGTTTATTTTATAAAAAAATGTTTTATTTTTGTTATAAAATATATTATAAAAAATATTTGTTATAAAATATTTGTTTTATAAAATATTTTTTTATTTTTTTACTTAAAAATAAAAAAAATATTTTATTAAAACAAATATTTTATAACAAATGTTTTATAATATATTTTATAACAAAAAAAACATTTTGTTATAAAATATTTGTTTTATAAAATATTTTTTTTTTTTATTTTACGTAAAAAAAAAAAAAAATGTTTTATTAAAACAAATATTTTATAACAAATGTTTTTATAATATATTTTATAACAAAATAAAAACATTTGTTATAAATATTTGTTTTTATAAATATATTTTTTTTATTTTAAATATTTAAAATAAAAAAAAAATGTTTTATAAAACAAATATTTTATAACAAATGTTTTATAATATATTTTATAACAAAAAAAAAATTTTTATAAAATAAACAAACATTTGCTATATTTTATAATAAAAATAAAAACATTTGTTTTATAAAAACAAACATTTCTTTATAGTTATTTTTTTTTTTGTTTGAAAACTCTTCTATTGGAAATTTTTTTTTTTTTTTTTATTTTGAATATTTCATAAATAGAGTCGTCAAAAAGGGGTTGTTTAGATGATCTGTACTTATGACTAGGTTCTTGTGGATGAAACTCCCATATATATATATATATATATAAAGATATTGGTCAAACTTCATCATTTTCAAACCAGATGAATTGCATGCCATCTTCCAAGTCTCGTTCTTGGTTAATCCTTTCCCAAATTATACTTTCAGAAAGGAAAAAATAAAATAAAAATCCATTTCGGCCTCTCCACTAGTTGATCATGCATGATCACCTTTGACTATCTTCTACTTCCACCTCTTTACCGCTTAGAAAGAAAACTAAATAATAAGAGTAAAGCAATCAAATGTGTTTATTATATATAAAAAAAACTAATTTAGTAATTAATTAATCTCTTCAACTTTAATTTATTGCTTGCAGGAAGAAGGATGGGTGGTGTGCCGAGCATTTAAGAAGCGAACAACAACGAGCCAAACGAAAAACATGGAAGCATGGGATTCAACATATTTTTACGATGAACATAGTACTGGTGTCAGCTCAGTTGTGGATCCACTTGATTATATAACAAGGCGGCGGCAGCAGCAGCAGCAGCAGCAGCCCTCCTCCAGTTTCTTAAACCAGAGCTTCATGTTCAAGGAAGAAATAGAAGCAGAAAACTTGATACTCTTGCAATCTGAACATCATCAATTTGTCCAGCTTCCACAACTAGAGAGCCCATCTCTTCCATTACTAATAAAGAGGCCAACAAGCTCAGCGTCACTGGTATCCCAAAATAATGAGGAAGAAGTAGAGAAGACGAATAGAGGGTGCAACAATAACATTAATGAGAGTAGTACTAATAAAGTAACAGCTGATTGGAGGGATCTTGATAAGTTTGTTGCTTCTCAGTTGAGTCAAGATCAGGAGGAGAAATTATATGAAGGAGTTGGAGATGGAATATTAATGACGAGCTTTGGGGGACATGAGATAACAAGTAGTTCTGAACATGATGATCATATGGCATTGATGTTATTGCAGAGTGGTGATAGTGAACATCAACAAGGTAATTATAAGTTAAATGAGTTCTTCAACTCGGATTCATCGTCCGATATTGGAATTTGCATATATGACAAATGAAAGATTGGGGGGGTAGAGATCCATGGATCGATGCAGCATGCAGCTGGGGTTCATATATATTAATATACGCCAATTACGTACTTTATGTTCTTAGAGTTGGTTGATCATGCATATGGAACATATAATTTTATATATATATATATATATATATGTATGTAACAGATTATTGTTTTGATTGAGTACTGAAAGAGTTAGCCGCCCTTCTCTTTCTTTCTCATCTCCCTCTCTTCGACTCCCACTTTTTCTTACGTTTGTGCCATGCCAACCGCAAAATAAAGATATCAACTCTATTTTTACTATGGCATTTAAATGTGGTCTGCCGGTCTAGACTTCAAAATAAAGAAATCAACTCTTGAATTGATCAACTAGGTTTCCGGCCATAAATTTGAATTTCAATACTATTTTTTTTAAGTAGCATTATCCTACGTGTTTTTATTATTTTTTATATTGTCACATATTTCTCTCGCATAAAATTGAAACTCACTTTTTTTTTAGGTCAGATAAATTCGTATGTGAGATAAAATCACGTGCACATGTAAATAACAAAAATATCAATTCCATTTTTTTCTCTTTCTAATTTAAATTATCATTCAAATGTTTTTCCTAAACATTTCAGGTTTTTTTGTGTGAGTTAACTCAAAAAAATACCAAGCTAATAGTAATATATAGTATAAGTCGCTATGGAGTGGATATATATACGTACAAAATGTGTTAGTTGATACTACCTTGAACTCAATCACAATGGATAATTTAACTTATAATCCATTTATATATATATATATATATATATATATATATATATATATATATATATATATATATATATATATATATAAAAGTTTACATATAAATTCACATACTTTCACAAATAAGGAACAATAGGAAGAAACCGTGGACCTCTAATTTTCTTCAATTCACAAATAACATGGAAGATTCATCATTTCCAATTTCACAAATTAAACCATGCTACTATATATGTTAATAATCTTCTCATGAAAAATGGAAGTTAGCACCCACGTCATGATATTGTCCAGCCCGCCGGAAGGAAGATCAGAAGAAGCACATGGTGACTGAAGTTCTGAATTTCCTTTTAGAGCAAATAAATAGAATTGTACGTGGTTTCGATAATGCTAGACATAAATTTGTGAAGCTGAGTGTTGAGACAAGTCAAGCCTCTCAAGAACTTTGATTGTAGAGCTTCAAGCAATGCAAATCTGTGTAGAACAGGCAAGAAAATAATCATGAAATTGCGACTGAATTTCAATTAAAACAAAAAGCATATCTGCCCAACTTCTTTCTGTGTGAAAGACTGGTATTAATCCTATATTATTATTCTTTTCCTTTTTTAAAACGGGACGATAAAGTAATTGAGCAGGTTTAGTGGACTATTAGATAATATTCGGTTTTAAAATATAAAATTATTATTGATTTTTTAAAATTAACTTAAACTATTTTAAATTTTAAATTGAAATAATTTTTGACACGATAATAAATATTATAAATTATCTAAAAAATATTACTCATCATAAAATTTATTGTTTATTATTTTAATAAAATCTCAATTTTAAATTTAAAAAAGTCTTTTATTTAAACTTTCAAAAATGATAATGATATCCCCACGTCCACAGTAAAGATGGGTTGCAAGGATACTAGATATCCAACATATATATATATATATATATATATATATATAATAGTTTAGAATAGTTTTTCTCCTCACTACTCACTACTCACTACTCACTACTCACTAGTCGCTAAGAATGTAGAAGATTGTTAGAGAAGTTTTATCTTTAACGAAAGATAAGAGATTAAACTAAACTTAATACGTACGTTTATACTATAATAAAAATAAATGATAAATTAAAATAAAATAAAAGAAGAGAAAAAGTGATGAACACAGGAATGCATTAAATATATACTTGTTTTATAAGAATGTATTTCGGGTCTAATTAATATAAATTTTGAATAATGCAAGTTCAGTGCTGAAAGTAGTCTAATTCTCTTTAAATCTTCATATGAACCTATTTCCATAAAGCGAGCGACTGGTACATGCTTTATGAAGACGTACAATTAAGCAAAGAGAAATTAAGAAGAATATATCTATAAATTTTCTACCCATAATGCCTACTACCTAGTACAAAAGATCTTTTAGGTTTTAGATGTGTGTGATTAACCAGGCAAACAGAAATGGGGTGAATAAATTGACATAAGTAAAAACCACACCAATTTTCTTTTTGTTATTTTCATACTAATTAATTAATTCAGTTTGATGCACGATCGAATATTCAAATACTACTGCCTAAAAATATTTCTTGATTCTTTTAAATATTATTATTATTATTATTATTATTATTATTATTATTATTATTATTATTATTATATTACTACAAATGTTGCTCAAATATATAATGATCAAAGACTCACAATTGAGTGTTAGTAATATGTAATTTTTGTTGTTATTATTTTTAATTTAATATTCAGCTTTTATATAGTTTTTAAATTTAATATTTTATTTTTATTTTCAATCTTTCAAATTTATATATAGTTTTTAGAATTCAAAAATGAGTAAAACCTAAAGTTTAAACTTTGTGTTTAAGGAATTATATATTAAATAAAATTGTTCTAGAATAATAAGTTACCATCATAATTTTAGTTTTAAAAGGTAATTAACTAAATTTTAATAACTAATATATAATTAAGTGATGATTTTTTAATATTAATTAACTAAAGATCTCCTATTTAAAATAAAATTGATAACTAAAATTTAATCATTAATTATATATTATGCTTTAAATTGTTTTCTCAAAATTAATTTTATATTTTTAATATATAGTTATTTAGGAATAAAATTGTTGATAAAATAATAAGGTAATTTTGTTTAACTAAATTTTTAATAACGATATTAACTTTATAATATATATATTAAGTATTCGCTCAGTTTATCATTATCCTTGCATTTTATTCACTTAGGTTATCTCAACCTTTATACAACATCCTTAAGAAAGTTTAAACAATGATTTACTTTTTTTTCATTACTATTCTTGTTCTCGAGATCTGGCCGCGACGCGCGAAATATTAATTAACTAAAGATCTTTTATCTATTTGACTATTTAAAATAAAATTGATAACGAGAATTTTACGAATAATTCAAATTTGTTCTATTTATTCACCATCTTAACATACTCATTTATTCTTCATGCAGCTTATAACTCACAAATTATAAACTATATAATTCATTCTTTATATTGTCTTAACATATAACTTTACTTATGTATATATGATATATATGATCATACAAGTTCTTTACATCCATTTACTTCTTAATAAACTATTATACTTTTCATACTAACATTTAATAAGTTTATAACTTTTATAAGTTTAAATGACTTATTACCAACTTATGTGGCTTAAGTTCATTTTCTACTCATTTCTTCTTTTGTTTTTGTCATTCATGTTTCTTAATCCATCTTTTCTTATCAACAAATTTGACTATCATTTGCAATAGTAGAGATAAGATAATTTAGAAGAAGTCTTACTTTGATTTCTTGTAAAAGGTAGCTTTCTTCTTTTCTACAAATGAAACTGACTTATTTGTAGCTTTATTCTCTAACACTAACTTACACTTTTGCAATATGTTGGATTATTTGAACAAGTGTTAAAACGGCTTGTAAAGCCTCCTATATTTATAGAAGTCTGCAAAGCTAGGGTAGTTAAGTCTTTAAATCATCCCACCTCCTTTAAGCCACCCTCCTTACTATTCATTACTTGTTAATCACAAAACTTATCCTATATTTAACTTGGTCATTACTATTAAATCTTGGTCATTACATTAACTTGTCACCACATTTAACCATATTAATAATGGTGTGCCCCATATTTATGGTCAAAGTATACAACCCATGGATCCTAGTTCGGCTTACATTAAATCAACCTTTGGGCTTTAATTAATTGCATTAATAAACACTAGTTGGTTATTACTTATACATATAGTTTATGTATTATTTTCAGTATTCTAATTCATATAAATTTATATACTATTTTTCATCCTTCATACAAACTCGTATAATACTTATACGCTTTCATTACTTTGCACCATACTATTTATTAATTTTAAATTAAGTCCGTTTAAATATTACATTTTCCATAACTAGATTTTTATTAATAATCCATCTTACCTTGTTATTCCATTTAAAAAATATATATCCAGAGCAAATACCGATGAATAATTTTTATATTTTCGTAAAATTCAAACACTTTAATTCATCCACGTTCAAATATTACAATTACATTCTAACATCAATAGGTTAATTATTTCTTGATAACATTTTTGCTCAGAGTATACATAAATGAGATCAGGAAAGACCGCATGGTATTGCCATTAATTTTCCGTCGAGACCCAAAGATTCTATGGGGTAACGAATAATTTAGTTTATCATCCTCAAAACGAAAGAGGACTAAAAAGAAAAGGAAGTTGGATAAGTTCTTTCCATCGGAATTTTCTACAACATAACAATGGACGCAAAGAAATTTGAGCTGTTAGCGAATTCAATGTTGGTATAATGGTCTATAAAAGAGTAATAAGTTTTGAAATAGAGGATAGCTCTCCTTTATCTTCCGAGCCTTTTTTTAACTATAACAAACCGTGAAATAATTGTCCCATGAGAAATTGTGAGTATTGAGTTTATTAGTGAAACAATTTATACTGAGCTAGCTTATATTGAGTTATTTGTTTGTTTTTTATTGAGTAATAAATTATAATAGTATTTTAATTAACATATCAATATAAACATATCAATATTATAGGAGTATTTTATATGTTGGGTGCTGTTGCATGTTGCTGTCTTAATTTCGGTTATTAATCGAATTGTAAATTCGGTTATTCGGTTTTTAGTTAGTTGTTCGGATAGTAAAATTAAGAAAATTTCGATTTTTGATTATAACAAATAAACTATTCGGATCGATTATAAGCGAATTACAAGTCATGCATAAGGGGATGACAGAAAAAGGTTTAATGAATCTCATGCATAAGAGGCATAATTATGTCCCAAGTAACGGTACTGTAATCAAATACAATGTATACTAAAATTTACTCTCTCTGTTTTAAAATTAGAGATAGATTTAATTTATAAAACGAAAAATTATTAAAAAATTAACGTACTCTTATAATATTGCGTTTGTGAGTTTAGAAGAATGTGAAGAAAAAGTATAAGAGGAAAATGGATGAAAAAGGATTATAATTTTCTTTTATTATATTTGTGAGTTTTGGAAAGGAATGGAAGGTAAGGGATGACATTTTTATTATATTTTTTTTATTTGTGAGTTTAGAAAGAGGAAAGGGAAAGGAAAATAATTTATTTTCAAACTACATTATTATTATATTACCTTTATATATAAATATAATAAATATATGATTTAATAAATATAATATATATATTTATATATTAAATATAATATACTTCCTCTAGCGGCCAGTCAAAACGATCGATTTTTGACTGACAGCTAGAGAGAGTAGCGGCCAACATATATAAAAGAATTTGGCTTAATCAGACTAATATAAGGATTTGGATCATGGACTTAAACTTATTTGAGTATGAATATAATATAAACTTAATCACTATTTTTATATGGATTATCAATAATATTAATTAATAAAATAAGTACGTATAATGATAATAACTTATTATCGCCTTATAATTTTTAATTATAAATAGAAAATAATGATTGAGTTTATATTATATTTTTATTCAAACAAATTACGTATTCAACTACTACTCCCAAATTACCTAATTAAGTACTATTCCTTAAATTAGTCTACTACTCGTGAGCATTAATTAGCTATATTTTTTTAATTTAAATTATAACTATTTCAAGGCTCTGATTAAGCCAAATTCTTTTATATTGGTATGAATTTAAATTAGAACTATTTTAAGTCACTTTTTAAAGATTAATTTTAATATTTTCAAACTCAAAATTAATTGATATGAATTCATTTAGGTTATGTTTTTTTTTGCAATGATTACACATGAGATAGAATTATTAATTCTAACTATCTTGTTTATTTTTAAATTTAGACTTAAGACTATTAGTCCAAGGATTATAAAATAGCTTAATATAATGGATTATTTAATGGAGTACCATGTTCAACTACGTATTATAATCCCATCATTTAAAACTAAAAATTTCTAGACAAAATTAATCAGTAATTTTTTTTAATGACTATAATATCATATTATATTCATTTCATCAATTTTCAAGACGATGAAGAGAGACGGATGGCGGAGCTTTACTAAAAAATAACATGAGAATTCAGGATATGAAGATAGATAGAAGAGAATGACCAAAAAGATTCAATGATCTTTAAGAAACTAACCAATTGAAACTTACTACTTATTATTATCATTAATTAATTACATCTCATTTCAAAAATTAAGTAATGTAAAATTGTCAGAATATATGTCTGTTGCATATTTTGTTTTAAAATTATAGATATATTTTGAAATAATACTTTTTGAAAAATATTTTAAAGAACATTTTCTTGATATTTGTCAAAATTTAGTAAAATTAAAAATACATTTTTGTTTTAAATTTAATGAATTGAACAAAATAATTTTAAATTTTCAAACGAAGGACCAAATATTTTGTCCTACACAATACCATGCATATAAATCAATAAATCTCTAGATACACATAATTGTTCCAAGATAATTATTATAACGTTCCATAAAAATCACAACTAAAAAAACGACCATAATATCAATCATATATTAATTGTTATTTACTGTTAATTAATTTGATATTGTTATTTATCTTAGTTAATTTATATTAGTTAATTTGTATAACTTTATTTACGAGCATAACTAATTATTTCAGCAATAGATTTAAAAAGTTTATAATTAATTGTTCATTATTTTTGATGTTTAAACAAGTTTAAATTATATTATTATTGGTAATGATATAATAGTCCAAATGATAATTTTTTATTCAATCCTTTAATTAATCTTGAAAAAACAAACATAACATGCAATTATTTTAAGTTATTCCATAAAAAACAAACATTTGATTAGCTAAGATTAATAGTATTGAGATTATAATCCTTACAAACAAACATAATCTTGGTTTATGTCAATTATGAATATCGTAAAAAGTAGTGGTAGTAATAAGATTTATTACTTTTTTATAAAACTTAAATGAATCATGTTAATTTTAATTGAAAATTTCTGAAATTGAGTTTTAAAAAGTCAATAATGATGTTGTAACGAGTTGAAGGGACCGCCGGGAAGATGAAATTAATTTAAAGAAATAAATAAAAGAAACGAGGATTTGTCAAGGAAAAATTAGATTTGATTTCATGTTGAAGCCGCGCGAAGTCCTGAGAGATACAAAAGGTTGATTGATCAGACTGAAGGTGGGAGCAGGGAGAGTGTTGTGTTTGTGCTATATATAGTGGGCCCTTTGCTTGTCTAGCATGCGCTGTGCACCACGGCTCCTGTTTTGCATGCTTGTCCCTTAAATCTCCACGGACACCTACTGCCTCACATCACATCCATTAATACTCTGTTTAAAAAATTAAATTATCATGTGCTTAATCAATCTCAAACAGCTAATTAAATGATCAAATCTTCAACCATCAGCTAGCACAAGACATGTCTAACCAGACCATCCATGAGGTATATGTTCTACCAACAATCATGTCGTCGGACCAATCACGTTCCATCAAATGAGTGCAGTGAATATAAGTTGAAACAATTACGAGTGCAAGTGAATATGATTTCTCCATTGTGATTGTTACACTCGATTGTCCCAAAAAAAACTTATCTCAGTCTTGGTTGGGGCATATATATATATATATACAATTAAGCTTATGGGCCAAGTACCAAAAGTTTACAGCTAAAGTGTACGTTCATACTTGGGAATGTGAGGAAATTGTGGATATCTCTATCGGCAAAGTTGATAAAGAAGAACATGGATGGCAATGGTTGACTAAGGGCAGGGGGCCGGGGGTTCCTTTTAAGAGAACGTACAATGATTCATATTATGGCACGCAACAATTCAACCAGCACATCTTTGATGAGCTTTTCATGCAAGATAAGATTTTTAATTCCAGAAAAGGGAAAAGCAACCACATTATAATTATATATTAATTCCTGTTGGGCCATAATCCTTTTTTTTATTGGGCCGAAATTATTGGGCTCCTCCCTTGGATCATATTATGCTAAATCATGGTTGGATCTGGTCACTTGGGTCATTCTTATTATTTGGGCCTAGTCATTATATTGGCCCATTATACAAATTATCACTTAATCCCAATTTTGACCAAGAATCATTATGCCAAATGACGTTTGACTATTATGTACTGCCACTTTCTTTGCATGGCATTAATGAGGATGGGACTTTCGGATAATGGCCATGGTGTGACAATATGTGAGAGGGGTGAAGGTAGATTTGCTTACTTTTCTTTGAAGTGGCCAAGAAGTAAGGGAAAAAGGTGTCGAGGAAGGTGGTGGGTGGCACGATGGCCTGGATAGTGGAGTATCGTGGGGCTAAGATCACATAAGAGGGTAAATGTAACATACATTTTTCATTAGAATTCTTATTCTATCTCTCTCGGACACTAGATAATATTTTCTCTCCATTGTTGACCTTGTGATCGCTCAGTCTTGACTCTCACGGAGACTATCCCTCGACGGTCGGTAGTCGAGCTTTTGTGTTGACTTGTTGAATATGCGGGGATATTGGACGCGTCTTGGTGATTGGGGCGTGGAGAAAGATCTCTGGCGTTAACATTAAGGCTTAGAAGGAGGGGTGAGTTCTAGTGTCCTGAATATTTTTCAATCACAAACTGTGTTTGTTCTACGTCAATATTCATGGTGAAGAGTAGAACACCTACACCTGAAGGGCAGCCGAGGGCTGCCAGTGAATCGACACCCCGAGTGTCTGTTAAGGATCGTTTGGGGCCGTGATAAGTGTTAAATGCAAAGACAAATCAAACGATCCTCAAAGATTTTCAGTTGAAGAAGATGGGTAAGGTTAAACGTAGGTTAGTCTACCCTACTGATAAAGCATCTGGCCACGGTCGGAAACGAGTAGAAGGCACTTCGCCTAGAACTCGATACCGAGAAGACCAAGATGAAAAGGCTTCACGACTAGCTTGAAGATGGTGATGAAGCGAGATAGAGCTATGGAAGTACTTGTGAAGCAACGACGGGATATAGGCGAACAGATGGCCCGGATAACGAGTTGAGAGATGAAGAACTCGATTATAATCAACCCAAGAAGAAGCGAGGACAAAAGTGGAAAAGAACACATTCATTCGGGACGAGAGTCTCGGTAGAAATCGAGAAAGAAGAAGATCCGAGCCCTACTCCTCAAAGATCGAGGAGGGTACATCACCCTGTCGATTCTAAGGAGGCGAGGGTCGGAGAAAACGAAGAGGTCGATCCGGAGATCGTACTCCTGAAACCACAAAGAGCCCCTTGTTGTTGCACATTCTCGCCACAAAATTGCTCAGCACAAGGACGAAGCATATCTAGAGATTGTACTCCCGAGAGTCTACTGAGGGTACACCACCCTGTAGACACTCGTCACCGAAGAAGCCCTTCTAGAGTTGAAGGTTCTGTTGTAAGAAACCGGTCTACTCATAGGAGAAAGGAGTCATCGGAAAAGGAAGCATCGTCTCAACCAGAAGGAGTAGATTATTTGGTTAAAGAGTTAAAGAACTTGAGGCGAACTTAGGTCGAAAAGACGAAGGACACTTCGAGAAAGAAGGAATCCCCTTTTTCCGCGGAGATTCTTAGAGAAAAAGCTGACCCCACCAAGAAGCTGCCCCATATGGAGAGTTATGATGGATCAGGGGATCCCTATGACCACAGTCAGGCGTTCGACCGACTGATGGATTATTATGACTTTAGCGATGCTGCTAAGTGTCATACTTTCGTCACAACACTTAGAAAGGATGCCCGGCAGTGGATGGGGACTTTGCCCTCAAATTCAATTTCATCTTGGGCAGACATGTGCAGTAAATTTCATGCTCGCTTTGGGAGCAACAAAAGAAGGGGAAAACCAACTGGTTCATTGGCTCAGGTTCGACAGTTTTCGAATGAGTCTTTGGGCCAATATGTGAAGAGATTCCGTGAAGCGATGGGCGGTGTGATTTGAATGATCTACAAGCCGTTGGACTGTTTCAGAATGGGTTAGATCTGGTCAAATCAGAAAAGTTAGTGAAGAAGTTGATGTTTCATCACCCGAAGAGTCTTGCTGAGGCCTTTGACAAAGCTGAAGGTTATATCGTGGTAGAGGAAGCTATGGACAGCCTTAAACGTCCTACTTTAGACCGGCCTAAGGAGACAGATCAGGACAGAACTGACAAAGATCAGAGAAAGAATGAGGGTAATAAAGACCGCTATGAGGCGGATCGAAAAAGTTTAATAATTGGAGATGGGGGTGGAGGACGTTCGTTCACTCTCCGGCCTGACGAGTGAATAGAACGTACACAACACTTAATCTGAGATAGGTCATTATCTTGGATCAAATTAAGAATCAACCTTTTTTGAACCACCTCGAGATAATATTAAGCCCGGAAAAGGAATTCTCGTAAGTATTGTGATTATCATCAAGCTTGGTCATGATACAAATCTGACATCGTGCTAGTTTGAAGGACTTTATTGAAAGGAAGGTACAAGCGCGAGCTTTAATTGATATGTGGGCGCCAGAACCAATCAACAATGCAGACGAGGGGCTGTTCCGTAGCTCAACCCAGTTCATGAAGTGTTACCTGTTCTCGAACGACTGCAAGGCATGTGATAGATGTCATCACCGGGGTACTTCTAGCAAACTCGTTGGAAAAAGCGCTAGAAGCTACTTGGATTCGGCCACGACGATGTGGTACCCTCCGAAGACCGATGACCTTATCCGAGTTCGGTAATCTCTTTTCTTGATGAAGACTAGCCTTTCGAAATTATCGAACCGCATGAGGATCATTGGTGTTGATTGCATGAAGTGGGTTCGGTAGATATGAAACGGATGATGGTGGATAATGGGTCTTCAGTAGATATTACAGTATGCCCACGCTTATCGGAGAATGCACCTAGATGGGCGAAAAGATGGAGTTGAGACGAAAGCTCCTTTATATGGTTTTAGTAATGACCCGGTTAAGGTGGTTGGAACTATTGAACGCCCGGTCATCTTGAACGACCCCAACGGTAGAAATTATTTGCAAATTTTATGTTGTAAATGTAGATTCTACTTATATAATTATTTTGGGAAGGCTCGCTTTAATTGCTTTTTTGCAAGTGTGACTTCTATTCCTCATTTCAAAATCAAATTTCCTACTCTGCTCATGGGGTTGGTGAGGTGAAGGGGATTTGGATCGGCGAGAAGATGTTATAGAAATCTTGTGATCACTTGGAGGTGGGAATATCAAAGCGAAGCATCTTATGGCGATAGAGATCGAACCTTTCACGAAAGTAGTTACGAACCATTGGTCATGCCAACTGAAGAAACGGAGGAGATAGAGCTCATCCCGGGCAAAGCAAACAAAACGGTGAAAATAGGTTCGGGTCTGCCGGAACCTCTCCGGACGAACCTCATGGAGCTCTTGCAAAGTTATGTTGATATTTTAAGCACAGGAGCCTCGGGATATGCCGGGTAAGCGGGGATATTCTTGAGCATCAATTTGGAGGTGAACCCGTCGAAGAAGCCGTCCAAAGAAGAGGAGGATTTTCGCTTTGAACGTCGTGAATAATTGATGAAGAGATTACAAAAACGCGTTGGCGGCAGACTTCATCTTGAGATTGACTACCCGCATGGATGGCGAATGTGGTCTTTGATACGAAAGCAAAATGGTAAATGGCGATGATCGCATCGACTATCTTGATTTAAATAAGGCTTGTCAAAGGATTTCTACCCTCTACCCTACATTGACCAACTAATCGATGCCACTTGGGTATGCTTTGTTAAGTTTCATGGGCGCATTCTCTGGATATCATCAAATTTCCATGAGCAAAGAGGATATCTGAAAATGGCGTTCATTACGCATCGTTCGGTATATGCTTATAAGAAAATGACCTTGGCCTCATCAATCACCGAGCCCACATATCGAGGGATGATGAACCATGTTTTCCGATATCGGTTGGGCGAGAATATGGAGGTGTCGTGAAGCGATATGATTGTCAAAAGTATGTTGGTACATAAACATCTGGATGATTTGGAAGAATGTTTTCGAGACAATTCGTCGACCAATTTGAGATTGAATCCCACTAAATGCACCTTCTGGCCCAGAGTCAGCAAATTTACGGATATCTTGTCGATCGAGAGAGAAATCGAAGCCAATCACGAGAAGATTCAAGCGATCTGAACATGAAGACTCCTCGATCATTTAAAGATGTTCAACGTCATTTGGAAGGATTAACGACTTTAAGGAGGTTCATGTCCAAGTCGGCGGAAAGATGTCTCTGGTTCTTTGATACATTGAAAGGGCGTAAGAACGCAAAGACGTTTCAATGGACTTGAGTGTGAAGACGCCTTCGAGCATCAAGTCCTATTTATCTTGGCGCCTTTGTTGGTGAAGCCCGCTCTCTTGAACCCCTATATTTGTACTTAGCGACTAGTTCGTTGGCGGTAGGAAGCGGTTTTGGTGCGTGAAGTTGAGGTAAGCGACACCGGTTTATTATGTAAGCCATGTCCTTGAGATCTTTGAAACAAGGTACGAACATTGAAAAGTTTGCTTTTGCTTTAATAACTTTGCTAGTCGAAAGCTTAGGCAATACTTCCGAGGTAGATTGGTAATAGTATATCTGAATCGACCTTTAAAGAAGATTATGGGCAAACACGAGGTATCGGGGAGATTAAATTGCATGGACGATGGAGTTGTCACAATTTTCATTGAATATCATCCCCGAATCGCCATCAAAGGGCAAGCCTTGGCTGATTTTGTCGTTGAATGCTCGTTTTAAGGCGATACTTATTTATAGCGAAGGTTTGAAGGATCGAGACGAGCGATTCTGATTCTTCAATGAAGCGAGTTAAGTGAATGACGTAGATGCAGATGGATGTCTTCTACCACGGATGTTAGTGGAGCGAGCATTATTCGACAAGTCCGGAGGATTCAAGGTACAACGAGCCATCGATTTCGATTCAAAGCGACAAACAACGAAGTTTGAGTATGAAGCGGTACTTGCGAGGTTACGGTTGGCAAAAGAAGTCTTGAAGTCTGAACGCATAATTATCTTTAGTGATTCTCGATTAATCGTTAAGCAAATTTACGGGGAATATGAAGCTCGAGGCCCAAAATGATCAAATATCTAATGAAATTGAAGGAAGCAACTTGATATTTCCAATCCTATGAGTTTCAAGGATCGAGCGTAATAACAATTCAATTCTGGATGCATTCTCCAAATTAGCCACTACGGATGTTAACGTCTTTGATGGGTCGGTTTATTTACAAACTTTGCAACATCCCAGTGTCTATTATGAATCGGTGATGTGCATTGACCGAACCAACTGCTGGTTGACTCCATATATAGAGTATCTGGCAGATGGCGTCTTACCTTCGGATCGGATGCTCGCCAAAAAAGTTAAGTATAAAAGTGCTAATTTTGTTCTGATTGATGGAGATCTGTTCCGAAGAGCTTTCTCATCTCCACTATTGAAATGCTTGACTCCTTCTGAAGCTGACTATGCTCTTCGGGAAGTACATGAAGGTATTTGTGGTGACCATATGGCGGCTAAATCATTAGCCTATAAAGTACTTCGCCAGGGATACTATTGGCCTACCATCTTTAAAGAAGCAACTGAGTACGTCAAGAAGTGCGAGAAATGTCACTCAACAAGTCAGATCCCACATCGACCACCGTAAGAAAGCTATACTCGATCTTATCTCTATACCCTTCATGCAGGGGTTGATATCTGGGTCCATTACCGAAAGCTAAAGGTCGGTCGACTTTATCATGATTCTTATTGATTATATGACTAAGTGGGTGGAGGCAAAATCACTTGATCGATATACGGAACAGAGTGCCTAAAATTTATAAAGAGTCTGTGGTGTTTCGCCGGGGATTCCTAAGGTGTTGGTATCGGACAACGGGCCCTTGATTTAATGGGATCGAAATTTGAGGCATTCTTGAAAGAACTAGGGATTCAACACGAAAAGACCTCGGTGGCTCATCCACGATCAAATGGACAAGTTGAAGTGACCAATGTAGCGTTCTTGAATGGGATCAAGCCTTGATTGAATGAAGCGAAGGCGGATATGGCGGGGGAGGAGCTACTTAGCGTGTTGTGGGCTTATCAAACTACTCCAGGGACTACTGACAGGATTCACCTTTTAGGCGGCTTATAGGTGCGATGCCTTAGTTCCAGGTTGAAATTGGATCTCCAGGTCTTGGTCGACCAATTCGAGAGAAATTTACAATGAGGAAAGGCTTAAGGCCAACCTTGATTTACTTGAAGAAGTAAGAAAATTGCCTTAATCGGGTTGGCGACTATCGGCGAAGAGTGGCTAAGCATTATAATAAGGGGTAAAATGTCAAGGTTCGAGGTGGGAGATTTTGTCCTCGGAGAAAATAAGCATCTACACCTCGAGAATATAGGAAAAGTTTTGATGCCAAACCGGGAAGGACCGTATGAAATAACTGAAGTGCCGAAGCCGGGAACTTATCGATTAAAAGCATTAGATGGGTCAGCAATTAAGAATACTTGGCACGCTGGCAGGCTTAGAAAGTACTTTCAGTAAAAATGATGTATGTACATGGGAAGGCTGTAAATATTTATGTCATCATCAATAAAAGTTCTTTTTTTTCTCGAACAAATTTTGTCTTCATTGCTGATCAGACCATCGAAGTTAGGAGGTTCGGGTGGACTCGCTGGCCATTCGATGGCAGCCTTTTCGGCAGGTGGTCCTTATGAGTTTGTCAGGCCCTTCGTGGTAGGCAAACGTCATTGGTGTTAGGAGGTTCGAATGGACTCATTTGGCCATTCGATGGCGACCTTTTCGGCGAGTGGTCCTTATGAGTTTATCGGGCCCCCGTGGTAGTAAACGTCATTGGTGTTAGGAGGTTCGGGTGGACTCATTTGGCCATTCGATGGCGACCTTTTTCAATGGTGGTCACTTAGACCTTGTCGAGGCCCTTCGTGGTTGGCAAGTGTCATCTTTAAGACCTTATCGGGAGCCCTTTGTGGTAGGCAAGTGTCATCTTTAAGACGTTGTCGAGCCCTTCGTGGTAGGCAATTATCGACACTTTGAGACTTTGTCGTGCCCTTTGTGGTAAGCAAATGTCATCTTTTGGTTTTGTTAGGCCTTTAGGGTAAACAAATTCTGACGAAGCGAATCGTCTCACACTTGATGAACTAATAAGTATCCCTTTACTTTATTACCTAAAATTTTTCTAAGTGTTGAGTTCAGGAAGCTTCATTCTTACACTTCATCTGTTATATGGCATGTTTAGTTGTTACCTAACAGTTCAGGTTCAACCCATGAAAGGGTTGGTGCATTTTTTCACTTAATGAAATATTGGAGTATTGGCAGATAATAAATATACTGAAGTCATAAGGAATGAAGCCATTTTTCATTAAATATTTAATTTAATTACACTATTGACAATTTTTACAGATACTGTAAATTAAAGTCAGGAAAAACATAAACAGAAAACATCAGCTTCAGGCGCCATCTTCGTCTGAAGAATCAAGCAAGGATGGATCCAGATTGGCTGCAGACAGCTTCTCCTTGCCACGACTTCGGCAAAGCTCGTAACTCTCGGAGTATATCTTCATTATTTCTCCATTGATTTCATCCGAGTTCCGGTACTCTTCGCATATCTGTTTGCGAAGGTCGTCGGTTAATGGAGGCCCAAGGTCCCGAAGAGCCTTGAGTTCTCGGATTTATTCTTCGAGTTTGAGTCGCCTACTCATGTGACGAGTTTCTGCTGCCTCCAGCTTATGGATTGTCTTGGTCAAGATCTTCGCATCAGCTTTTAGCTCCTCGATCTTTTCCATCCTTATCTCGCTCCTCCAACCAACCAAACGCGTTCATTTTCACGATCTCCTCGTGCTTTGTGCTTTGGTTGACTTGAGTTCTTCCTTGGAGGCCTTCACATCTCCTTTGGCTTGGGCTAACTCTTTTTGAAGACCTTCATTTGTATGAAGAAGGCATTCACGTTGAGTTTTCTCCTTCGCCAAGGCAGACTTCAGCATGGCATTCTCCTTCCTCAAGATCTCTTCTTCTCGTTTGACTTGAGAGACCTTGGACGAAGACGTCCGAACCCTGCATTGGCCTGTGTATTTCCAATATCATTTGATCAGTTTTCAGATATATAAGTATACAGATAAATTCAGAAATAAAGAAGATACTCGTTTACCTTCGCCAAGTAGCTCATGCCTTCACTAAGTAGATCTCCATTCGAACTATTCCCGAACCGATGATCGTCGGTTTCACGAACAAAGGTGTTGAACAGTTGGAATGGAAAATGAGCATTGAGTCGGGGCCACATTGTTGGAGAGGCCATGGCTTCCCGATCAATCTCGGTGGTTGATTCTCTTGGTGGAGAAGGTGGAGGTTCTTCGCGAAGAGGTGAGGGGTCTACGTGTATGGTTTCGGAGAAGGAGATCGGGCAGGTGTGCGTTCAGGAGTTGGCGAGGGAACAGGAGATGAACCAGGGTGAATGTCTGATGGCTGTTTTCTTTTTCGGGAAGGAGTGCGGATTGACCCGGTTGGTTCATTGTCAGGGGTTTCTGTGGATGTGGTCGGAGGAATGACAACCGAAGAAGTAGGGACTCGAAGCTCTTCGGCAGTCAGGGGAGTTATTTTGGTTCTTATTTTCTTTACGAAGGACCTTAGCCGATCGTGCAAAGGAATGTCAAGGAGGCTTCTCCTAACCGGATAGGTTCGAGGTTTGGGATTGAGATTAGTTGAGGTTGTTTGGGGGTTGCTTGGGAATTGTTTGGGGATCACTTTGTGGTTTGTTTACGGTTGGGTGGTTTTGGTTCATTTGGCGGATCTCTTTCTTGGCGAGGTCGAAGGTTTTCTTGAGAATAATGGGATCGTCGGTTTGAGGTTCGTCGGTTTGAAGGGAAGAAGTTGGAGGGTCGGCGATAGAAGGGTTAACTGGGGAAGATCCTTGGCGGATGCTCTTCACTTGCATCGCATTCTCCCCGCCAAAAATCTTCCGGTCTCTCACCTCCAGAAGAGAAGTCGGTTTGATCGTAGATACTGCAAAAACCACACATCGTAAACATGTATCACTTATACAAATTCGAAATTATGTTCTGAAATTAATCAAAACTTACATTTGTGGTTATATAACCGAGCTTGTTTGGTCGATGAGTGTGAAACTCCATTCTTTTGGAGGAATTTTCCTCAAAAAATCTGCCATCTCCCTCACCCGTTCTTCAGATATATCTCCGAAATCAGCAGAGACTTGGTCAGAGGTGGTCCATCTGGAAGAGAAGAGATCTCGAGTCCGTAATGAAAAACCACTTCTCATGCCAACCTTTGTTCTTTGGAAGGAGTGTTCATCGAGGGTCTCTCTCGAACCTTGTGTTGGGTAGAGGAGATTGCTTGCTTTCAACACTTTGAAGCCCCGCTTCTCGAGACCTACCAAAGCGAGAGAAGAGGTGAAGAAGATGTCAACAGAGGAGTAATCCCGGTTCATGGCGAAGGCAATAAATGCCAAGATGTGGATGTAGGAGTTGGGCACTAGTTGAGTGAAGCCCACTCCTATAAACCCTAAAAGGGTAATGATGAAGATCAGAGGAAGGCGAACTCCATTTTTAGAAGAATGGCGGGCATGGCGACCAAACCGTCCGGTCATTGATACATACGCTCTTGGGGAGCGGGGCCACTTATTGCATACATGTCGGGAATCGATAACGACTCCTGAGCATGCATATTTCCGATTCGATGTAATCAAGAACGAATGTTGGCGTTAGGAAATTGTTCCCGTCTTTGAAGAAATCGAAGTAGAGGAGGTCGGAAAGGTTTCCCCATGGTGGATGATTGAGGGTTGGAACTTGAACCCTCTTGGTTAGGGTTTGGGTTGGGAGAAAGCGATGTTAATGGGAGTTACAAGAAGAGGAGAGTTCGACTAGAGGTTTTGGTCACCATTGTTTTCAATTTTGTGAAGCAGAGAAAAAAATTTGCGAGAGAAGAAGAAAGCTCTAAGGTTCAAATTTTGAATTAGCGAGTAAAACCGCAAATTGGTAAAGTTTACCTTTTATAATTTATCTTGTTATTGCAGTAATTAAAGGCGGCACATTTAATTCAATCGCAATGATGATGAATGGGAAGGGTTTCGTCTGTTTTAGACCTAAATATCTTCACTTTAAGTGGGCTTGCATCTATTGGGTTTCTCACTTCACATGTCGATGACAATTTGGGCTTTGGCAAGTTTCACTCTGGATCTCTTATGATTTTTCATAGATAGTTACGTCCCCGGCCTATATCATTTATAGTCTTTCATTAAACACCACTGCTTAATATAAGACTAGGGGTAATGTTGGGCCATAATCCTTTTCTTTATTGGTAGAAATTATTGGGCTCCTCCTTGGATCATATTATGCTAAATCATGGTTGGATCTCAGTCACTTGGGTCATTCTTATTATTTGGGCCTAGTCATTATATTGGCCCATTATACAAATTATCAATTAATCCCAATTTTGACGAAGAATCTTTATGCCAAATGACGTTTGACTATTATATACGCCACTTTCTTTGCATGGCATTAATGAGGATGGGACTCGGATAATGGTGATGGCAAACAATGATGAGGGGGTGAAGGTAGGTATTTACTTTTCTAATTTGAAGTAATGGGAAGTAAAGGAAAAAAGGTGTCGAGAAGGTGGTGGGTGGCACGATGGCCTGGATAGTGGAGTATGCATGGGGCTAAGATCACATAAGAGGGTAAGTAATACATACATTTTTTTCATTAAATTCTTATTCTATCTCTCTCGACACTAGATAATATTTTCTCCATTGTTGACCTTTATGATCGCTTTAGATTGACTCTCACGCCGGAGCTATCCTCGACGGTCGGTAGTCAAGCTTTTGGTGTTGACTTGTTGAATCATGCTGAGGATATTGGACGCGTCTTGGTGATTGGGGACGTGGAGAAAGATCCTGGCGTTAACAATTCCTATATATATAATTAACAAACTTATATTACATTACATATATATAAGTGTTTATAGATATCCATCCCTTCCTTTCTCATATTATTATTACATTAAGTTTGCATAACATTAATTCAGAAATTAAGCTATAATTAATCATTAATTGATACCATTTGCATTCAAAGATTGATGATGCCTGCCAAGTAAAATAATAAGTTAATTCAATCTGAAGTAAAATTAAACCAGTGAAATAAGCAGAAAAGTTTGGTATCATGATGAGGCCGGCCGGCACTAATCATATACTAGCTACTACTATTTCAGAAGCAAGTATGGTGGTTCATTTGAGACTATATATATATATATATATATATATATATATATATATATCATTCACCTTCTAAAATTCCATGGAAAGAAAATAATTTTGAAAAAAGGTGCAATATTAATTTAAGCAAAATTAAACATCAATATTAGCAATTATAATAAGCAAACAATTAACGTAACTATGGTATGTTATCGTTCACGCATGATATATAGTGATGAGTAATTATCAAAAGCTAATACGCTAATTAATGAAATTGGTAAACACCTAATTAATTACCTACTACTAGAATATCTAAAGTTCACAAACCAACCTCGTACCTCAAATATCATTTCCACTATCTATGCATCTAATCATTTGATATCTTTCTTGCAGAAAATCAAACAAAATAAATGACGATCGATAGGAGGGAAATTAGATATTCAGCAAAATCAATATCACTACATGCATGACATTTGCTCTTTTACATGTTATGGAGATTTAAATGATTCTTACTAGCTAGACCGATTCAATAGCCTTCTACTTAGAAAGCACAAAACTAATAAATTGATTATAGAATCGAAGATCGTGAAACCATGCATGCATTTCCTATATAGTATATGTTTTCAAAACAGAATATATAAAAGCATGCCTTTAATTTGTTTTGCGGCATATATATATATATATATATATATATATATATATATAAAAGTCATAAAAAAGTGTCGTAAAAAAGTCATAAAGTGACTTGCTTGGTTTGAATGTAGTACAAAGTGTCGTAACTCAATAAATTTAAAGGTACTTTATATAAGTATCTGTTATTAAAAGAATTATATCATTAAATAAGATCAACAAAATAATTACAAAAAGAGTTTAATTAGGACTCATATTACAAAAATAATACAATTCACCTTAATAAGGAAATCTAAAATCAATGAGAAATAACTGCCATAATTAATAATTTAAATTCAAATATTTGGGATCTAACAACAAAAATAAATTCAAATTCAAATTCAAATATTCATCTCCCTCACATAAACTTTAAAATAATTGTTAACAAATAAGTAAATAAATAAATAAAATAATTGTACACGTAAATTATTATAACTTTGAATACTTGTTACAGGCCTTTCACAAAGGCGAGAGAGACAGAGAGGGAGGCCTCGATGGTCGTGCAATATGGGGGGAGAGAGAGAGTGCAGGTTGAATCTTAAATTCTGGACTTCTATATCTGTGCGAGTCCCTTTCTTCATTTGCAGTTTTTACATTCACTTCATTATCCCATTTCCCCATCCAACTTTTTTCAGACACTCCCTGCAATTTTTTCTCTCTAAAATTAATCATCTACATCTATCTATCTAGACACTCCCTACTACTACGCTATTTCCCAAAGGAAAGAATCCATCTATTTCTTTTCTTCACGCTCACCAGACAAATACTGTGACGCCCCCAAAATTAGGTATACGTCACCCATCTTGGGTCGCCACTTACATGGTACATAAATTCAAATACAACTTACAAACATAATCATGCTGTATGCAATACGACATAAATCGTGAGTTTGAATACAAATATTGTCTACTAGATATTATACAAACTCAAAAGGAGTCCTCATTACAACTATTATCACACTATTTCACGTAATAGTGAGGACTACTAATGCTATCCTCTGGACCATTACTCCGCTCCCGACTTCGTCCCAAATTATGTTCTCATTTCTCAAGAAAGCGATGAAAGAAAGGGTGAGCTCAACTAGCCCGAAGAAGAAATATTATGACTAAGATAATGCGAATAAATTATCATTAGCCTTCAACAATGTTAAACGATAAAATACAATAGACAACCAGGTTTAATCTGCGGTGAAATATGCAATCCATTAAAAGAGTTAAGTAGAAAATAAAGTCTACTATCTTTTAGGTTTTAAAAGGTTTTCATCATCATTATAGGCGAGACTCGACAAATAAATATTTCACATCATCGAATCACCCCTGGTCATAATCATACCAAAAACTATCCATCATTGCATTCACAGAATACACCGAGGACTTTTATCACATCATTTATAACAAGCCATGATTATTCGAATGATCCTCAGTCATAATCATACTAAGTTCATCTATACACGTAAGCCATAATATAACATGAGGATGATGACAATGAGATAATAATTCAATAAAACAAGTTCAAGAATTATTTTATCCGAGAATTAAGTAACGTCCAAATTGTCAACAAGATATTGTTTTGTAGAGTAAAATTCAAGAATGATCGAAGAATATTATTTCATGAAAGATCTTTGGATGAAACGCAAATATCAAGAATATTCTACTAATTTCATGGAGTATAAGTCAAAGTTTTAACTAACCGGGTATAATAAAGAATGGAATAACAAAGAAATCACCATAAATGCGATGACGCGATGACGTGTTATTCAGCAGAATAATAATATAACGGAACCAGTCGTGAAATTCACACCGGCATGATGATCCAATGAATAATAAATCTTTGAATAATAATAAACAATGGAACCGGTCCTGGTAAAAACACACGCATGAGATATTCCAAATGTAATAATAAATGCGAATAATAAACAATGGAACCGAGTCCATGTAAAACACACGCGACGAGGATATTCTAACAGAATAATAAAGAATGAAATAACGAAGAAGATCACCAAGTATAGGGGATTCAGCGTATCTGAGTTATTCCAATGTAATAAATAAGAATGGAATAATATAAGAATTTCACCAAGTATAGGGTATGCCATCTGGCGTATCGAAGTTATGTATAGGGTATGCCACTTTTACGAGTTATTCCAACGAATAATAATGAATGGAATAATGAAGTTCTCTTCATGAATAAGAAAGAATAACACCCTTTACGTACAACAACAAATAATATTCCCTACCTTAGAAGAACTAAATATTGCAAAAGTGAAGTAGCGAGAATACTTTTCTTCTTTCTCTCTATAATTTCTCTCTGTAGTTTCAATGAATTAAGTAAGAAAATAATGAAGGAATGAGCTTCATTTATAGGAAAATAGAATGCATAGTAATTAATCCATGAATCGGTCCAGATTGATTTACTTTAATCGACGGTCCATATTTAAAGCAAAATCTTTTAAATAAAATATAATATATTCTATTTATATAAAACATTTAACTATGCAAACACTATGCAACACTACATGCAAAACACTATGCAACACTATGCATAATAAAATATAATATATTTTATTTATAAAATAACTTTAATAAAGTATTACATTTTATATAAAAAAGATGTTTTACTTTTTATTACGTTAATAATACTGAATAAAACAAAACGTCACTATCGCTATAATAATTCATATTATTAATCGACAATAATGGAATCAAACCGAGTGACTTCTCACATAAGCGTCAATAATCAATACCGTGTATTACTATACAACCACATGTATTCTCAGTACTTTTACTATCGAGTAGTTAATAGTATCAATCGGTAAAACTTCCGCCGTTATTTCAATAAAATATTTTTTGTCGTTTTCTCGATCCGAATGATAATTACGCTAGGGTCCACCAATGATTGAGTAGTTAATGAATATTCCTGCTAAACCTAATATTCCCCACCAATCGAATATAATATAACCACTTGCATGCTTTGCAAAATTTATAAATACTACCCACAACTATAATATTATCTTAAATTCACACCATAATATTAAAAAATTATTTCGACAAAATTTAAATCTTTATTAATAAAATCACGGGTCTCACAATCTCCCCTCCTTATGGAATTCCGCCCTCGAAATTAGGGTATGCGTGCACAGGGTATGATAAGAGGTGAGGATACCTTGAATACCTTTATCGTTAAAAATATTAAATTCATCTTCGCATCCGCCAAAAGATATTCATTAAAATTCATCTTTGCACTACTGGGCTAAAGATATACAATCAGAAAAAACCAATAATCTTGAGACGCAGCGACTTAATAAGTATCACAACCACGAATTATCCATGCACTTCGGCGAGGATATTCGTGTTTTTTTAATCTGATACGTGATTATACCGAATAATCCGTGGTCATAATCATACCAAGTCTAACAATGCACTACTGACCAAAGATGACTTTTACCACATCCATGAATTAATATTTCATTCTTGAGACTCACTCAATAATTAATCCATATCATTGAATCATCCACGCACTACAAAAGGCCAAGGATATTCATTAGTATCACGACCACGAATTATCCATGCACTACTGACGAAGATAATCGTGTATTCATTAAGATCACGACCACAAATTATCCATGCACTATGGCCAAAGATAATCGTGTATTCATTAGTATCATGACCACAAATTATCCATGCACTACTACGAAAGATAATCGTGTATTCATTAAGATCATCGACCACAAATTATCCATGACACTACGGCCAAAAGATAATCGTGTATTCATTAAGTATCACGACCACAAATTATCCATGCACTACGACCAAAGATAATCGTGTTTTCAATTACGGTTATGATTATACCAACAATCCACGAGTCATAATCATACCAAGTCCATCTATGCACTACAGAGCCACGAGATGACTTTCAACATAATATAAACATGAGAATAATGATATAAAGAATCAATCAAATGAGATAAAGGATAAATATTAAACATTTATAATATAATTTATCCGAGGATTCAAGAATATCCTCATGTTATCAATCACTTAATAATCTCATAATCTAATATCATTAATATTATAACAATATTTTAATCACTTCTTAAATTTATAAACAATTTATCTCAATTGTTTACGCTTTACCATATAATGCATTTAATCATTCAAAATGCCATACTCATAAGATATCATCACCAATTATCAAATCCTCATCAAAAAATATGTATATATACTACATATAGGATTCTACTGGCATAAAATCCTATTTTCAACTTTGTTACTTCACATAACATATTTAACTCATATGTTAAGTAATTAAACTATTTTCATAAAAAATACCAAATTAGTCCTAAAAATATTTCTTTTCTGGGATTTAGCATAATATAGTTCCATAATGAAAAATATTTTTCTCTAATTTTTAAAATTCATTTACTATTTTTCAAAAATTAATTTCTAATTAATTCCTTAAGAAATTATCTACCTCAAGTTTAACTCCAAAATTCCCAAATCTTGGCAGGACCTTACATGTTAACGTGAGCTTCTAGTTTAAATTTCATGGTCATCTGAGTTATAGAACTCCAGGTTATAGCGTTTTTTCGTCGAAAAAACCTAAATATTGAAATAGTCATAACTTGCTCATTTTAAGTTAGAATGAGCTCCTTTTTGGACAGGAGGTACTTTATACCATACACCTTCATGTCCCAAAAGGCCAAATTTTTCTCATAATTTAAGTGGCCAAACAACCCTCTAAAATCATGGCGGCTTGACTTTTTCTTTTTTGCAGCTTTGCACTCCTTTGCTAAAATCAGTCCACACAAAAATCTACAACACCTTTTCCAGTAATTCCACTTGGATTAGTTAGGTAACTCATAGATCTAACTCTAGGACTTGACCACACTCAAAAATTCAAAATATAATAAGAGATTTGGTCAATTGAATTTCATATTACGTTTTCACCAAAATCGATTTTCAACTCTTTGTGATTTCTAAGAAACTTTCATGTTTTCACATACTAACCAACATAACTCATCATAACACTTACTAATACCACGAATACCCATAATTTTCATTAGTCCAATGCTTTTATTATGACTTTCATCATAAACCACGTAAACTGTTCATTTTAGTTGAAGAAATATTTGAGGGTTTAAGAAATGGGTTTTGTACTGGGGTCAATACAAAATTCGATTTCACGCTCTAAGTAGGCTAAGAAGTCTTCAAGAATACGCCAGAAATTTATTAATAATAGAAATATCATTCAAAAACTGTGACTCTCATCCAAGACTTGGATAAGACGTCACATTGATACCAACCGTGACTTCTATCCCTTAACCTAGATAAAGACCTCACAATGATACATATAACCTTGCCATCTTCATTCACGATGTCAGCTTCTGAGAAAATTCCGCTTTGCATTCCACACAAGGAAGTCAACAACGAAAGGTTCGGGCTCTTTACTTATGGCTTGATATAACAATAATTGACTTTAGTAGTTTGGTTACTTGAATTCGCACAACAAGTTGGTTATGAATATAAAAGCTAACAACCTTACGAAAAGCATGATGAGTAGTTAACCAATTGATTCCTAAAATCACATCAAAGGCAAATATTTTCAAAAGATAAGATCGACGAATAACGTGAAAATGTTTATTTGAATCAAACAAGATTTAAAAAATAGTAGCGATATGAAGGCTCCTACTAACGAAGTTTCAACCAATAAGTCAAAGTTTAACTTCTTCTTGAGTCAAATTTAAACGTTGAACACAACTAGGTGAAATAAAAGAGTGGGTAGAATCGGTATCTAACACTAGATAGACTTCGCAAAGAGCTTATGATTAACTTACTCGTGATAATTTTATTCGGGTTCCTCGTCACGAGAAAAAAAAAGCTCTCTCTTAAACTATCGGCTTTGGTTTGTGCGGGACGACCTTTGGTGCCTCCATCCTAGTTGAATTTGTCTTGATAAACGCACAAAATCGAGCTAAGTGACCTTCTCTTCCACAATTATAACATGCTTTGACTGCGGCGTGGGCGCAGCTTTGGGTGATGTGTCCCTCTCCTCCGCATTTGAAGCATATGATAGGTGGTCTTTCTCCTTCCTTAACAACGGTCTTTGGTCTTGACGTCTTTCCATCATTGTTGAATCTCATTTTCTTGAAATGTCCATTCTTATTATTTTGGCCGATTACCACCGAAGTGGTTACCATATCTCGCCATTGATTCCTCCACGCTTGTTGTCACCGCTTGATGACTACTCTCGATGGTATTATAATTTTCCGTTTGCTTTCTTTTAGTTCGTTGACTGACTCGTTATCGCGCTCCACTAATCGAGCCCTATTTACAACATCTCAATAAAAACACGCTTTATGAGAAATAAGATGTTGACGTATCTCCGCTTCAAACCTCTTAAAAACATTCGCGTCATTCTCTTTCATTATCCACCAAGTGGGACGAAATAGTGATAACTCCGCAAATTTTGCCTCGTATTGCGACACGGTCATATTGTTTTGTTCCAACTTGATAAACTCCACCTCCTTCATGTGGCGAATACTTTCGGGAAAGTATTTGTCGTTGAACGACTCTTGGAACTTCTCCCAAGATATCTTGATCTGAAAGGTTGAGTACGTTTCTGGAATTCCACCATGAATTTGCCTCTCCGCCATGAACATAAAAGGCGGCAAAAGGAACCTTTGCTCTCGGAGCATCCCAAGACATCAAATATATTGGTAATCGCTTTATCCATGCTTCCGCCGAAGTGGTTTTGGCTCTCCTTAAACTCCGGTGGGTCCCAGCTCCTTGAATTGTTTAGCGGTGGCGCCGAGAGTTTTCAGATGTTTCCACCTACGTTTTGGGCGAGAGTAGCTTTGCCGATGTTGCATGAATTCTAAAACCTTTTAAACGCATCTGTCGTTAAATCGATTGATCGGTGTTGTTGTTTACGGAGGATTATCGCCATCCCATTGCACATTGTCCCGATTATTGATCTGTGAGAATCAACAGTCTCGTGTCTCCATTCTTATTCTCAACATTCTCGGATGCCATTTTCAAACACCGCCACAAAATAAGGGTTAATTGACATGCAACATATTATCACTATACTCTCGGTGAGCCAATCAAATACCAAATAAACTTAGGTAGGTCATACTTGGCGAAAAGGTATTTCCGTCTCTCCCCCTCCTAGTACTATTCTCACATCTTAGCAGGATCATATCCTAAGCTCGATATTAACCGTATGTCGCCCCAAAATTAGGTATACATCACCCATCTTGGGTCGCCACTTACATGGTACATAAATTCAAATACAACTTACAAACATAACTGCATGTATGCTAATCTGACATAAAATCGTGAGTTTGAATACAAATATTGTCTACTAGATATTATACAAACTCAAAAGGAGTCCTCATTACAACTATTATCACACTATTTCACATAATAGTGAGGACTACTAATGCTATCCTCTGGACCATTACTCCGTTTCCCGACTCGTCCCAGCTATGTTCTCATTTCCTGAAGAGAACAGTGAAAGAAAGGGTGAGTTCAACTAGCCCGATAAGAAATATTACGACTAAGATAATGCGAATAAATTATCATTAGCCTTCAACATGATGTTAAACCCGATAAAATACAATAGATAACCAGGTTTAATCTGCGATGAATATCGATCCATTAAAAGAGTCAAGTAGAAAATAAAGTCTACTATCTTTTAGGTTTTAAAGGTTTTTCATCATTTGTTATAATGAGACTCAAACAATAAATATTCCACATCATCGAATCACCCCGTCATAATCATACCAAAAACTATCCATCATCGCATTACAAAGCCATCGAGGACTTTTATCACATCATTTATAACAAGCCATGATTATACCGAATGATCCCCGATGCATAATCATACTAAGTTCATCTATACACGTAAGCCATAATATAACATGAGGATGATGATGAATGAGATAATAATTCAATAAAACAAGTTCAAGAATTATTTTATCCGAGAATTAAGTAACGTCCAAATTGTCAACAAGATACTTTGTTTTGTAGAGTAAAATTCAAGAATGATCGGAAGAATATTTCCATGAAAAGATACTTGGATGAAACGCAAATATCAAGAATATTCTACTAATTTCATGGAGTATAAAGTCAAAGTTTTAACCAATTTGGGTATAATAAAGAATGGAATAACAAAGGAAATCACCATGCGTGCGCACATGATTTGATGTATGCAAAGTTATTCCAATGAATAATAATAACGGAACGGTCGTCGTGAAATTCACACAAGCAGGATGATCCAACCGAATAATAAATCTTTGAATAATAATAAACAATGGAACCAGTCCGGTGTAAAACACATGCATGTGATATTCCAACAGAATAATAAATGCGAGAATAATAAACAATGGAACTGAAGTCCCAAGTAAAAACACATGAGCATGATATTCCAATGAATAATAAAGAATAGAATAATGAAGAAGATCACCAAGTATAGGGATTCGCATGATACAAGTTATTCAACAAAAAAATAAGAATGGAATAATATAAGGATTTCACCAAGTATAGGGTATCGCCATGTATACGAAGTTATGTATAAGGTATGCCACTTTTACAAAGTTATTCCAATGTAATAATAATGAATGGAATAATGAAGTTCTCTTCATGAATAAGAAAGAATAACACCCACTTACGGGTACAACAAATAATATTCCCTACCTTAGAAGAATGAATATTGGCAAAAGTGAAGTAGCGAATACTTTTTTTCTTTCTCTCTATAATTTCTCTCTTTAGAGTTTCAATGAATTCGTAAGAAAATAATGAAGGAATGAGCTTCTATTTATAGGAAAATAGAATGCATAGTAATTAATCCATGAACGGTCCATATTGATTTATTTTAATCGACGGTCCATATTTAAAGCAAAATCTTTTAAATAAAATAAAATATATTCTATTTATATAAAAACATTTTACTATGCAAACACTATATCAACACTATACTGCAAAACACTACGTGAACACTACGCGTAATAAAATATAATATATTTTATTTATAGAATAACTTTAATAAAGTATTACATTTTATATAAAAAGATGTTTCGCTTTATTACGTTAATAATACGAATAAAACAAAAAAACGTCACTATCGCTATAATAATTCATATATTATTAATCGTGATAATGGAATCAAACCGGTGACTTCTCACATAAGCATCAATAATCAATACCGGTGTGCTACTATACAACCACACGACATCGTATTTTTACTATCGAGTAGTTCAACAAGATCAACGGAAAACTTCCGCCGTTATTTCAATAAAATATTTTTGTCGTTTTCTCAATCCGATAATAATTATTAATAGGTCCACCAATGATTGAGTAGTTGTATTTAATATTCCTGCTAAACCGAATATTTCCCACCAATCGAATATAATATAACCACTTGCATACTTTGCAAAATTTATAAATACTACCCACAGCTATAATATTATCTTAAATTCACACCATAATATTAAAAAATTATTTCGACAAAATTTAAATCTTTATTGATAAAATCTGGGGTCTCACAAATACATACACACACATACATGGATTCTTCTTCTTCTTCTACTCTTCCTAACCAGAAACTACAACTATTTTGTAACAATAGTCGATAAAAAATAGAACAAATCTTCGGACCAAGATAACCAAACATTTATACCAAGGTAACCAAACTTTTATACCAAGGTAACCAAATATACCTCCACACCTGCAGTATGAATTTGTTACCTTGGTCTAAAAGTTGGCAACCAAATTCATGAAAGTAAATAAAAAATAGAACACTGCATAGAAAAGAGAGAGATAAGAGAGTGATGTGCATGTAATGTAATATTGATAACCAAACATTCATACTAAGGTAACCAAACATTTATACCTAGTTAACCAAACTTTTATACTAGGTAACCAAATTTACCTTCACACCTGCAGTATAAATTTGTTACCTTGGTCTAAAAGTTTGACAACCAATTTCATGAAGGTTTACGTGATGCTTACCAACTGCTTGGTACAAAGTTTGGTTACTTTGGTATAAAAAGTTTGGCAACCAACTGCTTGAAGGTTGGCTACCAACTGAATCACATTCAAAATAAATTGGTAACCTAATAACACTGAATTAGTTACCTTGATATGAATGTTTGGTTACCTTGCTCGCATTTTGACTGAAGAAACCTTCCGTTGGGATCTGAATATTTGATGCTAGGCCTCACAAAAGTCCCTGAAAGCATGCAATTATACAAGATAATTTTTTCAATTCCTGGACACCAGCACAAACATCCGCACTTCCACTACAAAGGGCTTCCTTAAAAGTTTTTCTTTGCAAGGCTTCACAGAGCGCATAAGTAAGTGAATTGCATGCATAAATTGATCTTTGCTGAATGTTAACAACACATATGATGTGTGATCCATCACTGAAAAGATCATTTCTTTTGGACCGAACCTCGAAACTCTGATGGAAAGAAGTTCGGCGGAGGGGAATAGAAGGGAGGAAGAGAAAATGCTGAATTGCAATCTATTAAAACACTCAACTAAATTAAAGGGATAAGAATGCACTAATTTTGTAAATAAAATATTGCATATGTACTAATTTGTAAATATTTTATGAGTGCACTATTGATGTAATTATTTTTAAAAATGTATTAGAAAATGTAATTGTTCCTAAATTTAATCCTTAATTCAAACAAGGAAAGAATGTAAATAAGACATTTAAATTGACTTCATATTCAACGCAAGCATCCTCAAGAATTATAAGGTCAAAACAAACTTAAACTGGGTTGGGCTGAAGTGACTTGGCAGCCCAATTTTAGGGAAGTATTTATGTCCCTGTCAAACTGAACTTTCAAATTATAGCCCAAACCAGTAATTTCAAAATGCCCAAGAACAATTCAAACTCTTTATCCATCCAAATTCAAACCCAGAACAGCTTCTTATTACTAACGTCCCTGCCCGAACCATATCTTATTACATGCTTTGCAACCTTATAACTATAAATACAAGCAGTCAGCACAATAGCAGGACTCTTTATGGTATCACGCCATAAACCATTATGCATGCATGGAAATTAGGAATCATTACGCAGATGCACGTCACCTTGAGTTAATGTGTCAAAAAAACATTTAGTTAGAAGCTAAGCTAGAGCCACTCATACAGTCCATAAAAGAAAAGCAGGCTCTAATAACAGTTTAAAAGGTCAGAAGTTTGTGAAGCCGAGGCTAACTAACTATCGTTACCTTGCCACCAGAAGGCATACCATAATAAAATTAAATAGGCATACCTTGTACCATTGCAATCCCAGTATGTGGAAGTAGGCCAACATTTCTATTGGAGAATAGGATGTGATATTACTATGTAATCCCAGTAAATGCAATAATACTACCAAAAAATTCAGCCCCTAGTATGAAAAAATTCATCTGGATACATGGCATAACAAAAACATGTGAAATTCAACACCAAATAAACCCAATAAAATCAAATTGCGACTCAACGGAAGAGCAAGCAGTAACAACAAAAAGAAGAAAAATAACCTCAAGTTTGCTAATTCAGAAGGTAATATTCTTTGTATACTAAAATGCATCACAAAACTCTCAAACACCTATACCTCAAGGGTTCCTGAATCAGTAAAAATATGGAACCAATAACAACTGACAAAACGGATTCACAGCGGAAGATCAAGAAGAATAGAAAGGCAGTATTTTAGAACATGCCCAACCATATGAAATTTTCAAAGACTTCTCCAAATTACTTGTTTACATGCATGAGACAACAGTCATAGTTGTAACTTCTACGAATTATAAAGCTTACTTCTAAAACAGCGTAGGAACTAAACACAAAAATAACAGGACCATACACACAGCATTAGTTAAAGGATACAAATTCCAAACCAGCTTGGGTCAAAACAAGACACAAATAACCAATAGCATATTTATGATATACCAAACAAGTTAACTGGTAGAGTAATTCAGCAAGTAAATATTATACATCAGTCAAAAGTCAAAGTTAATTCGGCTAATAAACTTCAAGTAAGAAGTACATGAATAAAAACCTAATGAACAAGCAACAATCAACATTTAGGCCCTTTCACCACGAATTCGCCTTGCCAGCTGAATATCCTTTGGCATAATGGTCACTCTTTTGGCATGGATAGCGCAGAGATTGGTATCCTCAAACAGACCAACAAGGTAAGCCTCAGCAGCCTCCTGAAGCGCAAGTACAGCATGACTCTGGAACCGCAAATCCGTCTAAGCAGGAATAAGGAAATATTTTCAGAATAAGAATGCATAATTAAGATGCTGCCTGTATGAACTTTAGTGACTATTTCCATCACACTCATAGAAATGGTAAATGTATTATACCTTGAAGTCTTGTGCAATCTCACGAACGAGGCGTTGGAAGGGCAGTTTGCGAATCAAAAGTTCAGTGCTCTTCTGGTACTTCCGAATTTCACTATTCGAATGACATGCATAAACAACACCATCATAAATCATGAGAGTAAATTATAAAAAAGGCCTATATGTAATTATTTATAGAGGCGACATGTTGAATAAAGAACATCTAGTACCGAAGGGCAACAGTTCCAGGACGATAACGATGAGGCTTCTTCACTCCACCAGTAGTTGGTGCAGACTTCCTTGCAGCCTATAAGATGCAAAGAAACCACTATCAATTAGATGGTATTATAAGATAACCACTCACAAAATCAATTATCCTTCTACAATTAAAGATGGAAATCAAACTCTCCATATAAATAATCAGCAACGTGCTTCCATTGATTCATCCCAAACAATAAGAAATTTAACTCATCTTCGTAAAACAAATGTCAAAATTCTCTCCTAATTCCAATACAATATACACAAACATAGAATCAATACATATAAATTAAAAAAAAAAAAAAAAAAAGATGCATATATTCGAAAAGTTTTAAGATAAAAAATGTTGGGCTACAGGCTACAGGTTATAAAATACCTTGGTGGCCAACTGCTTCCTGGGGGCCTTCCCGCCAGTGGATTTGCGAGCAGTCTGCTTCGTACGTGCCATTTCCCAAACTGAAGAAGACGATTTAGCTGAAACGATATCAAACAATTGGTGAGATAGTTGTGAATTTATCGAGACATAAATTAAATGCTGAAATCGAAATCATAATACGTGATTAGATCGAACAGAGGTCCTGGCCTAGGGTTTTCTTCCCAACTCTCTACAAACAGAGAATTAGGTTTCAATTCAGCAGATATTATAAACCGCGTAACGGACTATTAAACTTACTGCGTCCCAAATCAAAAATAGTACGTAAACATAAAAATTTTGATACAAATGTATTTAAATTTTATTTATTTATATTTTAATTATTAATAATAAATAAAAATATAAATGATTTATATTTAATTTTTATGTCGATCTAAAAAAAATCGTTCCAAATTAAATATATATTTTGGAGACCAAATAAATTTTTAATATTTTTACATGCTATTTTTATTTTCTGACATAAAAAGTTTCTTGTATTATATTTTATATACATCTTTCACACTAACAATAATTTAATAGTAAAAATAATACTCCAGTGCCATCAAATAAGAATTGACAAACACTTGATTTGAAATAAAAATAATAAAATAATCTTTTGTTTTCTTAAACAGACTAAACAATATATTTAAAATTTTGGTTTTTTTTAATTATTATTTCCTTCACCGTGTCTAAAAGTAAACCATTCGTTCCTCGCTCAAATTACAAGTACTGGTTCAATAAATTTAGAAAAGTCTCATGATTTCTAAAAAGAAAATATCTAAATTGTTAATTATAATAAAACCAAATTTTATTAAAATTTGAGTTTTTAAAATATATTCTCTCCATCCTCAAAAAATGAAAAAAATTTATAAATTTTACACATTAATAAAAGCAAAATAAAATAAATCCAAACTTTTTTTAGTGGTCTCGTAAAATTGATAAAGTGATGATTAAATTTATTTTTATACTAATGTATTCCCTTAAATGATATAATTTACTTTATATATTTTATCTTATCATTTTAGTGACAAAATAATTATACATTTAACCATTTTTAAGGACGGTTCTCTACACATGCTACAACATTTAAATTTTGTTCTTTTTTTGGTCCTTTTCAAATATATTTACTAACTCAACCTATTTATTTACATTATAGCTCAATAAATGAATATTAGTACATTTATTTAGGTTATGTTTATTTGTAAGTATTACACTTAAGTTATTAAGACTATTAATTTTAAGTATTTTGTTTGTTTTTAAATTCGAGTTTGGGACTATTAGTCCTCGGATTAAAAAATAACTTAAGATGTGATATTATTCTACCTGATATTATGGTAGGATTAAAAATTGCTAGACAAAATTAACCTCAACCTTTTTCTAAAATGACTATAATATCCTGTAATTTCTGTTATTATTACTGGGGTAGGGGTGAGGGTGTATATATAATCAATAAATATTATACTTTTTGATGTATAAATAAGTTTAAAATATGTTATTATTGGTAATGGTATAATAGTCCAGACAATATTTTTTAATCCAATACTTTAATTAATTCTGAAAAAAACAAACATATAACATTTAATTATTTTAAGTAATCTCATAAATAATCACATAAAAAACAAACACGTGACACTATTTAATTCTCAAATTAATAATGTTAAAACTATAATCCTTAGAAACAAACATGTTGTTAGTAAAAAGCCAAGAAATGTTATCATATAAGGTAAAGTTCTAATAGCAAATTAGCAGGGTTAAATGCTTTTTCATCACTGTCTTATAAAATTCGACTTTACAGATGGATAATCGAACTTTTTTTTTTCACAAATCAACTCATTGTACTTTAACTTTTTAACAAAAAGTTAAAAAAAAACTGTTAAAAGCTTTGACTTTAACGGAACGGTGTTAAGTCAGCTGCTGAGTTGTCCAAAAAAAGCTTACGTGTCAGTTAGTATACGACATGACAATTATGATGTGGATTTGGAGTAAAAATTTTATGAAAAAATAGAAAAAAAATTAGCCAAAAAATAAGAAAAAAAATAATAAAATATATTTAATTATTTTTGTAATTAATATCAAATAAAATTTTATTTATAATTAAGTCATTTATAAAATATAAAAACTAAAAGTTTGCTAATATATTTAATTTTTTTAATAAAAGTAATAATTTTTTATTAAAAAAAAGCTGCGTTTTAATTATTTTTATTAAAAAAATAGCATTTTTTAATAAAAATTAAAAAAATATTTTTATTAAAAAAAGCGCATTTTATTTTTTATTTTTTAAAATCTATGCTTTTTATTTTATTTTTATAAAAAAAAACTACGCTTTTTTATTTTTATTAAAAATCGCATTTTTATTTTATTTTATATTAAAATGTAGTTTTTAAATAAAATATATTTTTTATTAAAAAATTGATATTTTTTAATAAAAATAATTAAAAACGCAGCTTTTTTTAATAAAAAACTAATAATAACTTTATTAAAAAAAATTTAAATATATTAGCAAACTTTTAGGTTTTATATTTTTAAATAAGCTTAATTATAAATAAATTTTATTTTGATATTAATTACAAAAATAATTAAATATATTTTATGTGATACCTCAAAATGATATACATCACCCATCTTGGATCGCCAGATACATAGTATGTAATTCAAATACACTTAATTATACAACCGTTGTGTATATAATATCGACAAAACATAAACCATGAGTTTGAATACAAATATTGTCTACTAGAGATTATACAAACTCAAAAGGAGTCCTCATTACAATTATTATCACACTATTTCACGTAATAGTGAGGACTACTAATGATATCCTCCGGACCATCACTCCGCTCCCCGACTCGTCTAAATCATATATTCTCATTTTCTCAAGAATAAAGATGAAGAAAGGGTGAGCTCAAGTAATTTAATAAGAAATATTATGACTAAGATAATGCGAATAAATTATCATTAGCCTCCAACAATGTTAGATTGATAAAATACAATATAGACATCAAGTTTACCTCGCAGCGAACAACAAGAATCCATTAAAAGAGTCAAGAGAATAAAATCTACTATCTTTTATGATTTAAAAGTTTTTCATCACTTTAATCGCTTGAGACTCACCAATAAATAATCCACATCATTAAATCATCCCCGCACTACAAAGCTAATGATATTCTTTAAGATCACGACCACGAATTATCCATGCACTACAAAGCCAAAGATAATCGTGTTTTCATCAACTATCCCCGATCATGCCATAAAATAATTCATCTTTGCTCCTCGGTCAAGAGAATCCATAGCTATAATCATACCAAAACTCGTCCATCAATGCACTACGGCCAATGAGGACTTTTAATTTTCACATCATTTGTAACATTACTGGTCTTGATTATACCGAATAATCCTCGGTCATAATCATACCAAGTCCATCTATGCACTAGTGCCACAGATGACTTTCAACATAACATAAACATGAGGATGATGACAATGATATAAGAATTCAATTAAACAAGTTCAAGAATTAATTTGTCCAGAACCAATAACGTCCAAATTGTCAACACGATACTTCTTTGTAGAATAAAATTCAAGAATGCTCGTAAGAATATTTTCATGAAAAATACTTTGGATGAAGCGCAAATATCAAGGATATTCCACTAATTTCATGGAGTATATAAGTCAAAATTTTAATCAACTCAATATAATAATCAATGGAATAACAAAAGATATCACCATGCATGCAGATTGCCAGATAGACGCTTATTCCAATGTAATAATAATAATCTAACCAGTCGTGAAATTCACAATCGATAAGATGTTACAACAGAATAATAAATGCGGAATAATAAATGATGGAACTAGGTCCCACAGATAAAGACGCATGTGATATTCCGAAATGTAATAATAAAGACTTTTAATAATAAAATGGAACCAGTGTTCTAAGGCGATAAAGATGGTGATATTCCGGCGAATAATAAAGACGAATAATAGAAGAATATCACCAAGTATAGGGTAGCCCGCGTATACAAGTTATTCCAACAGAACAATAAAGAAATGGAATAACAGAAGTTCTCTTCTTGAATACAAAAGAATAATATCCCTTACCGTAAAAGAAACTGAATATAAGAGTAGGAAAGTAGCAGAATACTTTTCTATAATTTCTCTATAATTTCTCTCTCTGGAGTTTCAGTGAATTTGTAAGAAATAATGAAGGAATGAGCTTCTATTTATAGAAAAAAAATGGAATGTATAGTAACTAACTCATGAACGATCCAGATTGATTCACTTTTAATCGGACGGTCCATAAAACTTTAAATATAATATATATATATATATATATATATATATATATATATAATATAAATAAAAAAATTTCCTCTACCAAAATCCACTATCAAATATATATATATATAAAATAATAAAACTTTCTTCCACCAAAACACACTATCAAATATATATACATATATATATAATAATAACACTTCCTCCACCCAAAATCCACTATCAATTATATATATATATATATATATATATATATATAATAACATTTTCCTCCCCAACCCAATTTTCGGATTTCATACATCACATGTGGGCCCCTATATGTGGTCCCCACATGTGGGCCCCACCTTTATAAAAATTTCTCTACCTATTTTTGAAAAATGGGTAAATAGGAATTCATAAAATAAGCAAACTTTATAAAAATCACCTTAATAATTTTAACAATATTTATCATCTTTATTATAATTCACAATATTAATCGACTGTGTCGTTCCTGGAAAGATGGGGCTTTCCGATAAGGATTTCTCCCCTATCATGTGCAATTAAATGACCAAACCTCTCCTCGATGTAACTTCTAGACATCGTTAATATTGCAAATAATAATATTAATAACTTTGTCATCTCAATTATTGATTTTAACAATATATGAAATATCGATAATAATTGAATCAAATAACGTGAGATACTATGCAACAACTATTGTAGCAATAATTGAACAAAACTGAGTGACTTCTCACATAAATATCAATAATCAATACCGTGTTACTACTACGCAACAACGCCAGACATCTTATTTTTTTACTACCGAAGTAGTTCAACAAGATCAACCTGTAAAACTTCCGCCGTTATTTTCAATAAAATATTTTTATCGCTTTTCTCAATCCGATGCAATAATTCCGTTGTGGGGTCCACCAATGATTGTCTTGATTCGTCACGAATATTTCCTGCTTAAAACGAATATTCCCTACCAATCGAATATAATATGAGAACTTGCAGATACTTTGCAAAATTTATAAATATTACCCACAACTATAACATTATCTCAAATTCACACCATAATATAAAAAAAAATTATTTCGAGAAAATTAATTCTTTATTCATAAAATCTGGGGTTTAACATTTTATTATTTTTTGGCTAATTTTTTAAATTTATATTATACTTTAAAATATTTTTTTCTATTTTTTCATAAATTTTTTCCTCCAAATCCAGATCATCATTGCCACGTCGCATACTAACTGACACGTAAGCTTTTTTTGGACAACTCAGCAGCTGACTCAGCACCGTTCCGTTAAAGGCAAAGCTTTTAACGGTTTTTTTTAACTTTTTGTTAGAAAAGTCGAGTACAGTGAGTTAATTGTAAGAAAAAAAGGTTCAGTTATCCATCTCAGAAATCGACTTTATATAGATACGTTGGATCGAAAAAACATTTAACCCTAAATTAGCAATTTATTAGCTTACATATATAACTACGCCTCCACATTTTAAGGGGTAAGTTGGAACAAATATTATCATGTTACAAACAAATAGTTTAAAAAAAGGATAAATACATTTTTGGTACCTGTACTGGGACCCGACTTACAAGTTGGTACCCAAAGTGAAAAAACTTACAAAATGGTTATTGTACTAGAAAATTGTTGCAATCCGTTAAACAATAGGGTTTCATCCATGTTCTGTTTGAAAATTTGACAGGTCAGATGCAAAGGATGACATGACGATGACTGGGCAACAAAGCTTAATTGATGTGTATTTCCCATTTATAAAAGATGATCAGCAAAAACCGAAAAGATCCAAGCTCGATATTTGGGGGGAAATTTTTTTAGGGTTCTTCTCATTCTTCCTTCTTCTCTCGCTCACCAAAAACCGAAGAGATTGAACAACAAAAACAAAGAGCTCGATATTTGGGGAAAAAAAATTAGGGTTCTTCTCTCATTCTTCCTTCTTCTCTCATTCTTCTTCTCTCATTCTTCCTTCTTCTTCTTCTTCGGGTTTTCAGTGTTTAATTGAAAGGATGAGCTCGTCTTGGAGTGGAATTATAAATGAAATCGAGGAAGAAGATTGTAGTTCATGCAACAAAAATGAATGGATTACACCAGACTTCCCAAGTCGGTGTCACTGTGGAGCAATGATGCAAATGTGGGAGGCAAAGAAAGATGGAACAAAACATCGAAGAAGGCGATTCATTGGGTGTATTAATTATCGGGTAAGATTTTGGAAAGATGTTTTTTTTATTTCTTTTTATATGATTCTTGTTGAAAATGGCCGTGTGTTCTTTGTGTAATAGAGACGAGAGCTTATCTGCGGTTTCTTTAAATGGTACGATCCACCATTTCTGAACGAGCCAAAGATGTTATTGAAGATTTGACATTAAAGTTGAAGATGAGCAGAGAGATGTTGGTTAAATTGAAGAATGAAAATAGTGAGAAGACCAAGGATTGGAAAGAGTTGACAGAACTTGATTCAGTGAAGACATTGGAGAAGGAGGTTAAAAAGCTAAAGAAGATTACCGTCAAAGCTCAACAAAAGGAAAAATGTTTATGGTTTCTTTTAATTTGCTCATGGATGTTAGTTGGCTGGTGTTGTTGGGGTTAAAATTTGAATGAATGATGCTTTGTTTTAATGTATTAGTTAGGTTGAAGGTTTATTTCTGGTGGTGTTTCAATGGATTTTGATGTTTGGTGTTTTAATGAATGCAGGATGTTGTTGTTTCAATGAATGAATAATGTTGCTGTTTCAATGAATGAATGATGTTCTGTTTTAATTAATGAATGAATTGCATGCTCTGTTTCTTGTCTTTCTAGTTTGTTGTTGTTTCAATGCTCTATTTTTTGCAAATTAAGGAGGCTTTAATAGAGGCTGGTGGCAAGTATGCTAGGATTGTTTCAGTAGTGAACAAGGTTGCCTGCATTAATTAATTATGAATGAATGGTATAGACACTTGTGGGGACAATCCAACCATTTCAATGAAAATAACTACCATTAACAATATCCATGATAAAAAAGGTCTATTACAGCTCCCATTAACAATATCCAATGAAAATAACAAAGGTCTTCCCTTGACTACCATTAACAATATCAATTGGCATCTGCATTTGACATAACCAAGCACAAGCATAACCAAACACACTGTCCAAACTTGATGTTGCCCAAAAATCTTAAATATTAAACAAAGTTCTTAAATATTAAACAAAGTTCTTAATAATTAAACATTGATATCTCATGTTCCTACTGGCTTCCAACTTAATCTCTCATGTTCTCCAACTGACTTGACTGATTAACTGTTTCTATTGTGCTTGAAGTTGGTGGATTGTTGCTTTATGTAAGTTTGGTTCTATACATTCTTGTAGCAGGAGGTGTGTTATTTCTGCTTGATCCATCTTGATATATGACTTTGCCTAGAGTTGGCATCTGCATTTGACATAACCAAGCACAAGTATGGTTACATATGAAAAATGACAAATAAAAGTAAATGAAATACTTGCAATTTAAAAAAGTTTTAACTCACAAAAACTAAGCCAGAGTTGTGTCCATTTATATTATCTATAACAGCTCCCTCAGGACTAACATAAACACCATATCCTGCTGGTACTTTAGCGCGGGTCTTTATCCTCTTAACTTGCAACTTTGGTTGAGAAGTAAAGAAAGAGAAGTGTCACTTAGAGTTTAGTGAATTGATTGAGAAGTGTCAAGATAACTGAAATTGATTGATATAACAATACCTTGTTTGAATTACCAGACTGCACTATGTCATTGTTACAATTATTTTTGGAAAAAGCGATGCGGTCTGACTTTTCCTCTTGAATCTCGCCGCTTTCTTTTTAAAAGAAAACAATAATATTTAACTTAGGTAAACAAAACTGTGGAAGTAAAAATAATGTAACATGCTATAATACTTACATTGCTTGACTGAAGTTCATCTATTCACCCTCACGCAGGATGATTACCCTTATTGTGCCTCGTCATGCCTACATTTTGAGCAATGCATTTTCCTTCCTTCCTCATTATCCTTGTAGGATTTTTTGGATTCGCCCATCCTTCTTTCCTTCTCATTTTCTTAGGTCTTCCTTGACTTTATTGCATATTGGAGGAGGTAACATCTTCCTCAAAACTTGTTTCACCCCAAAAACGCTTATAACCTCTAACATGTGTGTGTAGGCTTTTAGGTATGTTTCCTTCTTGTACCGATGAGCAAGATAAGTTTCGTGCTCTTCCTCCCCGAAATATATTCTTTGAAATTGCATGAAAGACATGGAATCCCTGTCAAATCCCACTTTCTGCAAGTGCATGTCTTCTGGTCAATGTTAACAACATATGTGTCTCTTCTCATCTTAACTTTGGCCCGATTCCCCCACCCCATGTATAACAATTCCCAGACTCATCAATAGCTTTATCGAAGCTTTTTTTCGATCCTAGGACATATACTATCACCGCTTCTTCATTGCATCCCTTTTAGTGTGGAGCCTAATCATAACTTGGCTCCTTATTTCTTCTAACATATCAATACAATTCATCCATCTTGCTTTCACAATCCAAGCGTTAAAGCATTCGATATGTTATTCTCCACCATATCTCGATTTGCATCTGATCTTAAAAAAAGCCTTGCTCCATACCTTAGGATTTAGTTCTTGAAGTTTATCATGTGCATCCTTGTTGAGTCTATTCACCTCTTTCATGTTTCTCTTGAACTCGGCCTTCATATGTTGACATTGATCTTGCCTAAAAAGCCTTCCTTAATCTTTAAGGATGAGAACTTTTTTCGAATTTTGCAGATATGTGTCTTGAACAATTCCTATGTTCAAAGAAAAGGAAGAAGTTCATCGATAAGAACTTTCAACCCTTTTTGTTGATCATCGACCACTTTGCCACCCCGACCTATCACCTCCTCCGTGTCTTCAACCAACAATTTTAGAAACCATCTCCAACTATCGGTGTTTCGGTCTCCACAATAGCCCATGCGATAGGATATATTTGATTGTTCCCATCTCTACCCATGGTTTGAGATCGGTTTATCCCCAACAATGAATCTTAAGGAAACATCCATCTAGGCCAATTATGGGTCTACATCCTCAAGCCAACCCCTTTTCAAAGCATGAAGACATACATAGAACCTCTGCGCAGTAAGGCTGATCCGTAGGATTGCTTCTGTGTGGAAGAACATCAATTGTATTGTTCTTGTTGGACTTGATCAATTCAATGGCATAATCCCAAATTTTTTCATAGTGTTCCACTAGTAAATCCCATGCATTGCTTAAAGCCCTGCTTCTAATCCTAGAACATTTGCAAAGTGTAATGTCCAACTGAAACTTCCTCTTGATCTCATCTTGCATGTCTTTTAACTTTCACTGAGGATTTTTTCTAATTCTGTTGCCATAAAACTCAGCCATAAATTTGACTGATCCCTTCCTGTTTTTGAAAAGCCTACCGCTACAAGTATGTTTTTTCTGGTATGTCTTAACTTGCAGTGTCTCGGAGGAGCCATCCATTCGCTTACAAACAACTTCCAACGACATTTTGGTTTTTACACTGAAATGAAACTTTTTCCCGGTATTTCTAAGGTACCTTACATCTTTTCCTTTTCCCAAACAATATCCTCTAATAGCCTCTCTCGAATTCACGAGGTCCACTAAACATCATTCCAACACGTAAGTCAATATCTTTCCTCTCGGTCGGGGTGAAATGTTATCATTACTCTTTCCACATTCTTTTCCTACTTAGCCTTATCCGGTTGATCTACTTCTTCAAAGATCTTCACTCTCTTCATCCATGTACCTCAACCGATCTGAATCTTCATATTCACTACATGACCACTCCTTATCAGTATCATCTGTATCTCTTCCATCATCATTAGAATTTGCAGTCTGTTGTTGCTGAACATTGTCATGTGTACCTGAGTGTAGATAAGTCTCATCTTCCTGTGTACTTGTCTGTACATTAGTCTCATTTTCAGCCTCCTTTTCTCCCATCTCTTGCAACTCAATACCACCAAAGATCATCGGGATCTCCAACCTCTTTCATTTGTTTAGTATACTCCTTAAATTTTGATCTTGCATTTTGGTACTCTTCATCATTGCTTAATTGTTCATCATCACCAACAAGTCAAAGATCGTGAGTCCTCGTAACTTTCATCACTAATGAAGTCACCATCCACAGCATTGTTCCCCTCAGGATTCACCCCATTGTTCTCCTCATTTTCATTTTCTTCGAGCTTACTAAGTAGATCAAGGTTCTTCAGATAATCAGGGTGATCCTCGTCAAGTTTATGATCCACAAAAACTTTTACAGTCATATCTTTTGCAGAAGCTTTAATTAAATCTCTAATCGAATCATCATCATGAATTAATCTAAACCCTTCACCATATTTAAAGAAAACCGTAGCAGTAGTATGGTACCTTAATATATGAGCCATTTGTTCATTTATACGTGTAGTGCACAAGAAATCAGGATCAGTAGGGACAACCTTTTTCAACCCTCCTACATAGTGTTCTGTGGGCTCAGTGACAAACTCTCCACCATATCAGCATGAATTAATGAAATCATATCTCACTACTAAAAAAAAAAAAAAAACATAGATAGACTAATGATGAAAGGTGATACGAGCACAAGAAAGCACAAGAGGTGTTCTTATTTGTAGATTCAACACATATCATTAATTCAACACCAAGAGAACAAATTTTGGGAAAACGACCACAAACATCCAACAAGGTGGGCATTAACCACATAAAGTAAGCATAAACAAAGATTAAGTTCAAAATCTAGAAGCACTGGAACAAATCTTTTAACACTCGAAATAAGAGTTTGGGTGCTTACTTAAAATGGAACACACGAATCAAAAATAAAGGTTTGAGTGCTAACTTTTTGTTGTCGAACAAATTTGGGGATATTTAAATCTGGCCGAATCGACTATAAGGCTTGAATCTCTGAATCTCTGGATGAGATCGACTTCGAAGCTCTTCTCTCTCTGTATTGTCTCTCGCGTTTAATCTTTCTCCCTAACCTTTATGTCACGTGAGAAATATTATTCCCTCAATATTGATGTGTCTAAGGTCATATATATATTATTATCCACGCTTGAGGAAGCCACATCGTAATTTTTCCATCTCTACTACGTTAATAATTTTTAACGATTATTTCAAAATTGTAAAGTACAAGCACCAGATCTGAATAATTTTCGAGTATAATAACAAGTTTGTAAGTTTTTTCACTTTGGGTACTAAATTATAAAACGAGTCCCAGAACAGGTACCAAAAATATATTTATCCCGTTTAAAAAATAAGAAGCTCCACGTTCTATTTGGACTTTAACTGCAGTACTCTATCCACTTTTCACACCCAACTCCCAACTCCAATGTTCAGCCCACCCTTCTTTGTCAATTACATAAAGAATAGAGTATCAGCTAAAGGGAGAGAGACAGTTTTGCATATAACTTCATAACTTGTGCGAAAAAATGAAGTTTATATTAAAATGAAAACTTAACTAAAGGAGTATTAATTACATAGATTGCACTATTTATACAAGATTCAACAACTCGATGGGAATAGAAATAACAGCAGAAGTTGCAAACAAATCCCAAACATTATAACTCCATAAAAATCTCATCAATCAAGTTCAACTGAAAAAAGGAATTCAGATCTAATAAACCAAATACGTAAAAAAATCATTTGCATTCATAAAACTAGTAGAGAACAGACGTACCAAGCCAAATCAACTACACTAATTCGTTAGAAACATTAAAATTTGCAGGATCCACAAACACTTTGTACACCAACTAGAGAAATTCCAACTTTTTGATACATAATACTGTATGGATAAAGAGTCTTTATCGAAACAATCTATCTAGCTCTGTTGTTTTGCTAATTAGGCCGTAGCTTTCTTAGCTTTCTTAGCAGGAGATGACTTTATAGACTTGGGCTGCTTGGCTTTTGCTTTGGCTGGTGCTGCTCTCTTCTTCGTTTTCTGGACTGCCTTTGCTTTTGACCTTGCTGCTGCTGCTGCCGTTGCCGGCGCCTTTGCCTTCGTCTTCTTCACCGCCTTCTTAGCTAGTTTCACTGCCTGAGATTTCTTTGCTGCTTTCTCCTTCGATGCAATTTTTGCGGCAACAGACTTGGCTTGGTCAGGCCGCTTCTTCGCTGCAACAGTCTTTGGAGCCTTGGTTGTGGCCTTGACCTTCTTACCAGATTCGGACAACTTGTACGAGGCCTTCACTCTGATCAGTTTTCCTTTAGAAGCAGAATTCTTCAACTGGAGACCTAAAATTTTCCTGAAATTCTCTGGTAGCGCTGATTTATGCTTCTCTTCTATGTACTTTCCGATCGCATAGGGACTTGAACCGCCTTTCTCATTCAAGGCTGATAGAGCTTCCTTGATCATCTGCAATCCATGCCAGATATTAATCTCATTCACAGTTCTAGGTATATAAACTATTTTGGATATAGATCAAATCAAAATGATATCGAGACTGGTATCAACGTCTAAATTTAGCCAATAATCCGCTTAAATTACTGAAATTGAATTAAAATCATAAACGAATTCGACAAAATCCGTTATACATGTAAACATGTATCATATACATATTAATCGTACATATTTATAAACGCTCTTGATTATACAGAATTATACCTCAAAATACGGAGGATGAGAAACATTTTTGACGGATCTAGGTTTCTTCTCCTTTGGAGCCTTAGGTTTTTTCTCCTTGACGGGCTTCGACTGCTCCTTGGCGGCAACCTCCGTCATAGGTTGCTCAACGGTGGCGTTCACAGCTTCTCCAGGGGCCGACATCTCCAATCACACGAAACTGGAAACTGGAAACTGGAAACTGAAAGTGTAACTAAATTGCTCAACTCTGATGGTTTTCCAAATGTACATTTTCGCTATTTATATCAAGGGAATGGAATTTGGTAACGATTTTATGTGATTATGATTAGTCAATTCGATATGACACGGATCGCCAAACTTTGCAAGGAGAGAGCTGAGACGTACACGTGGATACTAAAATAATCGTTGATTATCCCGTAAAAATGCTTTGGGCCTAATGAAACCTTTGTTTCTTGTTTTCTTCAACAATGGCGTGGGTGTGTGTTTTCTCGCTGGTTTGGTGATTAATTTTCTGATACTTTGATTGCTGAGATTGGAATTAAGAATGTTTAGATGATAATGTGGGTTGGTTGAATGAGGAAAAATGGTTATAAAGAATTGCTGCATGCATGTGTTTTAGAAGCATCAAATGAATATTTTTTACTCATTTTTATCCTTTAAATCTTTTTCTAAAAAAATTATATATACACAATGAAAAATCAGTTAAATGTTTTGTTTTTCTTACTTCCATTAATTCTAACAAAAACTCAAAAGATGGCAACAATAACAATATAACATGCATGCATGTTAGATAGTAGTAATATTAATTAGCTTCACTTTTTTTAATTTATACTATCTTTTTATTAATTGAAAAACATATTTATCCTTTTCTATTACACAAATGAACGTTTAACACATTTCATATCGAATGCAAAAAAAAAAAAAAAACATTACATTATTTGATCACTCAATAATTATATGATAAGTTTTAATTCACACCATTTCATTTGTATTAATTATATCTTAAAATCACTATGTATTATTCTATATAAGAATAATAACTTTATTATTTGTTTATATAAAAAATCTATTAATTAGTTTTATTTGTGAAATAACAATACATATTACAATTTCAGTTAATAATCTGATGTGACTACTTAATATTTACCGTTTAGTATAACCGTGTGGTAATCAAGTTGGTTGCATTATATTAGGAAGTTTCAGCATTTAATTTTATTTTTATAATTAATAATTATAATAATAGATATAAAAATTTGTCGTCAATCTCTCAATTTCATGTGTGTTAAGATTCAATTAATCAATATAAAATTTATTAAAAAATAAATTTAATATTAACCGGTTCCATTATATTAAAATCTGACCAAAACAAAAGTACAAAACGGTTATGAGGCAGGAAGACAACAAATACTACTCAGCAGACCGCTGTAGAAACCAGCACTTGATCCCAAAAGCTCAAACGGCGTAGTTTACATATTAAAAATATGAAAGCGCTGACGCTTTCCCTCTGTCCCAAATCCCAATAATAGATTTCTCCCGATTACAAAATAATACTGTATCTGTTCTTAAAAGATTTCTTAAAATATTATCCTTTAAAATTTTGATATATACATTAAAAAAATATTATTTATCAAATAAAATTTATTTAATTTTATTCAAACTTGTTTCTAAAATTATTACTCGTAATTGTGGTTAAAAAAAAAAAAGAAATATTAATAAAAATAAATAATTTATTATACTCAAAAAAAAAATATAAAAAATTGCGTATTTAATAAAATAAAAAATTTTTAATATTCCAACGATCTAGCAACGGAGGGAGTACAATCAAAACATAGTCAGAGGCATCTTCCCCAACAACTCCATACTCATCTTGCAATACAAAGCAACAAAAAAAGGTACCGATCGTGTCTCTCCTCTCCGGTAAGGCTAGTCAACTATTCTATTTTCTCGATTTAGTTTCTTTTCTTCAACATTTTTTATTTTTTCGATCTCTTTGCAAGTTCCTCTTTTCTTACCTACTGACTTTTTATTCGATTTGAGCTCTCAACTTGCTAACTCTAGCTTCTGATTCTTGTATGTATATATTTACTGATCTATATTTGGTCTGATCTCTGGCTGTGAAGTTTATCATGTTTAATAAGTTACTGCTTTAATACTTTGTTCGTTAGTTACATATGATCCTAATGGATAGAAGAGATTCTTTAGATGTTTGATTGTCCCTGTTTAAAAAGTTAGGTTTCTGAATCTGGCGTTTCTGTTTTAAGGAATTGCAAATACTATATAATTATTAACTTGATTGGTCAAAATTAACTTTTTGACAATCACATCATACAAGCTCGAAAGGAACTGAGGAAGCCCCATATTGTTTCTATTTCAATTAAAAGATTTAAGGATTTAGAACCTTTGTTTTGCTTTGCAAAATTTGCTTGGCTCACTTTGCGAATTGTGAAATAAGTATTTAGTTAGCTACGACTCGATGAAATCATTGATTTTATTCTGTTCAAGCACATCAAGTGGTGACAATCTTATTAGATTTGAAGTGGGCACCTTCAATTCCTTGGTCGTTTCTGGTGACTTTTTTGAGTGGATGGGAGTTTAACCTAGGTTGATGCCTCTAGTAGCTTCCCTTAGGAAGACTAATAATCTTGGTCTTCTTCCCTTTGGTGTTCTGCTATATAGAAGAAAATTCTTAAGATCAGCATCTCAGATGGTTGTATGGGATGCGAGGCCTGTCTTGGGTTTGTAAGTGCTGTACAAATCAACAACACAGAATTTACAATATTTAGTGTTGTATTGACTAAAATTAAATAAATCTATGTCAATTTTGAGTTTGAAAATGTATTAAGTTGTCTTCAAAAAGCCAATAATGATTTTATATTTTATAAGGGAGTGAGTACTATTTTTGGAAGAAGATAACCTATCCCTCAAGTAATTTCTTGTGCCCTATGTATCACTTAAAAGCTTTTGAGTAAACATATTGCTGATATGGTTTTGATTAATTTGATTTGTTGTCCATACTCATGCCTCACTAGCTGACTATGCATATACTCATGGGGGTACTGATATTCTAGCAGTTGCAGAATATGTCAAGGCAAGTTAGAAACATTGTTAGTGAGGGTAGCCATGGTCTGTAATCTGTATACATGTAGAACTCCTTAGAGGGGGTAGTTTCATATCCCACTTGGGATTTTTCTAGTAGTAAGACTTGCCCTTTGGGATGGACATATTTTTTTTCTCATGAAATAAACTTCCTGCCTAAGCCAATTCAAACAAAACAGAAAAAAAAATATTCTGGATTTCAAGTTAATGATTTCGTCGAGGAAGCCAACAACTAATGCTTCTGTATATCAATTTAATAGTTCATCAGTCTTTTCTTTCTGTCTTTCTTTCTTATTGCTTACATTGATTGAATGTGGTATTCAAAACTGCAGGAACGGCCATTTTGGGTAGTTTTGCCTTTACATTGAGGGATGGTATGATCTTAAACTTCCTATAGTAGACTGATAAACTCTATACATAATGATATGCCTTGTAAGCTAATTGATGATAACTTTATGCTTTCAAAAAGTGAAACCCGCTTCTGGAAGTTATTTATTTATGTGTTGTGAAGTTCTAATTAAATATTGGTATTTCTGAAAGTGGGTTGGCCACGATACTGGTGCCATTGCTCTATGAACAGTTCCAGGCATTACATACTTCGGTTGCTAGCTTTTGTTTTATCATTTTTTTATAGAATAAAAGAGGCTTTTCTTAGAGGGACCTTTGTCCAAATTTCTGTTTTTATCCTCCAATTGCATGAAATAGAATATACATCACTCCGCTTAACTGATTTGTATGTTTATAAAGGAACACAATAATTTGACAATAAAGACTTTCATGGTCATCATGGCTGAGAGGGATTCTGCCATCCGAGAGCGGAATGTGGCTTTAGAGGAGAGAAAAAGGGCCTTCACTGAGCGCGACATGGCCATGCTGCAGCGGGATGCAGCACTTGCAGAGTATAATTCTACCATGCAAGAACGAGATGAAGCTATGGCTACCCTCCGTTTCAGGAGTAGTTCGGTGAATGACAATAATTTGCCCCCTAATCTCCCTGGAAATGGAGTTGTACACAGAGCTAAAAGTGTCCGCTATGACCAGCAAATGCACATGCCTGAAGCAGAAAATAGTCCAAGAGAAATTCTGACAACTGATGGCTTTCAGACAACCGAAGGTCCTTCTGTGGTTGCTAAACCGAAAAAGGTCAAGCAAACGAAGGAGAATAAAGAATTTTCAGGAAATCCGGTAAAGTCACAGAGGGTGAGTAACAGAGAAGATGAAAGTTCAAGTAAAGAGATATCCCCTGACACATCAAATGTTTGCAAAATTGAGCATGATTTGGGTGTCAATGAGAACTTAGATGGACAGCTTGTTGCTTGGAAGGATAATTTGGGGCTAAACCGGGTAAATTTTGATTATTCTGCTCTGCCAATTCCAATTTGCTCCTGCACGGGAGTACCCAAGTCATGCTATAAGTGGGGGAGTGGTGGGTGGCAGTCTGCCTGCTGCACGACCACCATGTCAATGTATCCCCTACCTCATGTGTCTAATAAGCGATATTCCCGAGTTGGTGGCAGAAAGATGAGTGGAAGTGCCTTTAATAAATTGCTTAATAGACTTCATGATGAAGGTTATGACCTGTCTAGTCCACTTGATTTAAAGAACCACTGGGCCAAACGAGGCACGAATCGCTACAGCACTGTAGAATAGCTTGTTCCTTCACATAAAGAGTAGGAAACCAAGAAAGAAGCCAGTGTTCTGAGTGATGTTGGGGGCTTAGAGTATTCATAGTTTTGTATGGCTATGAAGGCAACAGGATGCTTATTGATATATATTTATAGGTGTAGCTGCCACAGCACAATGCTTACATTGTAGAATCCCATTCTCCCTCCTTTTCTCTTCATAACTGGACTCAGCAAAACGAAAAGGTTTGCAAAATATTGTAATCTGCAGAAAACATTTGTAATGGACTGGATTCTTAGGAGGCAAAAGTAAGGATTTTCTATTTACTCCTACTCTTTCATCTATATCTTGTTTTTGCATTTTCATTTCTAGTTTGAAGTTTCTATCGCCCTTCCCCGGGTGTTGTGGCCTCAAAAGGTAATCTCTCATTTTTCCGTCTCCACCGTTTTCATACCCTCCACCTTAGATGATTCTTTTGGTTGAAGCAAATGCTATGGCTTTTCAAAGAGCACAGCATACAAGTTTGCCAGTTTCACTGGTTACTTGGATCATACTACCTCTGGCCCAGGTTTGTTTTGTTTTCCGTCTTTTAACCATTTTGCTCAGTTAAAAACAGATAAAGTAATATTTTTCAATCAGGGGATTACCACTTACTGATGATGACTAGATTAAAAATCCACCATTTCAAATGGGATCCAAGGAGAGAAGGACCTCTTGAATCCATCATTTTTACAAAATTACTAGTGTTTGAGTTGTACTTGTAGAGATTTCATGATTAGTTTTGATTTAATTAATTTTATGACAAAATATTTGCATGCAGTCGAGTCATTGCAGATGGAACTTGGGGAGCTGAAAGGAAGGCTGGCCGAGGTCAAAAGTAACAGTGATGAAAGTTGCTGCAGTTGGGCTTGAGTCATCTGTCAAGCAAATTGTAGTGGCCTCGGATGCCTTAGCAGCAACGAATACTCCGCTAACAATTAGAAAGGAATTAATGGAGAAGTTGATTTAGATTAGTTTGCATCTTTTTAGAGATGCCACAATTCACGCACAACTGCGCCCTGAGGCCGAAGTTGTTATTAATGATTGTTGAGTGCTTCTCCATCTAATGTTTGTTTAGTCATGGTCAGGATCAGATCTCCATCTAACGTTAGTTTAATCATGCATGGTCAAATCTGAATTCTTTAGTTTTTGTTTACCTGTCTCAATTTTTAATCTGTCCCTGTAAAATTCTAACACTTATTCTGTTTCAATTTTTTCCAATATTACGTTAATTTAGTTATTGCATGTTTCTTTTTTTTTTTACCTCGTTTTTAAAAATTTTAAATGATAAATACTTTTACCGAGATTTCAAATTTCAAGAAAAATGATTTATATGTGGAATATTTTGTAAAGAATTTGTCATTGAGTTTCTGACATTGTATTATCAATTAGACGTAATTAAAAATTTTAATCTTAATTAAAATGAAAAGATTGAGAAAATATAAAAGTGAAAAAAAATAATTTAATTCTCTAATTGAAAAAAAAACTCCAAAGTGATTTTTTTAAAAAATTTAGGATATTAATTCATATTTAAAATAATATAAACTTATTCATACAAGATGATAATATATGTATTTTTTTAATTATTTTTCAACCAATAAATAAGATAATCTTATACATTCATGCATGCTTGTGAATTTGTGATATGTACATTTAAGAAAGAAATATATTATGGATAATTGAAAGACTCATGTATTGTAATAAATTTGTGTGGAATTATAATTATAAAATTTATTGGATAAAATTATAAAATGACATCATTTATTACATATTTCTCTTAAAAAATTATCAATAATAATTATTTAGCTAACTGACAATCAAATTTTTATTATTATCATTATTATATTATATTATTAGTTTATATCATTATTACCACTAATACTAATTTTAAACTATACTATTTTATTAGTTTATGCTTTATTAGGAAGAGTTATTAATATATGAATCACATCTCATTTTCTCTTCTTTCAATTTACACATGATGTGGGGTCCAATATTAATGGATTTGAGAATCTAAAATATATTTTCTTCTCATCTCTTATTATTCTTTAAATTATTATTATTATTCCTTTTCTATTAAGAAAAGAAAACGAAAACTTCTCTATGTTTAGCAGTAGCACTAGCAGTAGCTCTAGCACTAGCACTCATGTCTGTTCTGTTCTTCTGCCAGTATAGTAATAAATAAAAGAATTTATATTTTCACAACTAAATTTAAATTTGATAGTTGTAAAAGCTCCTTCTCAAATACTAATAAATCATTTTGTTCCCCGATAATGATTGAATGAATGAATCCAGGCAGACTGATGAAATTTAAGATGAACTCCGGTTTGTCGGTTGCAGTTAAATTAAGAATAATATCTAAGACATGAATCATGACTGTTAATTCCATTCACAAAATCAGATTAAACTAAAATTATTTTCTACCAAAAAAGGCAGGCAAGATAGCTTAATTCCAGTTATGGAAATTAGAAAGAAGGCGCTGTTGGGCCTTCATCTTCGAGAGAGGGGCGGCTGCTATTTATCACCAACAAAATGATGATTTTGCTAGGGTTTCTGCACCAAATATTTATTCGAGTGTTTTATGAAGAGATTGAAGAAGCAAACAAGGTTTCCTTTCCTGGGCTAAATTTTGTCAGGTTTGCTTAATCAAATACTACTTCAAACTCATGAATGTGATGTGTTTCCTTACACTTTACTAATTATTTTTGTATGCATATTTTTGATTTTTAACTCTGCCGAAAAGGTAATGTACCAGTGAGAATTTTGGTTTGTTATTCTTGTTTTTATCATGTTTAATTTAAATGATGTTTTTGCAAGAATGATTTGTTACCATGCTTTTTTATTTTGTTTTCTTATGTGGAGAAAATCAAATAGGGTCCTTTTCCCCTGACAAACCATGGCCGCCTGCTTGAACTTTTCTGAGAAGTTGATTAGTAATTTGTATAGTAGTAATAGATAGAGCTGCTGTTATTCTTTGACAAAGCTGATGATAACGATACTTGTAGAATACGCACTCTGCTAATAAGCTAGTAGCAACATGGTAAAATAGGTATACTTGAAAACATCAATTTTCTGGTTTCAAAGAATGAGGAACTAGGTAAAAAATTAAAAAATTAGGTAAGTTGTATATGACGACTGACTATATATGTTTGTTTTTATGGGAATAAATAATTAAGAATGTTAATAAACTTAACATAATGCACTACTATCCATTTCTAATCCATAACAACAAATTATAGATGAATACAATACTCCATAAATTCATTTCCAACTCCACTCTTTCATATGTCCTGTAATTTATTTCCCGTCTGGATCATTTAAATGCCATTTGAGGAGGTTTTTCCTGCCATCAAACAGGTAAAGTTATTTCATCGTCCTTCAAAGTTGGTCTGGGAGCTCAGCATAATTCTCTGTTAAACCCATCCTGAGCATCAAACTTAAACAGTATGGGAACTGACAACCATCTCAAAGCGGATCCAAACCTATTGGATGGAAAGCTTTGTGTGAACCCAATCAAGGAAAACCCTCGTTACATTCCCCAAATTAAATGGGAATGTCCTCCCAAAGTAAGGTTGAGAGATGATATCATAATCGTTGCTTTACTTAAAGAGGCCAGATGATTTTTGTTGTTTTGACTTCTGTTCATAAGTTTGAAATTCACCAATTTCCTTGCATCATCTTGATTAACAGTTTACTTTGGATCCCAAGTGGTGTGTGGCCGCGGGGGAGGAAAGCAGAGAGGCAGTTGTTCAGAGGGATAGGCTTATACTGCTTGGAGAAGTTGATCCTACTCATTCTGCCATTCCTTCAAGGTAAAGTCTCTTGCTTCTCTCACTTTTATTCTGGCAGGGGGTTTCTCCCCTTTCAATTCCTGAGCTTATTCAGCACTTGATTTTCCATGTAGTCCCTCCGGGCCAATATACATGAGTGAGTACCATGATGACAGGAAAACACCGCTCATCCCACTAACTCCCATCCAAGAAGAGGAAGAAGCAAATCGTCCAACTGATACAACACCACCATTCTGGACTGCTGCTAGCTCCAAGTCGGGCCAATCAAAAGGTATGTTACCATCTGGCCATCTCAACACACCCCATTGCAATGCTCCTGAATCTTTAAAGCAACCTGCTAATGGACGACCTCTGTGTTATAGTACCTGCTATACAAGGAGATATGATGGCCGCTGCTGCTGCTGGCGCGGCAGCTGCATTAACTGCGTTAACTCCATATTTGAAGAGCAAAGATGAGGGAAATGTGATTGACACAGACTTGCTGATACAATTCCTTAACAACCCAAAAACAGTTGAAAAGTTGATTAATGAACATGGTGGCCTTTCTAATTCTGGAAGTGAACAAGCGTCCATGCAGAATGACATAACGTCATCAGTTTCCTTGCCCAGCTCCAAACCCGATAAGGTGATGAAGACAAATATTAATGAACATGGTGTACCTGCCAATACTGGTGTCAACATCTCAGGATCCATGGCAGTGAGTCCTTCCATTTCCTTTCTCAGCGCCAAACCTGAACTGGTGATGACGAATTCGACACATGTACAAGTACCACCTACTGCACTAGCAACCATTTCCATGTCACCACAATTTTCCTTGCCTATAGGAACAACCATCAGTGAGCACAGTGCACGTGCCAATACCAGTGTGCGCATCTCCGCGCCCAAAACAATGACTCCTTTCGTGCCTTTTCCCATCTCCAAACCTGAGCTGAAGATACTGAAATTGACTGATGAACATGTACCAGTACCACCTCCCAGAGCAATAACCATTCCCATTGCCAGGTCACAATTACCTCCTTTGCGCAGTGTCACAGATGATATAATGTTAAACAAGAACTTGATCAATGATCGTAGACAGCAATCCCCTTTTCAAAGTTCTCAGTTAACTGGCTCAACGCCAGTGGCACCATTGGTTCCCTTTCCCAATTCAGAACCTAATTGGTTAAAGTATAAGAGACTGATTAATGAATATGGGGCCTCTGATAGAACAAGATCTGAACTCATGCCTGGGACAAGGCCTGTGACTCCATTGGTTCCATTTTCTTTCCCCAAGAATATGTCTGTATTACCAATGGCCAACATGCAGCCTACAGCTAACGCGTTGCAGCATATGAGGCTACTTTCATCAGGTGTTTGCCAACCCCTTTCTTTGGGGGATCTTCACCTGGATCTTCACCTGCATCTAAGGTCTGTATGGGGAAAATCTCATGGCATCAAAGTTGTTTTATAAAACTCACAGACATTTGGTTTTGGTTTGAAAACCTTCCCTTCAAGGTCTGATATTTTGTTTATATTATTTTTGGCCAAAATGGCTAACCCACATCTTACAGCTAATGGGTTGCAATCTACTTTGCATACGAGGCCATTTTCATCAAACGTTCGCTCACATCCTTTGTTAGGAGGAACTGTTCCACCTATGCCTGGGACAAAGCTCATGGAACCATTTGTACTACTTCCTTCCCCAAGGACTGATATGTTTGAATTGCCAATGGTTAACCCGCAGCCTACAGCTAATGTGCTGCAGTCCGGTTTGCATAGGAGTCCAGTTCCATCAGCCTTTGTTCAGTCACCCCCATTCGTAGGAGCAACAGCTCCTTCGGTGAATCACGACAATTGCATTAATAGCCTACTAGCTGGCTTACTGAATAATCAGATAGGAAGGCCAGAACTGGTGCAGAACATAAATTCAAGTGCATGTATGCCAAAGCATCACAAGCCTTGCAGGTACTTTAATGGACCGAGGGGATGTCGAAATGGCTCCAGTTGCCAATACCAGCACATTATGTCAGATCGACCCACACCTTCTGGAGTATCAGAGCCACCACCAAGTGAAAAACGAATGAAACTACATGGGGTCCATGGGGAAACTAGTGGAAGGATGTAAAAGGAAAGGTGGTTGCATTGAATTTTCAATGGATTGTAGAAGGAAGAATTTTGGGAAGAAAGAACAGCTTTTCACAGGTACAGTCTTCTATTTCTTCCTTGTTCTAGACTTTCTTTTCATTAGACTTGATAGTTGGAGAAACTTTTCTTAGAAAGTTTTGTCTTAAGAAATCTTTAGTTTTGGTTTTTGCAAAGCATCAGATCTAATTATATGCTTGAACGTTTGCGTATTTTTCGCCTGCCTTTATGAGTATCTAGGTCTTCTGACCAATATGGGCATGGGTTTGTGCTTATGAATGTTAAGCATGATTGTTTTTCTGCCTTTAGAACAAGAGCTGATATTACAAGTGCAGAAAATGTCATTCCACCACAAATAATGCAATAAAAATTGTACCAAGTTCAACAAGTATTGTGCATTTGAGCAGGAATGATAATTTTTGCTCAAGAAATATCTTTTCCCTAAGATACTCCTCCATTAAGTAGATGGAATAAATGATATGATATGATTGACCAGCGGAGTAATTAGTTTGTTTGCTACGAGTCTACGACCCATCCTATCAGACAGACTGACCATTTCCGAGGTATGCATTCTTCGTACCCTAGGAGGATGAGACGGGAAGGTTATTAAACCGTTATTCCAAGCTGTAGTCAAACTGAACAATGTACTATATAAACTATGAAAGCCTATCCTGTCAGACTGACCATTTCCTTCATCGTAACCTAGGAGGATGAGACGGGCAGGTTATTAACCATTATTCCAAACTGAACAATTGTAGTATAAACTATGAAAACTTTTAATAAAATGACGGATATCTTAAATAGATAATTAAATAATACTCCCATCACTATTTAATGGGGTTTATTTAAATTTTAGGGTTTCTAAAACAAATGTCCTCAGTATATCCTAATTCTTAAGAATAACCATCTCTATCCTCGACTTGGAGATTAAAAATTTAAGATATAGAAGCAACATGAAGCCATAAGGAGTTACTGACATACTGTGGTCAGTGTCTAATCCACCAATAATATTTTTTTGACAGTAATGGAAGGTTTATATATTACCCTAGTGATAATATATGAAAATATGAATGATGAGAAAGTGAGTAAAGTTGTGAAAATCTAAACTTAGTCAAATGCACACTAGCAATCTTTAATTCTGCAATATTCGCAGTGAATTACCACAACTGAGAAAATGGAAATAAATCTTACTCCAATAACAAGCAGAAAATGCTTCACATAGTATATGTCTATGCATAATGAATAATAAGATGGCCATAAATTCCTGAATGAAAAGGGTGTAGCAAATCCTAGAAAACACGTTATAGGCTCACGCGCAGATGAATCAGATGAATCCTGATAATCGATCAAGCTGTTCTCAGAATGATATGAGCCCCACTGTCAGTATCCACGATGTCACTAATCTCACCAATCTTTAGTGCATATGTTGCTTCTTCAAATGGCTTCTGCATCTGACCCTTGCCAAAAGAACCTGCATTATATGTAACCTAAATTTTTGTTAGTCCCAACACATCATGCCGATAGCCAAGAACTTAAAATTTTTAAATTTATTTAATGGTTCAAGATCAACATTGGGGGATTTATATGCCAAATCAAGACAAAATAAGAGATACATAATGATGTAAGGATGAGAAACCCATCTCAGTTATTATTGTTAATTAGTATATCCAACATTAAATACTAAAATGTTGCCAAATAATTGTCTTAATAGTTGGCTTCACATGAGAACAATTGGTATCAGTAGTTGCAAATAAATACAGAGGGATTCAACAAAGCATTTAGATATAAGAAGTAGCTTCCTCTCAAATGACAAACATTTACTCATTGGGCTAGGTCATCACAACTTCGAACTCCAACTAGAGAAAGTAACAAGTACCACAGATGTTATGTGGATCAAGAAAACCCTTAACCTTGATCCAACAGAATCTAAATGTGAAAGATGGAGACTTGTGAATCTAACATCTGTCTCTTTACCCCCTTCGGTTGTTTCTTCCGAGAGCTTGGTGAAGCAGCCGCAAGTTGTAACACATTGGACTTGCTCTGTGCTTAAGAGTTGCAGCCACTTTACTGCAGTTCTAATTCACTTGGATACAAGTTAAACAAAGTTCTGAAAAAGAAGGTACTCAATTACCAACCATATTAAAGCCGGTAACAGGCTCCTTCACACATATATGCAAACCCTACAACAATCTTTTACACATTGATTACTTTATTTGCAAGTTGAATCAACATCTTAGTAATATTTCAGAGAGGGAAAAAGAATAAGAAAATGAATACTTTTTGAGTACTATGAAATTATTTATTTTATCCATTAATGTACGTAATTTTTTGAAAGTATGAATTACATTTTGTGCTCCCTGAATGTACCTACGATTACTCTCTTCTCCAAAAAATTAATACAGCGCACATCTATATTACTGTACAAAAGCAATCCTACATTTTCTTGTTGTCAATATTATGCGCTAGAGAAAACATTAACGCAGTCAATTGGCACCTGAAACAATTCTATTATAGACAATATTTTAGAAAGCTTATATTTGCCTCCCCACAACAATCATCTCAACATACACAATTCAATCACATGCATCATCATAGTGAATCAGCCCAAAGGACAAAAGGAAACATTGAGGTGCAGTTAGGTTTCAGAAACTACTTTTGGACTACAGAGTGAAGGACTAAAAGACCTAAAATATCTAAACAATTAAGAAAAGCTAAACCATTGTTGGGTCATGATATTTTCTCTCATTGGGCCGGGTAGATCGGGCTTACTCATTTAATTAATCTATTGGGCCTTTATTATTGAACCATGAAAGTCATTGAGCCCAGTTATCCTATTATTTCCATTTTGACTTATAAGACCGGGTCGGTTCAGTGGATCGATCCTTTGGACATTTTAATATCTATTATTTTGACTTGTAATGATGAAAAAGCATGACGGTTGACTAGAGAACCTGCCATGCATTAATGTGGATGGGATTATAACCGGCCGGCGGTAGAAACAGTGACCAAAAGCAGTGGATAAACTACATGCAGTCGGTAGAACCCATCAGATCAAGGGGGTGTGTCAGGTAGTAGTGGGTGGCACGGTATTCCAGGCAAGGAGAGTATAGCTTAGCAAGGAAGTCTTCACAAAGAGGTAGGTACACACATTTTTTACCATTCATAATCATATATACACTTAAGATTTATTATCATCTCTCTCTCAATACACTAGGCATTAGATCCTCCATTTTGATAACCTTGTGAACACGCCATCGACTCTCACGCCTGAAGCTATCCCCCGACGAACAAATTGTCGAGCTTGAGGTGTTTATCGTGTTTCTTGTCTGCGTGATCGTATGCCTTACGTGATTGGGACGTGGCAGAAGATCTTGGCGTTAACATTGGCCTCATAAATGTTGGAGCTACCTACCAAAGAATGATGAACTTCATCTTCGACAGGCAGCTAGGGAGGAATATGGAGGTTTATGTAGATGACATGATCGTGAAGAGTATGCAGATTCGTAAGCATTTGACGACCGGAGGAATGCTTTCAGATCGTCTGCTATCGCTCGATTGAGACTCAATCCACCAAATGTACTTTCGGCCTTGCGCAGAAAGTTCACGGGTATCCGTCACGGAGGGGTATCGAGGCCAATCCGGAGAAGATCCAGCCATTCTTGATATGAAGACTCCTCGGTCATTCAAAGACGCCCAACGTCCCGATCGGGTAGGATCATGCGGCTTTGAGGAGGTTCGCCGCCAAATCATGCGAGAGATGCCTTCCTTTCTTTGACACATCAAGGGGTAAAGAATGCGAAGACGTTCCAGTGGACTTCGGAGTGTGAAGACGCCTTCCAAGGCATAAAGACATATCCGCTTTTCCGCCCTTTATCGGTAAAGCTCGCCCCAAAGAGAGACCTTATATTTATACCTTCTGAGCAAGTTCATCGGCAATTGGAGCAAAGTGTTGGTCTCGGAGATCGATTGGAAGCAAAGATCCGGCCTATTATGTCAACCACGCCCCACGAGATGTCAAACCGTATCCGAATATTGAGAAATTTGCCTTTACTTTAATAATTGCCAGAGAAAGCTTCGCAGAGATTTTCAAGGTCGACTCGGTCGCCACACTGGATCGCCCATCAAGAAGGTGATGGGCAAGCCGAGAGGTCTCGTGCGCATTAGCAAGCGTGGACTATGGAGTTATCCCAATTTTTATCGAGTATCATCCCCGAATCGCCATCAAAGGTCAAGCTCGCCGATTTTACGGTGGAATGTTCATTCACCAAGCAGATGCAGAGTCGCGGTGGTCAATCGTCTGATCGAAAGCAATTGCAGCTTCTTCTTCGTGGTCCGAATGCTTGACGTCAGATGCGATGGATCCTCTACAACGATCGTTAGTGGGGTGAATTATTTTGACGAGTCCGGAGGGGTTCAAGGTTCAAGAGCCATCGTGTTCGGGGTTTAAAGCAACGAACAACGGTTTAGTACGGTTGCGGTGTTAGCAGGTATCCGATCGCAAAGAGTCTAGAAGTCCGTGTCGACCATCTATAGTGATTCTCAATTGGTCGTTAAACAAATGTCGGAGATTATGAAGCTCGTGGGACCTTGGATGATCAAATATCCGGCGGAATTAAGAGACCGACTTCAATATTTCACTTCATTGAATTTCGTGGCATAGAGCGAACGATAATTCTATCATTGACGATTGTCGGTTCGCCACCGCAGATGCGTATGTTTTCCACGGATCGGTATATTTCGAAGTTTTGCAAAGAAATTTTGAAAGTGTTCAACATGAAGCGCGGTGATGTATCGAAATGATCTAGTCATTGGATGACCCCTACATCGAGTATTCGCGATGGCGTCCTTCCTTCTGGATCGATGGTTTGCAAAGAAGATTAAGTACAAGAGTGCCAATTTTATTCTTATCGATGGGGATCTCTATCGATCGGCTTTTTCCTCACCATCGTTGAAATGTTTGGTTCCGTCCCGAGGCCGAGTATGCTCTTCTGGAGGTTCACGAAGGTATTTACGGTGATCATATGGTCGCCAAGTCTTTGCTCATAAAGTACTTCGACAAGGATACTATCGCCTACAATTTTCAAAGAAGCTACTGTATCACGCCAAGAAATGTGAAAATGTCACCAATAAATCCGATCCCACATCACCACAATCGGAAGAGCTATACTCGATTTTATCTCCTATACCCTTCATTGTCTGGGGGTGGATATATTGGGACCGCTGCTTCAAAGCTAAAGGTCAGTCACCTTCGTCATAGCTTAAGCTATCGATTATACGACTGTTGGTAGAGGCGAAACCGCTTTGGCCAATAACTAACAAGAGTGCTCAAGTTCATAAAAGAGTCTCAGAAGTGTTTCGCCGGATCCCTTGTGGTGTTGATATCGACAACCTGGACGCCAGCTCGGGTTCAAAATTTGAAGGATTTTAAAGGATCCGGGATTCAACACAAGAAGACTTCTGCTCATCCACAATCGAATGGACAGTCGAGGTGACTAATGTAACGTCAATGAATGGAATCAAGCGCAGATCGATGAAGCTAAAGAGAGATGGCCGTAAGAATCACTGAAAGCGTGCTGGGGCTTACCGAATCTACACCGAGGACCACCACGGGATTCACCTTTTCGATTGCCTACGGTAATCGATGCCTTAGTCCCAAATAAATCGGATCTCCAAGTCTTCGTCACTACGCAAAGAAATCTACAACGACGAAGGATCGAAAGCTAACCTGACCTGCTAGAAGAAGTCGAGAGGAAGCTTTGCTCAAATCGGGTCGCTTCATCGTGAAGGGTGGTCAAACATTACAACAAAGGGGTCAAACTTCAGAGATTCAAGTAGAGACTTCGCCCTGTAGAAGCCAAAGCCTCTACGCCTCAAAACACAGTGAAAGCTAATGCCGAATCGAAGGGGCAGATGAAGTGATCAAGTACCAAAGCCGTGTACTTATCTGCTAAAGGCACTAGATGGTTCCGAGATCAAGAATACTTGGCACGTCAAGCAGCTTCGGAAATATTTTCAATAAAGATTAAGTCGGGCCACTCTAAGTCTGCATTCGATTGTTCATTATCAATAAAAAGTCACTTTTTCATAATCGATCCCGGTCCTATTTGTCCTAAGGTCACAATGGTGTAAGGAGGTATGGTAGACTCGTTGGCCATTCGATGGCAAATTTTATAAAGGTCCTTATGATCCTATATTGATTTTACTAGGGTGGTAAATCAATGACCACTATCGATCCCGGTCCTATTTGTCCTAAGGTCACAATGGTGTAAGGAGGTATGGTAGACTCACAATGGCCATTCGATGGCAAATTTTCATAAAGGTCCTTATGATCCTATATTGATTTTACTAGGTGGTAAATCAATGGTCACTATCGATCCTTATATCTTCGTCCTTATATATTTGTTCTATCCCGAGAGGTAAGCAAGATTTCGATGGTGCAAGGAGGATCTACTTAAGTTCACCTCACATACGACCGATCTCACACTTCTATGATCGATGAGCATATATTACTTTATTTTGTTTTAATGTTGAGTTCAATTCATTTAATTCGCTTAATTCAATCTCGTCCAAAAATTCAATTTACTTCATTTCATAAATTAACCGTTATATGCCATATCCGATTCACTAATGGGATTAGTTTATCGACATCAATTATCGACAAGAAATTAATCAAAATGTAAGTCATGATCAAGACAAATAAGATTCATTAATAAAATAAAACATTCATTCATTCAAGTTAATAATAAATTAGTCCCATAAGTACGTAAACTTTAAAGTAGTTAAATTTTTACATAGATAAAAAACAGATTTAACATTCAGCTCCACCTTCATCATCGGAGTCGAGCAATGCCGGTCCAACCGAAAGCAAACCGATAGCTTTCTCTTTTCCTCGCCTCCTAATCTTCGTATTCTCCGAATATACCTTCGTGATTTCGCATTAAGTTCGTCCAATTCCTCAGAGTCCGCTCGAATCGCTTCCCGATCTCTTCACCAGAGAGGGCCCCATCTTCAAGATCCTTTATTTTGTGGCGGTTTGTGACGCTTGGCCTTATGCCTTCGTTTTTTCGTCTCCGGCCTTCGCCTCAAATTTCACCAAGTCAGATAACAACCAAGCTTCTATTGGTCAAGAAAACTCCTCATTTTTGCCTTCAGAGTAGGTTTTCTTCGACCAAACCGCATTCATATCGGGCCAAAGCTTGTCAGTCGGCTTTGACGCAGCCCAACCCATCCTCGTGGCCTTTTAACTCGTCAGCCGATGTCTTCAAATCCATCCTAGCCCGATCTAATTTCGCTTTAAGACCGCTGATGGTATGAAAAGCATCTTCACGACCGGCTTCTCTCTCGATCCAAGGATGATTTCAAAGATGTTTATCTCCCGCCTCATGAAATCCTCCTGCTTCCCCATTTATGTGTCTCTCTGACGCAATCGTCCAGACAAGATTAGTTCTGCATATATTTTCAAAATATTCAAGTCAACGCTCAAATATCCAAAGGAGAACAGAGATATGTAAGAAAAGAAATTATTATTTACCTTAGCCAAATAGCTCATCCCTCATCGAGCAGATTTCCGTCTCAGTGTGATCACCGAACCGGTGGTCGCCGTTGTTCAACGAAAAGCTCAAGAGGTCGAGGGGAAATTGCATCAACCTAGGCCACAAGGTCGAGATCCCACAAATTTCTGCAGACGGTAACCCCGACCAAGGACCGGGTCGCTCGGGGAAAGTCTCTGCCTTTCGGAGAGAGAGATTTGGCCTTCAGAGGGGTAGGGTCCGCGCGTATGGTTTCAATTGAGGGGATCTATTTGGGGTGGGTCCTCGAGGTGTCGAGGCGTAAGTAGAACTCTGATGGCTATCGTGAGCGCTTCTCTTCCGGATAAATATTGAATCCTTCGCCCCGGTCACCGCCTTCGCTAATCAGATTTCTACAGGGGGGCACGAAGGGTGGGATGACCAAGACCGAGGCACCCCGAGTTCTTCTAAGCAGCTAGAGGGGTTATTTTAGTTTTTAATTTTTGGTCCGGCGACACTTCTTCGATCAGACGATCGAGTAAACCTCCTCGCTGAGGAATAGGTGTGGGGTCAGCCCTGCTTCGTGTGTGGATTCTAAGGAGTAACAAGAGATGCCGACTGGTTTTCTGTGGTTTCTCTTCTTCCGACGAGGACGAAGGGTCTCTTCCGCATGTTAACCTCTTCACCGCTTTTTTTCGCTTTTAATTCATCCGTATGAATTTCCTGGTTTGCTCACCGGAGTGGCTTCATTGGTAGATTCTCAACAAATTTCAAGACTTCCTGATTAAAAATCTTCAACTCCTTTATTTCTAAGGAGCTCTCATTCCGATCGTAGATATCGATAAAACAAGCAAGCAATCCTATGTTTAATTACACATCATAAAACTTTTTCAAAAATTTATATATATGAAATAAACCAATACTCACACTTACGGTCATATAACCATGCCTCGCTTCGAGAGGAGTCCATATTTCCACTCTCCTCGGGGAAATTGTCGAAAAGTTCCATCATTTCCACTTCCCGCTCTTCGTAAATGTCTCCAAGTCACAGAGATCTTTTCGCTACCGCCCATTCGCAGAGAGAGAAGAAATCTCGACCTTTCGACGTAGAACCACTTCTCATGCCATCCCCTATCGTCAAGGAGTGTTCACCAAAGGAACGCCTCTCAACTTTTCTCCGCACTTCTGGAGAATGTTTGCTATGGGCCTCAACCCTTCTCCTCGGATTGTACTATTTTGTGTAGACAAAGTGAAAAAGAAGTCAAGGAGGGCTCGACGCCCAACTCACGGCGTAAAGCCACAAAGGCTAGAATGTGAATGTAGGAGTTTGGTACCAACCGGGAGAACCCCACACCTGAACCCCAAAGATGGTCACTATAAAATGTGCAGGGAAAACGAACCCCTTCTCCAAGAAGGTCACAGTGGACTACCGTCCAACCTTCCTACCGTTGGTACATCTTTTCACCGATCCGGGTACCCTAATCATGCTGGTATCCTAATATGGTACCGAGATCGAACCTCTTTAGTTCAAATTTCACCACGATAGAAGGAGTGTTGGCACGCGAGAAGCGATCCGCATTCTCGTAGTATTCGTAGGGGGTTTTTGGAGTTTTTGGTTTAGGGTTTACGCCAGGGTTCCTTCACGAGGTTGGGGTTCGGTGGAACCACCGTGATCGGTTACCAGATTGGGAACTTTGTTCGTAGTTTTAAGAAGCCATTTGTGACGGTTTTCAGAAAAGATCGTAAAGTTCGTATAAGCGCCGAATTTCAAATGAATGTGTAAAACTCACAAATTTGATAAAGTTATCCTTTATAATCGATTTGCTACACTGTTCAAGGTCGGTACATTAAATGTTAGTAATGATTTGAATTTGAATGGGAAGTCGTCCTGCCTCGTCCAGATATTTAATAGACAAGGCCTTTCGATTTGGGCCTTTGATCTCCTTTCATTTCATTTCGTGAACAATAACCGCACATTTCAATTACTTTTATTACGGATCTTCAAAGAAAATATCACGGATTATTTATAGTTTTCTATTAAACATTCTGCTCAACAAAAACTAGGGGCAATGTCAGTCATGATATTTTCTCTCATCATCAGGTAGAGATCGGGCTTACTCATTTAATTAATCTATCGGGCCTTTATTATCGAACCATGAAAAGTCATCGAGCCCGCTTATCCTATTATTTCCATTTTGACTTATAAGACCGGCCTGGTTCAAAGGATCGATCCTTCGACATTTTAATATCTATTATTTCGACTTGTAATGATGAAAAAAGCATGACGGTTGACTAGAGAACCCGCCACGATTAATGTGGATGGGATTATAACCTACTTAGCCAGAGAAATAAAGGACCAAAAGCAAAGGGATAAACTATACGCAATGGTGAGAACCCATCGATCAAGGGGTGTGTCGTAAGAAGTGGTGGCACTAAGATTCCGTGCAAGAGAGTATAACTTAGCAAGAAGTCTTCTTCACAAAGAGGTAGGTACACACACATTTTACCATTCATAATCATATATACACTTAAGATTTATTATCATCTCTCTCAATACACTAGGCATTAGATCCTCCATTTTGATAACCTTGTGAACACGCTTCTCGACTCTCACGCTCGAAGCTATCCCCGACGGAATGTACCGCCAAGCTTGAGGTGTTTATCGTGTTTTATCGTCGCGAGGATCGTAGCGTCTTACGTGATTGGGACGTGGCAGAAGATCTTGGCGTTAACAACCATAATTGCCCTCTTCTATTCTCAGTTTTTCTAAAGATCTAAACAGAGCATAAAGTCAACTCATTGGCATGCACAATGCACACAAGTGCATCTAGAGGGTAAATAATTAGAGAGCACCGGACCTTGTATCGGCTCGATTAATATATGTTTTTGGAACTTAAACGCGTACAAAAAGCAAGAAAGAAAAACAAAAAAGGAAAATAAGTAACTTCACGAAGATAATCTAGTAAACTAATTATCTATCTTCAAGCAAGCATTCATAAATATATATATATATATATAGAAAATAAAATTAATTTTGCATACAATTCAGTTATAAAGTGCAATCGGAGGAGGTGGAGAGACTGACCGAGATCGCCGCCGCGCTTGGCGGAGCCACAATCAGAGTAAAGAGATGCGACGTCCTCGAACTTGACCTTACCAGAAACGATGTCGTGACGAAGGGATTTGAGCTGAGTGACAGCAGTATCTCTAGTAGTGTTGGTAATGACTCGACCTTCTGGATCCTTCCACGAAGCCTTGCGTCGAGAGCCTTGATGCTTTATCAGTACATGAGAAGCCCTAACTTTCTCCGATGATGATGATGATGATGATGATGATGATGATGACATTTTCTTGTTGTCGTTAAGTTTGTCCGTTCGATCTGCTGATGAGATCGACGCCTTCTTTCTCTTCTGATCGCTCCCTCTATCATTTCTTCTTTACTGATATATATAGTTATTAAAAAAAATTCTTTGTTTATTCAATTATTACAAGGCAGCAAAACAAAGCCGATTCAACCAAAATATTGCTGCATGTACAGGAGAATGGTTATAAAAATTACTTATAAAATGTCGTGTATAAGTGTATTATGATTATTAACATCATCCATATATTATATTATTAATTAATTATATACATTATTTAATTTTTTAATATCTATTAGTAATTCTCTTTAGTAACATTACTTAAACTGTTAAATTATAAATCGTATTGTATATATAAATTTTTGGTATCATATGTTATTGTGAATTTTATTGTAATGAGAAATAAGATACATATGTACGTATGGTTCTTTTCTCTAGCGAATTTTAAATTGTAAATTAAAGACGAACCGACTATAACGATAATTTTTTCGTCATTATAACATACAAAGTCGACGACATACCTATTCGTTGTAACCGGTTCGCTATTTAAAGTTCATTAGAAATAAAATTAATAAAACATTTTAAGAAAAAATTTTGAATTTAAATTTTAAGTTTGTTGTTAATTTTAGAAAGTAAGAGATAAATAAAGACATTTTGTATAAAAAAAGATAAAAAATATGAGAAAACAAAAGACATTTTGTAAAGAAAAAATATAAAACTCTAAAAACATTAAAATACTCATCAAGGATATAAAATATGGTAACAATAAAAAAAAACTCTTAAATTAAAAAAGTTTGAAGGTTTGTTTTATTATTTTACACTTGCATAAAAAATTAAATTATTATTAATTTTAAAAAGTATCGTACATCCATCGTTCCGTAAATTATATATCATATCATAACTAAATTATATAATATGATATCATTTTCAATAACACTTTACAATACATATCAATATGTCTTATGAGTAATTTTTATTCGTTGAGTCGTGAGAAACTTGATGTCCCTTTATTATATTGTATATTGTCTGATTTTGATAATATAACCGGTACTCAAATTTTGAAATGATAAAAATAACTAATTACATTATAAAACTTTAGCGAAGTATAAAAATAAACTCTTATAATTCTTTGCAAAAATTTGTAGAGATATAAGCGAGAAAAAGAGAGAAAATTCTTCAGAGAATTCTGTGTCTTTCCTTCTGTATTTCCTTCCTTTATATAGAGAATGAAGGAGAGGAGGATGAGGGAAAAAGGAGGGAGATCACGGAGTGGGGAACAAGAAAGCAGAAGAGAGAGAGAAGTGGTTCCCTTATCTTGAGGGAATCATTATTATAACACTTCTCCTGATTCCCTATGATAGAAGATTATGTCTCATTAAAAATCTTGTTAAAAAAATCCAGTGGGAAAAACTTAACGAAGGAAAAAAGAGTACATATCTTTTACATAAATATCTTAATTGATTGCCTCATTAAAACCTTGTCAGGAAAAACCCATTGGGATAAAAAACCGTGACTAAGGAAAAAGAGTACAGTCTTCCCCTCAAAAGGAATTCATTATTCCTTGATGAAGTGTTGTCATAAGTCTTTCAGTCGACACATTCCGATCCTTTTCCGAAGTTTTGCAAACGTTGCATTTGGTAGCGATTTTGTGAATAAGTCATTAGATTATCACATGATCGAATTTGATGCACATCTATATCACCCTTCTTTTTCAGAGCTCATTCGTGAAGAAAAATTTAGGTGAAATGTGCTTTGTTCTATCTCCTCGATGTATCCTCCTAAGTTGAAGCGAACGATGCAAATAAGTTATCCTCATCTGTAATTGTAGAATATCTTTGATTGATGGTAATCCACATGATTGTTGAATATGCTGAATAATTGATCTCAACCAAACACACTCTCTACTTGCTTCATGTATAGCGAGTGTCTCTGAGTGATTTGAAGATGTAGCTATCATGGTTTGCTTTGTGGATTTCCAGGATATAGTCGTGTCACAATATGTAAATACATAACCTGTTTGTGATCTTCCATTGTGTGGATCTGATAAATATCCTGCATCGGCATACCCAACCAATCGCGACGTTGAATTTCTTGGATAAAATAACCCAAGATCTATACTTCTACGGAGGTATCTCAAAATATGTTTGATCTCATCTCAATGTCTCTTAGTCGAAGAAGAACTGTATCTTGCTAACATGTTGACAAACAAAAAGTAATATCGTGTCGTGGAGCAGTTTTACAGAAGATACATAAGAGCACCTATTGCACTTAGGTATGGAACTTCTGGTCCAAGAACTTCTTCCCCACTTTCTAGAGGCCGAAATGGATCTTTATCAACTTCTAAAGATCGAACAACCATCGGGGTTGTGACGCCCCCAAAATAGGTTCATTCCATCCAACCCATTCTGAGTCGCCAAATACATGGTACAGAAATAACTACAACTTTATTATTACAACATATAAACTGTGAGTTTAAATACGAGATATTGCCATCTGCATAATATCCACACGCAAATAAATCCCCATCATAATTATTGATATATTATTTTACAAAATGGTGAGGACTACTAAACAACTCTCTCTGTAACCTTCATTCCATACCCCGACTAAGACTTCGCTACATTCTCGCCTCCCGAGAAGAAAAAATTGAACAAAAAGGAAAAGAGTGAGCTCAACTAGCCCAAAAGAATATTATGACTAAGATAATATATAACAAATTATCGTTAGTCTTCAATGGAAAAAATCTAATAGAATACAATAGACAATCGCTTTTAAATCAATCTTCGCAATGAAATAATAATTCATTAGAAGAGTTAAGTAGAGAATGCAAACTACTATCTTCTATATATGAATTTAAAAGTCTATCGTCGATATTTTATCCTCAGTAACATCAATCAATATATATCTCGAAATCAAATATTCATCTTTGCACTACAAAAGCAAAGATATTCATCACCGTCATGTTCGTATAAACACTGCTCATCTTTTCATCTTTTTCGCCAAAGATATTAATCGAGAGGTCATGTTCATCTCAACACTGCTCATCTTCAGCACTACGGCCAAAGATATTCATCAAGAAATCATTCATCTTTTGCACTTTAGCCAAAGATATTCAAAGAATATCATCATTTAGACCGAGGATGATGAAAAATATTTCAAAGAAAACGAATCCAAATAAACAAAAGAACAAATATTAAGGATTCGATTTTAAACAATCCAAGTTCAAAAATACTTTATAAGTAATCGAGTGGAGTAAAATTCAAGAATGATCAAAACATGGATACAATCAAAGCTAGTATCCATAATAGATATTTTGACAAAAAGAAGAAATTTTATTTTTTTAATCAATGAATAGTCTTGTATACGTGAATAAAGTAATCTCAACACCAAAAGATAGAAATTTCACAAAAAACATCTTCACGCTCGTGAATAGTACTTTCGTGAATAAGAATCGTGAATAAGTAACCGTGAATAATGAAAAAAGTTCCAAATTTGATAAAATTTCCAACCAATATTTCGGCATAATGATTGTGAGACCCAGATTTTATCAATAAAGATTTAAATTTTGTCAAAATAATTTTTGGTGTGAATTTGAGATAATATTATAGTTGTGGGTAGTATTTATAAATTTTGCAAAGTATGCAGATGGTTATATTATATTCGATTGGTGGGGAATATTTGATTTAGCGAGGGAATATTAAATACAATGGCTCAATCATTGGTGGACCCCACAGCGAAATTATTATCGGATTGAAAGCGACAAAAATATTTTATTGAAATAACGGCGGAAGTTTCTGCAGTAGTTCTTGTTGAACTACCATTAGTAAAAATCTGATGTCGTTATTGGTTGCGTAGTAGCACACGGTATTGATTATTGATCTTTATGTGAAAGTCACTCATTTGATTCCATTATTGTCGATTAATAATATGAATTATTATAGCGATAATGGCGTTTTGTTTTATTACATTATTATTAATGTAATAAAATGCGAAACATCTTTTATATAAAATAGAATACTTTATTAAAGTTATTACATAAATAGAATATATTATATTTTATTATGCGTAGTGTTGTATAGTGTTTTTTGTTGCATAGTGTTTTGCGTAGTATTGCGTAGTGTTTGTATAGTAAAAATGTTTTATATAAATAGAATATATTATATTTTATTTAAAAGATTTTTTTAAATATGGAAATGGTCATTAAAAGTAAATCAATCTGATAGTTAATGGATTGATTCTTATGCATTCTATTTTCTATAAATAAAGCTCGTTCCTTCATTATTTTCTTACGAATTCACTTTGAAACTTCTAGAGAAATTATAGAAAGAAGCTATAGAGAAAATTATAGAAAGAAGAAGAGTATTCTACTTCCACTACTTATATTCGGTTCTTTTTACGGTGAAGGGTGTTATTCTTTCTTCTTGAAGAGAACTTACATTATTCCATTCACTATTATTACATTGGAATAACTTTTGTAAAAGTGGCATACCTATACATAACACTGTATCTGTGGCATACCACATACTTGGTGAAATCCTTATGTTATTCCATTGCTTATTATTACATTGGAATAACTTTTGTATCTGTGATTTACCCTATACTTGGTGACATTCTTATTATTACATTTGGAACATCACATGCGTGTGTTTTACAGGACTGGTCTGCAAAATCTTTATCATTACATTTGGAATATCTATCGTGTGTTTTACGTCGGATCTGGTTCCATCTTTATTATTACATTGGAACATCTTGTGGGTGTGAATTTCACTGACACGGTTAGATTATTATTGATACTGTTGGAATAACACATACATCAAGTACCGCATGCGTGGTGATTTCTTTTGTTATTCCATTCTTTATTATACCCGGTTGGTTAAAACTTTGACTTATATACTCCATGAAATTAGTAGAATATCCTTGATATTTCGTTTCATCCGATATCTTTTCATGGAAATATTCTTGATCATTCTTGAATTTTACTCTCTGAAGCGATGTCATGTTGACAATTTGGGCGTTAATAATTCATGGATTAAATAATTCTTGAACTTGTTTTATTGAATTACTATGTCATTGTCGTCATCCTCGTATTATATTATGTTATCTTTGGCTTACGTTCGTAGATGAACTTAGTATGATTATGACCGAGGATCATTAGGTATAATCGTGACTTGATATAAATGATGTGACAAAAGTCCTCGATTACATAATGCGATGATGGATAGTTTTGGTATGATTATGACGGGGTGATTCATAGTCATGACCATTGATAATTTGATGAAAATCTTGGCCACTAAGGATGATTAGATGTGGTGGTTTATTTATTAAAATTTGAGTCTCAACGATAAAAATTGATGAAAACCTTTTAAAACCTAAGATAGTAGACTTTTATTCTATTTGACTCTTTTATTCTTCATTATGAGTTAAAGCGGGTTTGTCTATTGTATTTTATCGGTTTAATTTGATAATTTATTCTGCATTATCTTAGTCATATATTTCTTCTTTAGGCTGAGCTACTAGATATTATTGCTCCACAAACAAACTCAAAAAGGAGTCTCATTATAACTATTATCACACTATTTCACGTATTAAATGGAGGACTACTAATGCCTTCCTCTCGACCATTACTTCGCTCCCCGACTGTCTCCAAATGCATGTTCTCATTTCCAAGAGAACAAAGAAAGAAAAGGTGAGCTCAACTAGCCCAAAGAAGAAATATTACGACTAAGATAATGCGAATAAATTATCATTAGCCTTCAACAAGGTTAAACCGATAAAATACAATAGATAACCATGATTTAATCAGCTTAATATGTAATCCATTAAAAGAGTCAAGTAGAGAGAATAAAGTCTACTATCTTTAGGTTTTAAAAGGTTTTCATCAATTTTTATCACGAGACTCGACTTTTAATAAATAAACCACCACATCTAATCATCCCTCGTACTACTGCCAAGGATTTTCATCAAGTTATCAATGGTCATGACTATACCGAATCACCCCGTCATCATAATCATACCAAAAACTATCCATCATCGCATTATAAACAGCCATTGAGGACTTTTGTCACATCATTTATATCAAGTCATGATTATTATACCGAATGATCCTCGGTCATAATCATACTAAGTTCATCTATGCACGTAAGCCAAAGATAACATAATATAACACGAGGATGATGACAATGACAAAATAATTCAATAAAACAAGTTCAAGAATTATTTAATCCATGAATTATTAACGTCCAAATTGTCAACATGACATTGTTTCAGAGAGTAAAATTCAAGAATGATCGTAAGAATATTTCCATGAAAAGATATCGGATGAAATGCAAATATCAAGGATATTCTACTAATTTCATGGAGTATAGAAGTCAAAGTTTTAACCAACTCAATAATAAAGAATGGAATAACAAAAGAAATCACCACGCATGCAAGATTGGTATGTATAAAGTTATTCCAAAAGAATAATAATAACTAAATTCAGTCAGTGAAATTCACACCAAGCGGTGATGTTCCAATGTAATAATAAAGATGGAACTGCATCCGTAAAAAACATGTGATAGATATTCCAACAGATGATAAAGATTTTAACCAGTGTCCTGTAAAACACATGCATGTGATGTTCCAATGTAATAATAATAAAAGATTTTAACGTGTCCTGTAAAACACATGCATGATGTTCCAATGCAATAATAAGAATGTCACCAAGTATAGGTAAACCATGATACAAAGGTTATTCCAATGTAATAAATAAGAATGGAATAATATAAGAATTTCACCAAGTATAGGGTATGCCATGTATACAGTGTCATGTATAGGTATGCCACTTTTACAAAGTTATTCCAATGTAATAATAATGAATGGAATAACAGAGGTTCTTCTTCATGAATACAAACGAATAATATCCCTTACCGTAAAAGAACCGAATATAGAAGTAGTGAAGTAAAGAGAATACTCTTCTTCTTTCATAATTTTCTCTATATACTTCTCTCTATAATTTCTCTCTACAGTTTCAATGAATTCGTAAGAAAATAATGAAGGAATGAGCTTCTATTTATAGGAAAATGGAATGCATAAGAATTAATCCATGAACGGCCCAGATTGATTTACTTTAATCTGACGGTCCATATTTAAAGAAAAATCTTTTAAATAAAATATAATATATTCTATTTATATAAAAACATTTTACTATGCAAACACTATGCAATACTATGCAAAAACACTATGCAAAATACTATGCAACACTACGTAATAAAATATAATATATTCTATTTATGTAATAACTTTAATAAAGTATTCTATTTTATATAAAAAGATGTTTCGCTTTTATTACGTTAATAATACTGAATAAAACAAACGTCATTATCGCTATATAATAATTCATATTATTAATCGATAATAATGGAATCAAACCGAGTGACTTCTCATAAAGCATCAATAATCAATACCGGTAGTCTATTATGCAACCACACGTGACATCGCATTTTTTACTAATGAGTAGTTCAACAAAGAACTACCAGAAAACTTCCGCATTATTTCAATAAAATATTTTGTCGCTTTCAATCCAACAATAATTACGTTGTGAGGGGTCCACCAATGATTGATTGATCAGATTTAATATTCCCCGTTAAACCGAATATTCCCCACCAATCGAATATAATATAACCACTTGCATACTTTGCAAAATTTATAAATACTACCCACAACTATAATATTATCTCAAATTCACACTATAATATTAAAAATTATTTCACTAAATTTAAATCTTTATTGATAAAATCTGGGTCTCACACTTTCTTTTCACCGTTTCTTCGTGAAATGAGAACATATATTTGAGACGAGCCTGGGAACGCAGTAATGGTCCGAGAGGATAGCATTAGTAGTCCTCACTATTCTCGTGAAATAGTGTGATAATAGGCATAATGAGGACTCCTTTTGAGTTTGTATAATATCTAGTAGACAAAATTTGTATTCAAACTCACGGTTTATGTCAGTATTGTACACTACAGTTAGGTTAAGAAGTTGTATTTGAATTTATGTACCATGTAAGTGGCGACCCCAAGATGGGTGACGTATACCTAATTTTGGGCGTCCACAATGGTATCGAGCTATAAGCAGTGAAGAGCCCCGAGCCTCTCACCGGTGACTTCTCATTGATGGGGAATGCTGCGCCGCATTTCTCAGGGACGGGCCTTTCTTTTCGGTGGTAGTGATAGTACCAATGTGAGGTCTTGACATAAGTTGGTGTCCAGTCATCACAATTGGTATCGTAGCTTAGGATATGATCCACCTAAGATGTGAGATAAGAACTAGAGAGGAGAGACGGAAAATTCCTTCGCTAGTATGACTACCTAAGTTTATTTGGTATTTAAATTGGTCTGGTCGAGTATAGGGATAATATGTGATATGTTAATTAACCCTTATTTTGTGACAAAGGTTTGAGAATGACATCCGAAAATCTTTGAGATAAGCAATGAAGCACACGAGAGTATTGATTCACCTTCGAACAAAAGGTAACGAACAACAACACGATAATAATCTTACCGGTGGCAACGGCTATCGTAAATGATGATAACCATCGTGGGAAATTATCATCTTAAGAATGGTAACCACTTGATGGTAATCATGGCAAAAGATAATAGAAGTGGAAATTTCAAGAAGAGAGGTCATTTAGCTCGATTTTGTCGTATAGTGAAGTCGGTCCAATTTGGGATAGTGGCATCAAAGGCGAATACTGACACAAAAAAAAAGTCTGTGGTTTCGGGAAGAGCGTTTTTTCGTGACTTCTCAAAAAAGGGTAACTCGAACGAAGTTAGCACGGTTAGTTAATTATAAATTCTTGCTAGTCTATACCTTATTAGATACCGGTTCTACCCATTCTTTTATTTCTCTTGCTTTGCGTTCAACGCTTAAATTTGACTCAGGAGAAGTTAAACTTTGACTTATCGGTTGAAACTTCGTTAGTAGGAACCTTCAGTTACCTCCAACATTTATTAATCTTGTTGTTTCAAATAAACACTTTCACGTTACTTCGTCGATATTATCTCTTTGAAAATACTTGCCTTTGATGTGATTTTAGGAATCAATTGGTTAACTACTCATTATTCTTTTTGTAAGGTTGTTAGCTTTCATATTCCTAACCAACCCGTTATACTGAATTCAAAGCAACCAAACCACTAAAGTCAATCATTGTCATATCAAGCCATAAGTAAAAGAGCCCGATCCTTTCGTTGTTGACTTCCGTGTGTATGCACCGGACTTTACTTCAGTGGCGGCGTCGTGAATGAAGATGATGGCAAGTTTATAGGTATCATTGTGAGATCTTATCTAGGTTAAGGGATAAAGTCACGGTTGTAGTATCGATGTGACGTCTTATCCAAGTCTTGGATGAGAGTCACGCTTTGAATGATATTTCTATTATTAATAAATTTCTGGCGTATTCTTGAAGACTTCTTAGCCTACTTAGAGCGTGAAATCAATTTTGTATTGACCCCAAAGACTGAAAACCCATTTCTTAAACCCTCAAATATTTCTTCAACTAAATGAATAGTTTACGTGGTTTATGATAAAAGTCATAATAAAAGCATTGGAATAATGAAAATCATGGGTATTCGTGGTATTAGTAAGTTTTATGATGAGTTATGTTGGTTAGTATGTAAAAACATGAAAGTTTCTTAGAAATCACAAAGAGTTGAAAATCGATTTTGGTGAAAAAGCGTAACATGAAATTCAATTGACCATATCTCTTATTATATTTTTAATTTTTGAATGTGGTCAAGTCCTAGAGTTAGATCTATGAGTTACCTAACTAATCCAAGTGGAATTACTGGAAAAGGTGTTGTAGATTTTTGTGTGGACTGATTTTTTAGCAAAGGAGGCCAAAGCTGTAAATTTCAAAATCAAGCTACTTGCCAGAAACTTTAAGGGGCTGTTTCGGCCACTTAAATTATGAGAAAAATTCTGGCCTTTTGGGACATGAAGTTATATGGTATAAAGTATCTCCTGTCCAAAAATGAGCTCATTCGACTTAAAATGAGCAAGTTATGACTATTTCAATATTTAGGTTTTTCCGATTTAAAAAACGCTATAACCGAAAGTTCTATAACTCAGATGACCATGAAATTTAAACTAGAAGCTCACGTTAACATGTGTAAGGTCCTGCCAAGATTTGGGAATTTTGAGTTAAACTTGAGGTAGCTAATTTCTTAAGGAATTAATTAGAAATTGATTTTGAAAAATAGTAAATGAATTTTAAAATTCCTAGAAAAATATATTTTCATTATGGGACTATATTATGCTAAATCTCAGAAAAGAAATATTTTTGGGACTGATTTGGTATTTTCATGAAAATAGTTTAGTTACTGAACATATGAGTTAAATATGTCATATGAAGTAACAAAGTTGAAAATAGGATATTATGGCTAGAGAATCCTATATAGAGTATATGCATATTTTTTGAGAGATTTGATAATTGGTGATGATATCTTATGAGTATGACATTTTTGAATGATTAAATGCATTATATGGTAAAGCGTAAACAATTAAGATAAATTGTTTATAAATTTAAGAAGTGATTAAAATATTGTTATAATATTAATGATATTAGATTATGAGATTATTAAGTGATTGAAAACATGGGGATATTCTTGAATCTGGATAAATTATATTATAAATGTTTAATATTTATCCTTTATCTCATTTGATTGATTCTTTATATCATTATCCTCATGCTTTATATTATGTTGAAAGTCATCTCATGGCTTGTAGATGGACTTGGTATGATTATGACCGAGGATTGTTCGGTATAATCATAATAGAAATGAATACACAATTATCTTTTTCGCCGTAGTGCATGGATAATTTGTGGTCGTGATATCTAATGAATACACAATTATCTTTGGTAGTAGTGCATGGATAATTTGTGGTCGTGATACTAATGAATACACAATTATCTTTGGTAGTAGTGCATGGATAATTTATGGTCGGATACTAATGAATACACAATTATCTTTTTGGTAGTAGTGCATGGATAATTTGTGGTCGTGATACTAATGAATACACAATTATCTTTGGTAGTAGTGCATGGATAATTTGTGGTCGTGATACTAATGAATACACAATTATCTTTGGTAGTAGTGCATGGATAATTTGTGGTATCACATGAATACACAATTATCTTTGGTAGTAGTGCATGGATAATTTGTGGTCGTGATATCTTAATGAATACACGATTATCTTTGGTAGTAGTCATGGATAATTCGTGGTCGTGATACTTAATGAATATCCTTGGCTTTAGTAGTGCGGGGGATGATTTGATGATATGGATTAATTATTGAAATTGAGTCTCGTGAATGAAATATTAATTCATGGATGTGGTAAAAGTCATCTTTGGTAGTAGTGCGTTGATAGACTTGGTATGATTATGACCACGATTATTCGGTATAATCATGATCAGTAATTGAAAACACGAATATCCTTAGCCAAGATGGTGCATGGATAATTCATGGTTGTGATACTATTGTAAATTTGAGTCTCGAGATTATTGGTTTTACTGATTTGTATATCTTTGGCACAGAAGTGCAAAGATGAATTGTTAATGAATATCTTTTGCCTAGGATTGCAAAAATGAATTTAATGTTTTCAACGATAAAGGTATTCAAGGTATCCTCACCTCTTTATCATATCAGTGCGTTACCACTAATTTAGAGGGCGAAAATTCCATAAGGAGGGAGATTGTGAGACCCCAGATTTTATCAATAAAGATTTAAATTTTGTCAAAATAATTTTTATATTATGGTGTGAATTTGAGATAATATTATAGTTGTGGGTAGTATTTATAAATTTTGCAAAGTATGCAAGTGGTTATATTATATTCGATTGGTCTGGGAATATTTGATTTAGTAGGGAATATTCGTCTGCTACCAATCATTGGTGGACCCCACAATAGAATTATTATTTGGATTGAGAAAACGACAAAAATATTTTATTGAAATAACGGCGGAAGTTTTACTGGTGGTTCTTTGTTGAACTACTTTCGGTAGTAAAAAGTACGATGTCGTGTGGTTGCGTAAGAATAGTAACCTGCGGTATTGATTATTGATCTTATGTGAGAAGTCACCAGTTTGATTCCATTATTATTAGATTAATAATATGAATTATTATAATGATAATGACGTTTTGTTTTATTACATTATTATTAATGTAATAAAATGCGAAACATCTTTTTATATAAAATAAATACTTTATTAAAGTTATTCTATAAATAGAATATATTATATTTTTTATGCGTAGTGTTGTATAGTGTTTTTCGTAGTATTTTGCATAGTATTGCATAGTGTTTGTATAGTAAAATGTTTTTATATAAATAGAATATATTATATTTTATTTAAAAGATTTTGCTTTAAATATGGACCGTCAGATTAAAATAAATCAATCTGACCGTTCATGGATTGATTACTATGCATTCTATTTTCCTATAAATAAAGCTCATTCCTTCATTATTTTCTTACGAATTCACTTGAAACTACAGAGAGAAATTATAGAAAGAAGCTATAGAGAAAAATTATAGAAAGAAGAAGAGTATTACTGCTACTTCACTACTTCTATATTCAGGTTCTTTTACGGTGAGGGTGTTATTCTTTCTTCTTGAAGAGAACTTACATTATTCCATTCACTATTATTCTATTGGAATAACTTTTGTAAAAAGTGGCATACCTATACATAACTCATGATATCATGGCGTACCCTATACTTGGTGAAATCCTTATGTTATTCCATTCTTATTATTATTACATTGAATAACTTTGTATCTGTGATTTACCCTATACTTGTTGACATTCTTCTATTATTCTCATTGGAACATCACATGCATGTGTTTTTTACACCTAGGTTAAAATCTTTATTATTATTCTGCTGGAACATCCACATGCATGTGTTTTACAGGACTGGACCGTTCCGTCTTTTTATCGATACATTTGGAATATCCTATCATGTGTTTTACACCGATCCGATTCCATCTTTATTATTCTGTTGGAACATCACATTGGGTTGTGAATTTCACGACGACACGGTTCCGTTATTATTATTCTTCATTGGAATAACTTTTGTACATCGCAATCTGCATGCACGGTGATTTCTTTTGTTATTCCATTCTTTATTATACCCAGTTGGTTAAAACTTTGACTTATATACTCCATGAAATTAGTAGAATATCCTTGATATTTGCGTTTCATCCAAAGATCTTTTCATGGAAATATTCTTACGATCATTCTTGAATTTTACTCTCTGAAAGCGATGTCGTGTTGACAATTTGGGCGTTAATAATTCATGGATTAAATAATTCTTGAACTTGTTTTATTGAATTACTATGTCATTGTCATCATCCTCCTGTGTTATATTATGTTATCTTTGGCTTACGTGCATAGATGAACTTAGTATGATTATGACCGTGGATCATTCGGTATAATCATGACTTGATATAAATGATGTGACAAAAGTCCTCGGTGGCTTATAATGCGTTGATGGATAGTTTTGGTATGATTATGACCGGGGTGATTCGGTATAGTCATGACCATTGATAATTTGATGAAAATCCTTGACCGTGGTAAATGCGGGGATGATTAGATGTGGTGGTTTATTTATTAAAAGTCGAGTCTCGCGATAAAAAATGATGAAAACCTTTTAAAACCTAAAAGATAGTAGACTTTATTCTCTACTTGACTCTTTTAATGGATTGCTTTATTCATTGCAGATTAAACCGGTTGTCTATTGTATTTTATCGGTTTAACATTTGTTGAAGGCTAATGATAATTTATTCTACGCATTATCTTAGTCATAATATTTCTTCTTGGGCTAGTTGAGCTCACCCTTCTTTCACTTTCTTCTCTTTGAAATGAGAACATATTTGGACGACAGTCGAACGCGAAGTAATGGTCCGAGGATAGCATTAGTAGTCCTCACTATTCACGTGAAATAGTGTGATAATAAAGTCTGTAATGAGGACTCTTTTGAGTTTGTATAATATCTAGTAGACAAAATTTGTATTCAAACTCATGGTTTTATGTCGTATTATACACTACAGCTAGGTTAGTAAGTTGTATTTGAATTTATGTACCATGTAAGTGGCGACCCAAGATGGGTGGCGATACCTAATTTTAAAGCGTCATAATGATATTGAAGAAATAATATCATTTTCGAATAAAATAACATCCACTACCTCGAAAAGGTAATTGCTTTAGTTGAAACAGGATATAGGCTATGACTTGAACTTGCACCGTATAGTAATACTCAAAGTATACTCAAAATACTCACAAGAATACGCCTCGATAATATAGAGAGAAAACTTCGGTTTACGGTGTGATTTTCAATTCTAACCTAAAGCACCTTATTTATAGGAAAATCTTTAGAACACCAAAGTAGAAAATTTAATATAATAATATTATATATATTACAAATTCTCTACGCACATTTTGACAACTGATTTCAACTTATCTTGCACATGCTAAGGCTGCCCACAAAACAAAAAAAAACGTTTTCCTATTTTAAATATTTTAAACTTCCAAAATCAATTATTTGAGCTTCTGAAATTCAATAATTTATAATAAATATCCCTTTTATCGAAAAATTGAATCTCGCGACTTTTTATAGGAAATTCAATTCTCTACAACTTTGCGTAAAATTTTTTCCAAATTCTAAATGTAAATTGACTGAAATCCACAAACGGGCGATTTTACAGGCTATAATCAAATTTCAGTCAAGAAATGGGGTCCACCGACACATAAAACATGCTTTAAATATTTTTGATAACAAAAATACTCCTCCACATATACTCATATATCCCACATTCATCGTAAAAAATATCATCATTATTATATTATTAAAATATAATAATATATTTAAATGAATTATTTTATCGTAAAAAGATAAAATTTCAATTTTCAACAATTGTCACATTAAAATTTTCTCCATCTATATCCACATAAAATCAATATTTTCCTCATCATATGAATCAATAATTAATTATTCACAAATAATATTACGTAATCACAATATTAACAACTGCATAGCCTCCGGTTCGAAGAAGGGGCTTTCCAATAAGAATTTTCCTCATCTTGGCGCATGATTAGGTGACCAAATCTCTCCTTAGAGCGTAACTTTCTAGACATTGCTAATAATGTTATCTAATAATATTATTCGGATAATATGAATTATTGCTTCGATAATGGAAAATACGTGTAATGATAATTTATTGAAACAATGAATATAAAATATCAATGTAGCAATTATTGAATTAATAAAATAAAATCTTGAATAGTAATTCATTGTAACAATTATTGAGTAGTGCCTTCTTACGTAAGAATCAATAATTGGTGCAATACCGCGTGTCTTCTTGTTCAACAACGCGTATTAGTGTATTTTAACCATTGGGTATTCCAACAAGATAATCTGTGAATAACTACGCCAAGTATTTATAAACAACTTATATTTGTCGTTTTCTTCATCCAATCGCTTTCGCTATGGGGCCCACAAAGATTAATGCAGTCGTCTGCGAATATTCCCCGACAGTACGAATATTCCACGACCAAACGAATATTCCCCGACGATAATGAATATTTTATAACCACTTGCTTATTCAAAATATTTGCTTATTTTACCCATAACTATCCACATTAATCAAATCAACCCTTACTATTTCAAAATAATAAATAAAGAAAAGTAAATTTCATTTATTAATAATTTGGGGTCTTACAACCTCCCCTCCTTATGAAATTTCGTCCTCGAAATTGATGTACGTACCTGGTGTTTCGAAAAGATGAGAATACCTCCCTTTCATTTTCGTTTCCAACTCCCAGGTCATTTCCTCAATAGCATGGTTTCTCCACAAAACTTTAACTTGTGGTATAACCTCGGTATATAGACATGTTATTTTTCCTATCCAAGATCTTGACAGTACCTCCTCGTGACGTTAAGTCTTCTGGTTATCTCGTCCGGTTCTAACTTCAATGACGTGGTTCGGTCGTCCACATATTTACGTAACATCGATACGTAAAAACGTTATGAACACGCGTCATACTTGGCGGTAAAAGCGAGTCTATAGGCCACAATTCCTATTCGATCGAGAATTTCAAATGGATTAATAAATCGAAGGTTTGAGCTTTCTCACCTCACCGATTCTCGCTTTTGAAATAACAACTTCTTGCACCTCCTTCTTCAAATTCATCACTCCGGTGTGTAGCTTGAGCGACTTTTAACTTTATCGATTAAAGTCGATTATACTCGTATATCATTACGTGGGTACCTAGAGTTTTCATCTCCATCTCTATTATTTGTAAATTATACTGAAATGAGTCTTTGACAATATCGTACTCAGATTGTGATATGATCTTCTACTCAACACGCCGCCTACCACATTCACTTTTTCGAGGATGGCATGGTCGAAATATGTCTTTGAAATGAGTCTCCTCTTGAGTTCTTCAAGCTCTTCCCACATTCCTTGCTCCATTCAAATTTTGTATCTCTACGAGTCACCAAGTTAATGGAATAGCGATTCGAGAATATCCTTCAACGAATCTCCGATAATAACCAACTAAGCCTGAAAGCTACGTATTTCGATTACCGAAGCTTAGGTTGTTCTCAATCGTGACTCATATCCCGACCTTGGATAAGACGTTACAATGACACCTATCGGTTTACTATCGCATGCGAATATGGTGTCCTCTACGAAGAGTCGGCTTCGTGCATTCCACAAAGGAAGTCACCAGATAAAGGCTCGGTACCAAATTCTATAGTTGAATTTTTAACTCCTCGAAGTTCAATAGGAGCCATTCGATATGAGATTTTAGAAATGAGTTTTGTATGCTGGGTTCAAAGTCGATACAAAATTTAATATCGAGCTTTTGGGAGTAAGCGAAGAAATTCTTCAGAAATACGTCGGGAAAAATTAATAACAACAGAATATTATTCAAATCGACGTGTCTTTATTCAAATCCATAACATGGACTAAGAAAACTTGACATCCGTAATAAACGAATGACTTCATGGCTTGACATGAAAATGTTTGACTACAATGGTTTGATTGCTTGAATTGAATAACGAGGTTGCTTAGAAATATGAAAACTAACAACCTTACGAAAAGTAATCAATTTCGGCGTGATGAGTAGTTAACCTTAAAATCACATCAAAAGCAAATATCTCTATAGAAATAAGGTTAACGAGTAATGTGACAAATTGCCAACCTGAATCAAGCAAGATTTCTAAACAACGGATGTAATGAAAGTTTCTCCTAACTGAGTCTCCATAAATAGGTCAAAGTCTAATTTCTCCGTAGTCAAGTTCAAACGTTAAGCCTTGACGCAAAGAGAGATAAAAAAGAATGGGTAGAACCCGGTATCAGTAAGGTATAAACTTCGCAAGAATTTATAATTAACTAACCTGTGCTAACTTTGTTCGGGTTCCTCGCATTTTGACCGATCACGACAAACGCTCTTCCGAGAACCGTTAACTTTGACTTTTCTCGACATCCTTTTTGAGTCACCATTCTCCGGATCGGGTTTCGATACTGCGTCTAATCTCGGCGATATGTCCTTCTTTTCCACAATTATAGCATACCTTAAACTGTTGTAGGCGGTTTGAAATTTGATATGTCCCTCTTTCCGCATTTGTAACATACAACCGGTGGTCTTTCTCTCCTTGGAACCAGTTTCTTCTTTGGCGGCGACGTCTTCACATTGTCGTTGTTGAATCTCCTCTTTTAAAATCTCCTCCCCGACTTCGCTTCTTCTATTTTCATGGCCCATTACCACCTCGAGTGGTTACCGCCTTTGTCCGTATTCTTCTTTCTCCGTTTGGTTATCGTTATTCGATGATCGCTATCTTCTTGTATGATCCTCGGTTATGGTCCCTCGGTTGAACGTACTCGTTATCTCGCTTCTAACAACCGAGCCTGTTGACAACATCCGAATAGAGAAAATTTATGAGAAATGAGATACTTGACGTATCGCCGGTTTCAAACCTCTCGAAACATCTGCGTCATCGTTTCTCATTCTCCACCAAATGAGGTGCAAACTCGGATAACTCCACGAACTTCGCCTCGTCTTTGGGACACCGTCATGTTATTCTGCTCCATCTAATAAACTCCACTTCCTTACGTATATGACAAATACTTTCGGAAAATACTTGTCATTGAACTGCTTCAAACGTCTCCCACGACATCTTTGAGTCACGGTTGGATGGAGTACGCTTCACGATTCCCCACCAATAATCTGCCTCGTTCACGGAACATAAAAGTAGCGAATGGAACTTTCGTTCCTCCGTGCATCCCAAGACATCGAATATCTTGGTAATTTATTTGACCCACGTCTCGCCTTTAATCGGATCCGGCTTTCCCCAAAATTACGTGGTCCCAACTCTTTGAAGCTAACTTGGGCATGTGACCACTGTGAATTCTTATCATTTCCTCCTGTATTTTGAACACGAGTCTCCTCGTGCGATTTTGCATGAACTCGCAAAAAGCTTCTAAACATCCCTCGTTCATCATCTCTTTCGGTGGTGTTGTTCACGAGAGGTACATTGCCACAACTGTTGCAGACGTTCTCCTCGTTGGTAAGTAATGCACAGCATCTCCACGGTCTCATTTACTCCATTTGTTAATATCCTCGATCGACATTCTCAAATCTTTATAAAACAAGGGTTAATTAAGGAAATCAATATATCACATAATATCCCTATATACTAACCAACTAACAAATAAGCTTAGGTAGGACACACTAAATAAAGGATTTACTCGTCTCTCCCTCCTAGTTCTATTCCCCGATCTCCGCCAAAAGATCATATCCCTAAGCTCGATACCAACCGCAAGCCCCCAAAATAGGTCCATTCCATCCAACCCATTCTCGAGTCGCCAAATACATGGTGCGAAATAACTACAACTTTATTATTACAACATATAAATCGTGAGTATAAATACGAGATATTGCCATCTGTATAATATCCACACGCAAAATAAATCTCCATCATAATTATTGATACATTAGTTTACAAAATGTTGAGGACTACTAAACAACTCTCTACTAGAACCTTTATTCCATACCCCCAAGCTAGTACTTCGCATTACATTCTCGCCTCTTGAGAAGAAAAATGGAACAAAAGGAAAAGGGTGAGCTCAACTAGCCCGAAGAAAAGAATATTATGACTAAGATAATATATAACAAATTATCGTTAGTCTTCAACAGGGAAAAATCTAATAGAATACAATAGACAATCGGTTTTAAATCAATCTTCGCAGTGAAATAATAATTCATTAGAAGAGTTAAGTAGAGAATGCAAACTACTATCTTCATATATGAATTTAATAGTCCATCGTCGATATTTTATCCTGTAACATCAATCAATATATATCTCGAAATCAAATATTCATCTTTGCACTACTGTGCCAAAGATATTCATCGATTAGTAATGTTCGCCTAAACACTGCTCATCTTTGCACTACGGGCCAAAGATATTAATCAAGAAGTCATGTTCATCTCAACACTGCTCATCTTTACACTACGGGCCAAAGATATTCATCAAGAAATCATTCATCTTTTGACTACGGGCAAAGATATTCAAGAATATCATCATTTAGGATCGAGGATGATGAAAAATATTTCAAAGAAAACGAATCCAAAGAAACAAAAAACAAATATTAAGGATTAAGTATTTTAAACAATCCAAGTTCAAAAATACTTCATAAGTAATCGAGTGGAGTAAAATTCAAGAATGATCAAAACACGGATACAATCAAAGTTAGTATCCATAATAGATATTTTGGACAAAAAGAAGAAATTTCATTTTTCGGTGAATAATTATGCATTATATCGTGAATAGTCTTTGTATCGTGAATAGTAACTCGACACCAAAAGATAGAAATTTCATAAAAAAACATCTTCACGCTTTGAATGAATAGTAACTCGTGAATAGTAACTCATGAATAGTAACTCGTGAATAGTAACCCCAAGCATGAAAAAGTTCCAAATTTGATAAAATTTCCAACCAATATTTTGGCATAATGATATTGAAGAAATAATATCATTTTCGAATAAAATAACATCCTTACCTCGAAAAGACAAGATTTCTAATTGAAACACCTTGGATATAAAGCTATGACTTGAACTTGCAATCGTATAGCAATACTCAAAGTATACTCAAAATACTCACAAGAATACGCTCGATAATATAGAGAGAAAACTTGGGCTTACGGTGTGATTTTCAATTCTAACCTAAGCACCTATTTATAGAAAAATCTTTAGAACACCAAAGAGTAAAATTTAATATAATAATATTATATATATTACAAATTCTCTACTCACATTTTGACAACTGATTTCAGCTTATCTTGCACATGCTAGGGCTGCCCACAAAACAAAAAAACGTTTTTCCTATTTTAAATATTTTAAACTTCCAAAATCAATTATTTTGAGACTTGAACTTCAATAATTTATAATAAATAGCCCTTTTATCGAAAAATTTGAATCTCGCGACTTTTTATAGAAAATTCAATTCTCTACAACTTTACGGAAGAAAATTTTTCCAAATTCTAAACAAAATTAACTGAAATCTACAAAAGAGCGATTTTACTGTGCTATAATCAAATTTCGATCAAGAAATGGGGTCCAATTTACATAAAACATGCTTTAAATATTTTTGGTAACAAAAATACTCCTCCTCCACATATACTCATATATCCCACATTCATCGTAAAAATATCATCATTATTATATTATTAAAATATAATAATATATTTAAATAATTATTTTATCGTAAAAAAGATAAAATTTCAATTTTCAACAATTGTCACATTAAAATTTTCTCCATCTATATCCACATAAAATTAATATTTTCCTCATCATATGAATCAATAATTAATTATTCACAAATAATATTACGTAATCACAATATCGACAACCGTGCGATTCACGCGGAAAGAGGGGCTTTCCAATAAGAATTTCTCCTTATCTGGCGCCAAGATTAGGTGACCAAACCTCTCCTTAGATGTAACTTTCTAGACATTGCTAATAATGTTATCTAATAATATTATTCAGATAATATGAATTATTAGCTTCGATAATGAAAAATCATCGTAATGACAATTTATCAAACAACGAAAGAATATAAAATATCAATGCACGTAATTATTGAATCAATAAAATAAAATACTGAATAGTAATTCTTTGTAACAATTATTGAGTAGTGCCTTCTTACGTAAGAATCAATAATTGGTGCAATACTGCAGCTATCTTCTTCAACAACGCCAGTATTAGTGTATTTTAACCATCGAATATTCCAACAAGATAATTGGTAATAACTACGTCGTTATTTATAAACAACTTATATTTGTCGCTTTCTTCATCCAATCGCTTTTTCAAGTTATGGGGCCCATAAAAGATTAAGCGCCGTCGCATTTAATATTCCCACAAAGCGATTTAATATTCCACGACCAAACGAATATTCCCGACGATAATGAATATTTTATAACCACTTCATTATTCAAAATATTTCATGATTTTACCCATAACTATCCACATTAATCAAATCAACCTTTACTATTTCAAAATAATAAATAGAGGAAAATAAATTTCATTTATTAATAATTTGGGGTCTTACTGGTAGTCAAAGGATGAGCTTTATCCATATGAAAACAGTCGAGAATCTTTTCAAAGATATGGATTAATGAACAAAATTCCAGACGCTAAATGCTCCACTTTGTATTCCCAAATGAAATTTTGTCTTTCCAAGATCTTTCATTTCAAATTCATCTTTTAAATAAGTAGTAGTTCTTGTGAGTTCTTCAGAGAGTACCTCTGAAGATTCAAATCATCCACATATCAAAGAATAATGGAAAATCCACTTTGTGATTTCTTAATAAAAACACATGGACATATTTGATCATTTATATATCCATCTTTTATTAAATAATCACTAAGTCGATTATACCACATCTGACCATTTGCTTGAACCCATATAATGAGCGTTGTAACTTGATTGAATATATGTGACGTGGCCTTTGTGATTGACCATTTTCAATCCTTCAGGGATTCTCATGTAAATCTCATTGTCAAGTGAGCCATATAGGTATGCTGTTACAACATCCATCGACGTGTTTCCAAACCTTCCATGGTTTGCCATACCTATCAGAAAGCGAAAAGTGACTCCATCCATTACTGGAGAGTATGTCTCCTGATAATCAATACCAGGTTTTTGTGAAAACCCTTGAGCTACAAGTCGGGCTTTGTATCTCACAATTTTATTTTTCTCATTTCGCTTTCGTACAAATACTCATTTGTTTCAACCTAAATTACACCCAATGTGTTTGACCATCGGGTCCAAATACTTCTCTTTTCAATAGAGATTGTAGCTCAGGTTTGAATAGCATCTTTCCATTTTGGCCAATCTTTTCTTTTCGACATTCTTCCACGTTTTGTGGTTCAAGATCCGTGTCGAGGAATCAAAGTAATATCGATGTTATAGAAAGAAAATATATAAATCAATCATGACTTTGCTTCGATCCCATATTTTCTCATCATGTACATAATTTATTGAGATCTCTTGGTGTTCATCTTTTATCCCTTCACTGAGATTTTGAACCTCTTCTGGGGCTATTTCCACTCTTGGAATATGTCTTTACTACGAGCGGTTTTACCTCTTCTCGAGCTATTCCCACTCTTGGAATAAGTGCTTTACTTACGGAGCGGGTATTCATTCCGGGATTCCACTTATTTGCTTTTGATTTTAGTGGTACGATTGTCTTTTTACCAATTCGGTCTTCCACGCTTACAGCGTGGTTTAGATTCTTCTATTACCTTATTCACAATTCTCCAGAATTGATTTTTCAATAGGAATTTCTATCCTTTCTTGGAGTATTCACTTTGCGGTGTATGTGACTTTATCACTTTTCTAGCATCATTAAATGCATTTGGCATTTGATTTACAATATTTTGTAAATGAATAATTCTTTGAACTTCAATTTCACATTGTCTCTGTCACGAGGATCAAGTGAATTTAAATCGATGCATTCCATGATATTTCGGAGGGTTTTTATTTAAAACTTTCCTCCTCTTAATGTTGGAAATACTGATTCATCAAAATGACAATCTACATAACGTCAATAAAAACATCTCCAGATTAAAGGTTCAAGATATCCGATAATGAAGGAGAATCAAAACCAACATAAATACCTATTCTTCGTTGTGCTCCCATCTTAGTTCTTTGTGGAGGTGCAATTGGAACATATCTTGCACTTTCAAAAACTTCAAAAGTGTGATATGTTGGGTATCGTCCAAGAACTAAGCGTAGAGGAGAAAATTTATGAAGAGCCGTTGGTCTTACTCGAATGATGGTCATGCAGCATTTAAGAATTGCATGACCCCAAACCGAGGTAGGTAAGTTAGCCCTTAACATTAATGGTCGTGCAATTAGTTGAAGTCTTTTTATTAAAGATTCAATAAAGCCATTTTTTTGTATGAATATGAGGAACTGAATGCTCAATGGAAATTCCAATAGTCATACAAAAATCATTAAAAGTCATTGATGAAAATTTAACTGCGTTATCATGTCGAATTGACTTGATTGGATGATCCGGGAATTGAGCCCGTAACTTGATCATTTGAGCAAGAAGTTTTGAGAAGGAAAAATTTCGAGAAGAGAGAAGACAAACATGAGACCATCTAGTTGAAGCATCTATTAAAACCATGAAATATCGAAATGGGCCAGACAATGGGTGAATAGGTCCACAAATGTCTCCTTGAATTCTCTCTAGGAATTTTGGGGCTTCTTTATAAACTTTTACTGGTGATGGTCGAACAATTAATTTTCTCGAGAACACGCAAAGACAAGAAAATTCACTACTAGGAAAAACCTTTTATCTTTGAGAGGATGACCAGTAGAATTTTCAATAATCTGACGATCATAGAAGTACCTGGATGACCGAGTCTTTCATGCCAAAGCATAAGTGATTTGGGATCTATGATTTTTGGAATCATAACAGTATGAGACTCAATTGCTCTAATTTTCATAGTATATAATCCAGAAGAAATTGAATAAAGTTTTTCTAAGATATTCTTTTTTCTAGAAATAGTAGAAGTAATGAGAAGATATTCATTATCATTCTCATTGGTTGTTTCAATGTGAAAATCATTTAGTCGAATATCTTTAAAACTAAGCAAATTTCTTCTTGATTTACTAGAATATAGAGCATTTTTGATAAAAACTTGTGTCTCATTTGGTAGCAAGAAACTAGTTTTTCCAAATCTCTCGATTAAATTTGATGTGCCAGAGATAGTTCCTACATTTCCCTTAGCTTTGATCAGTTGTGAAAAATATTTCTCACTTTGAAGGATTGTATGAGTTGTTGCACTGTCTGCTAAACATATATCCTCCATATCCATTAAAAAAAATGGTCTGACACATATAAAAACATAAATAAGAAAAGTTACATTTCAAATATAATTTTATTCATGAGAAACACGTACCACATATAGAATGAAAACAAATAATATTATACATGCAAGGTGTTTAATTAAAACAAGAAATTAAACGATATCCCAAAAGATACTCTCAGAAGGTTCAGTAATATCATCAATCTTTTCCTCATTGTTGGTCATTGGTGAATCATCAACAATATTCAATTGATGATTAACAAAGTTTGTTTCTGCCTCCATTACTTTGTTCTTTTGAGACTCCTAGAATAAATTAGCCAGATGCCTCGGCATCTGCAGTGTACGCCGACCAATGCCCATTCATCCCACACCTAAAACAAACATCTGGTTTGTTCTTTTTCTGTGTTGCATTTTCTTTATTTTTACCCGACTCAGACACTTACCACTTCTGGTGGCCTGAATTGTCGCGGTTCTGAAATTTGTTGTTACGATAGCCTCGTTTATTCTTTCATCCCCAAGGCTTCTTTTTATATGACCATCTATTGTCACGTTTATTCTGCTGGAATGACGTGCTGTTAATATCCGACAATGGGGTAGCACCCGTTGGCCGTACTTGATGGTTTTTCAACAACAATTCATTATTCTTTTCTGCAACAAGGAGGATAAACAACAATTCACTGAATTTTGTGAACTTACTCGTCTATATTGTTGTGATGTAATCATGTTGGTGGGATGAAAGGTTGAGGCGCGCTTTTCTCTAACATTTGGGATTGACTGGATCTCCGCACAAAGCCAAAGTAGAAGTTATTCTATAAACATTGGAACTATATTCCGTAATTGATTTGTAATCTTGTAGCCTTAAATTAAGCCACTCAAATTTGGCATTAGGGAGAACAACCAATTTTGGTGATCAAATCTTTCCTTGATTAATATCCATAAAGACAAAGGATCTTTGATCGTTAAATACTCGATCTTTAATCCTTCATCGATATGGTGACGAAGAAAAATTATGGCTTTTGCATTTTGTGTTACGTAAATGTATTTCCGATTCAATGGTCTTTTCTAACTCATTTGCACTAAGGTGCAATTCTGCATCAAGTGCCCAAGCCAAATAGTTGTCTCCAGATATTTTCAAAATAGAAAATCTATTTTTGCCAAGTTTGCCATCGTCTCAGTTGGTTAGAGCTTCGTGCTGATAACGTGTTATAAAACTTTAGCAAAGTATAGAAATAAACTCTTATAATTCTTTGCGTAAAATTTAGAGAGAATAAGCAAGAGAAAATTCTTCAGAGAATTCTGTGTGTCTTTCCTTCTGTATTTCCTTCCTTTATATAGAGAATGAATGAGAGGAGGATGAGGGAAAAAGGAGGGAGATCACGGAGTGGGGAACAAGAAAGCAGAAGAGAGAGAGAAGTGGTTCCCTTATCTTGAGGGAATCATTATTATAACAAATTCGCTTTTGTTCAAAAATTTGGATATTGAACTCCCGGTGCCACATGTGGGTTGACCTACTTACGTGACACACATGACACCACTGACGTGGACACCATATAAAATTGCTTACATGTGCATTTTTCAATTAATTGTTATAAAAACCTCAAATTTGATAACTTAATTATGAAACCAACTAAATTACACAAGACTAATAATCAATTTTGCAAAAGGCCATATCAATTAATTTCCCCCAACAAAATATTAGAAGGATTAAATTTTATATCAAATCAATTCATTATTATTATACTATCCAAAGAATATAGCTATATACTAAATAATAATAATTTATATCATTTAATCAAAACAAAAAAAAATACTAAAATTTAAAAAATATAACAGATTTACATCATTTAATCGTAAATCAACATATATTATTAACCAAAACCCAAAAAAAATCCGAAAAAGGGCAGAGAATCTGGGTTTTGATTGCCCACCGAAAATGTGGCCAACGACTACGATGGCTTCCTTTTCGATCTAGAAATGACCAGATAAAGAAATGAAGCGGATGATTCGAAGCTTCATATACTTCTAGCCATAGAAGTGAAATCACATTGTCTTCTCAAAGGGCAAATGGGTCACTCTGACTCAGATCCAAATCGAGCACCAAAACCTCCAAGATACCTCTAGAGCGATTAGAGCTTTAATGGAACAATTTCTCTAACCTTGCTGAAAAACTCCCTTCTTCCTCTCTCCGTTAGGCTGGACGTTTCAATTTCTTCCCATCTTCTTCTTTGAAGTTCTAGATCTGAAATTTTACAAAACACAAACTCATCTTCTCTCTTTTCTTCCTCTTCACGTCTCTTTCTTCTTCTTCTTTTCTAGCAAGGTTAGATGGTCGAAACATCTAATGAAGAAGATGATCGGAACATCAAGGAACATCAAAGTTAAATTTCAGATCTGACCCCCTTTTTTTAGATTGATCTGAACATAAAGGAAGATGGAACCTAATGTTAGTATTAATTAATAATATTAACCTAAATTTATTTTTCTTAATAAATTTAGTTGTTACTAAAGAGATTCATTATATATTAAAATAATTATATTAATATGATTATAGGTAAATTAATTTTATAAATATTACTAAAAAAAAACTGATATTTTTTTATTTTTATTTAATTTTGGTCCGAATGATAGTGAATCGGTAAAATCGCATTTTTTTCAAATTTGAATGAAGTAAAAAAAAAAAAAAAAAATATATTAACTATTATATTAAGTAATATTAAATAAATTTATAATAATTTTGAATTTTTTCAGAAGGGTAAATTAATAAAGTTTTGTCATTCAGATATTTCAGACATGTTAATTATCAAACAATTTTTTTTCATTCAAATTCAGCTCATTCAGATTCAGATTCATTCAATTTTTATTAAACACCCCCTTATTCCTTGGGAGAATAACAATTAAGTTCTTGGTGCTTTGTTGGTCTTATGGTCAAAATCAATTTTGGGAATTTTGATTTTGGTTATATTTGGTGCTCAATCAATTTTGATTATATATGCACCACATGTTTGATGCTATGAATACTAGAATAAGGAAAACACAAAAGCCTCCCAATACCATCATAAAATAGTTGATCAATCTACTTCTCTAGCAAGGAGCTCGCTACGTTTTATTATTTGTATTCCATTGGTTTGCCAAACCGAATTATTAGGCCATTTGAACTAGTAAATTGTAATAATAAAATATTGCTTTCATGTTTCTGCTATAGAAACTTATAATAAGTACAAGGCCAGTTTGAATTTTATTAGTTGTGTAAATTTGGATTCGAGATGGGGATATGGGTATCATTATTTATTGTTTAACTCATAAAATTGTTGTTCATTAAACAGACTCATCCCTTTTTCAAAAACGTCTTCGTCAACTTAGTACAAAACCTAAATGACTTTCAAGCAAACAATAAATAATGATCCTCATTTCCCATCCCCAATCCAAATTTACACAACTAATAAAATTCAAACTCAGAAACATGAAACCAATCTTTTATCATTACAAGTTCAAATGGCCTAATAATTCTGCTTCGGCAAACCAATAGAATACAGATAATAAAACGTCTCTGACCAGCCAATTTTAATTTAAGACTAGAAAATTTTATTACCCAGAAATTCAAGAAGAAGTTGATTGATTAACCAGTTAATACCCATAGATCCAATTATTTTATGATGTGGTGCTTGTATAACCAAAATAAAAATTGATTGAGCACCAAAATCATCAAACATAACCAAAATCAGATTTGATTAAATACAAATGGATGAACAAAGTGAAGAAATCACAAATAAGTAAACTTAAGTTAGATGTCTTACCGAATTGAAAGAGAACAACACGGGAAGCAAAATTACCTAGAAAATGAAAACTATGCTATCAATTTTAGAGGAGAGAAGAGAGAGGACAGAGGAGCGATAAGAGAGAGAAAAGAGACATGAACCATGACGGATGCCATGAGAGGAGACCAAAGCTATTGAAGGTAATAGAGATAGATAGATCGATGGTTAGTCTGCATAAAAATGAGCAAGGCTTGGAATGGAATGAAGTAAACCTACCTATTAAGATGGGAATGAAAAATAACATTATAACTTGGAAGGGAATAACTTAACGAATGGAATGGTCATTCCAAATGACTAACCCAAACAACTTTTAAGTCATTCATCAAGGAATCCCAGTCCATTCCATTCCATTCCATTCCCACTGACCAAACATATTATAAGAGTTGGGAAAATGAACATGACTTGCTCTTTGCTTACTACACTCAGCTTTTGGATCCAGCTATGTGAGTTAAATTCAACAACAACAAAAAGGAGTGGTACATTAGAAAATGTTCTCTTCATTGAAGGAATTGGGGGGATAAATGAAAGCATCCACACATTTTAGATGTTTACTTGAGGTGGAAGAACCCAATAAAAGCTGCTTGGAGAATCTATGAATTTTACTCGCATAAATCAGCAACGCAACTTTCATCTTGGCAGCTTTAGAAAGAGATTGTCTAGCTACACTTCTCTAAGTATGGGCCAACCTTTTCTCACAATATCGTTAATCTTTGCATCCAGTCTCTTCTGAATCCTCCATGGACAAAGCTCTGCTGCATAGCCATTTAGTTTTGCTGCCAAGCTGGAAGTTTGAAGCTCTTCTTCAGGTAAGTTTCCCATCAGCTGAAGAAGGAAGTGGTTTCGTTTTAACTCAAATTTCTGAAAATTTTCAAAACATGGATTTTCATAAGTGTTTCAGTATTTGATACATTTATGTTTTCAAAACGAGGTACCATAAAAAAATGGCCAGAAATCAGAAAGCCACAAAGGTGCATTGTAATTTGTAAGGTGAATCACAGTCTGTAATCTGTATAAAATATTCCACATGCTTCCAGTCACATCCATGCATTTTGTTATCAAACAAAAAAAACAAGGAGAAAAAGAATTCTAGCTTATATATGTTTCGCCTCTGATGTAATTTCTGCTAAAAACTACTGAGTCACGTTTAACAAGTATATGAGAGAGAAGAACAATATCAAAATAGCCCGATTAATGTTCAGTGGTTATGATTTAAAATTCTCAACATGTAGGTAAAATATTGATCTAAATATACTAAACCTGATGGTCAGGCTCTGCAGGATAAAATGTTCCAAGGGGTTGAATTTGAGTAGTCACAATGCTCCTCTTTGATCTAGTTTGCTCTCTTTCTTTGCTTACAGCAGCCAATCTGGACTCTTCAGTTCCATTAGTAAAGATAATAGACCTGCTTAGATTACAAGAATTCACAGGTTAGTCTGGGGTCAAGCATAACGCTCAAGGCCAAGCATGCTTACCTGTATTGGTTACCAACATCAGGACCTTGGCCAAATACTTGTCGAGAATCGTGATTAGACCAGAAAACCTCCAAAAGTTGCCTAAAATTAATCACTCTAGGATCATATTCAATCTGCAGAGAATTCAAAAAACTTCATCACATTAATTTCCTTAATAGTCAAGAATACATTTACCCAAAAGGAAAAAAATTTAATTGGCGAAATCCAATATGATGAGAAAGTAATGACAATCAGTCATTTATTTATGCCCCAACAATCAGTGGTATATGAGGAACCAATATTCCACAGAATGGAAGAATTAATCGTTCTGCAAAGCCTTAAAGCTAATGACAGGCTGAAATTTAATTAGTATGCTAGGATAGTGGGATGAGCCTGTTTGTGCTTGCATTAGTCACTATATACATTAAGCAGACACAATGCGAGATAACCCAAAATGAAGATTACATTCTTCAGCAACTCCATACAAGTTGTTAACATTCATTGCATAAAATCGGCTGCTCAAAATTTTCTTATTGGCAAGAAGCAAATATTGTCATGTCCACTCCATGTAAAAAAAAAATAGAACAAGAAAGGCAGCAAAGTCTGCCTGCTGAACTGAAACAATTTATAGTTATCACTCATATAGGGCAGAGCTCAAAGCCCCATAAAACATCAACTGCCGGTCAACAAGAATTATCATGCATGACGTCAACCCCAGACAAAGGATCATAACATACCTAGATTTGCGTCAGAGATACTAAAGATTAACTAAATAAGGAAACGGATTTCCTCTCAATGTTCTTTCAAATAAAAAGCAAATATCCTCCGAGACAAAACTAATCATCTCAACAGCAGTCTATGAGTATCAGAGATTTAAGATCATTCCTGAAGTCAGTGACTATAAATAACCAAGCATATCCCTCAAAGGTTCAAACAGAGACTTTTCCCGCAATACCATAAGCTGCATAAACACCAGCACATCAAGGCTTACATGGATTATCCAAAGCACAGGAAACACATTCTAAATCATTTGTAAATATGTAAATAAATATGTACAACTTTAAGATATGATGACAGGCAGACAGTTGCAGCTGAATGTGAGTATGAAGAAAATTACTGAATTAGTATTTCAATGTTTGAAGAAATTAAATAAGCTTTGCCCTGTCAAAATCACCAAATTGCCAAAGTTTAACCACAATATCGTAACACCACACTATTAAAGATAGCACTTGCCATTTTTTTGCGAACTCTGTAGCTTATTTAAAAGTCTTATCTGAAAATTAAATTGTGAAAGTACAAGAGAAAAAACCTCTAAAGTTCATCTACAGAATTGCTGAATTTTTGTAGCCACTCATGTTCAAAGTAGTAAGACCTTGGTAAACTAGTGGAAACTTTCCACTAGTTTACCAAGGTCCACTGGAAAGGTTTTGTGTGCACGAGTAACCACCAATAAGTTGGTGCAAGTGTCACAAGGAAAAAGAAATAATAGTTAATCACTGAAGCAAACGACTCAGCGCAATGCTAACTTCACATGCAGAAGGGGACCATGTCAAAGTACTCTTCCTTAGTCCTCACTTGACCATTTGGAAGATAAGTGGAAAGATACTAAAGATATGATTGAAGCTGTCATCAACATGTGACTGAATGTGAAGGGTCTCTAGAATTGATGAAAGAAAACCATAACATGAATCACATGATCAATCCTGTTTCTACATGATTTTGGGAATACCAATCATCCACTCGTTAGCATTGTTTTGGATCTCCAATTTTACCTTTTGATAAGCAACACCAAGTAAGTCAAATCATTTAATTGCATGTAGGATAAATAAATCTCCATATTCATTAAAATGAATTGGACATTAAGCCAGCCTTACACTTACTCAAGGGGGACTAGTTAACAAAATACACTCTTATCTAACTCAAATAAGAGTCTAATGCTCTATCATATCTTGCACAATAATATTTCTTATCATCTTTTTTGGCCCAGATCTGCCAACTATATGACACCTCATACCTTCACATAAATAATCTTGATCTTCCTTATAAAGAAACCCTTTAATTCATTCTTTGGTCTTTACTTCCAAAGCCACTTTTATGCCTACAACTCCATTTTGCACGTAATGCTCCTACATTTTTGTCAAAATAGTGAAAACATTATATACCACAACTAAAGCTTGTAATTTTTTTCCCTTTTTAACTCAATAGGTTTCTACAATCTAAGATGATAAAGTTCTCTACCTCTCATTTCATCTTCCGTTGTTATGAATTACTATTATGTATTTCATTTAAAAAATTGATATTTCCACAAGCTATATGATATTTCCACAAGTGACGCAGACTAACTATAAGATTTAGTTTTTATGCTCAATTTACCCTTATTTAGTAAAAGTTGAATTCTAATATATTTTAACTATTGCTCAAAAGTCTATTCATATTCTCTTTCTTATTGAATTCACATATACTGGGTACAGACATGTATAAACAAAAAAGAAATGTAGACATAACACTATATATATACACACATGAGAGAATTGAGAAGTTCATACAACTGAAGACGTACGATAAGCAACAGATGTAGATTGTTCACAACAAAACTTGGAATTAAAATAATAATAATAATAAATATTAGTCCTAAAATTTACACACAAATTTATGTGAGAGTGATGTTATTCATGTACTAATATTTTCATTGCTTCTTTTTTCTTCCATTACTTAATCGACTCGTGCGATTCTAAGTATCACAAGAGAGGAAAGAAGAAAGGAGGAGGGTAATTATTTGACAAAATCTTATAGGATATATATATATATATTTATATATAGATTATGATAAAATGAAAATGAAAAAAGAAACAAGTTAATCAAAATCGGGATGGAGTTTGGTTGGTATAAGAAGATTTTATGATTTATAATTAACTAGTTTTATTCAAATACTAGTACTAAACTAGTTTTAGTAATATAATTTAGTAAATTATATTACTAAAAAGTTTATAGACTTTTAGTAATATGATATGATAATAGAAATTCGAAAATAATTTTTTTCCGGTGGGAGAAAGCCTTAGATCCTAATTTTTATGTGTAAATAATTGTTCCACTTATTTCCTAACAAATTTCTAATTATTATTAATATTATTACTATCATAATAATTAAATAAATAAAAGTTGTCTTTAATTGAGTAACGTTACTAATCAAATAAAATTAAGTAACTAGATGTTTAGTTATTTATCAAGTGGGGATAATTTGGACATAAGAACTAAATTATATAACAAATGGTTGGTTTAGTTAAAAATGAGACCCACTTGTGGAAATATCAATTCACTTCATTTATTGAATAGAAAAAAGTACATTTTGTGAAATTTTTTAAGCCTACTACCTCCAACACCATAGTTTCCTAAGCTTCTACACATTTATATACTATGCCTAATAACTAACTACATTACCAATAACAATGCCATAGCTATTTCGGTAGGTTACCCTGAAAAGTTCATTGAAAATAATGATGAAAAATATTAAATCATCATGATCCCCTAAAATGTTCATTGGAAATAATGATGAAAAATATTAAATCATCATGATTCCTGATGTAGTCGTATAACAGTGGGAATTAATTCTCAGTTTTCTGATTACCCTCAAACAAGTTATTGTGCCACTATAATTTACATATGTATCAATTCTCCCTATAGACCTTATCATATGCTTTATAAGTCTAATGTTGTTAGATAGAGCCTGAACATCTTTCTTCTTCTCTAACATAATTACAAATTACCTACTTCATTTTCTTATATGCCAGTCACAGAATTTTATTATTTCTACACCAATTTCTTTGACACAAATTACAGTATTTCTCATCCTGACAATCTCATAAAATTCCTTCATCATTTTTGTTACATTAGAAGCATTCATTATAATTTCCCTCCCCCAAGCAAGCGTGACCGTTTGTGATTTACATTTGACTCGCATAAAGCGCGCATAAAAACAATGAATGCATATCAAAAGAGAGAGTGAGAATACCTGAACACACTCAGCGTGATCACCCAAACTACGGTACTCGGGATTGGTTTTGGATCCACCGGCGTAACCAACGGTAGTCCGGACAACCCCATCCAAGCAACCAAACACGGATTCGGACTTCCAAAAGCTACCGAGGGCGAACACCGCTGTTTTGAGGGACTGACTGGAGGGGTCCTTGGGGACTTGGGAGATCCGATCGGGAAATCTGATGGCAAAAGCTCCTTTCGCTGTCATGCTCAGGAGTAAAATCCATAGGAAATTATGAGAGATAGACGGATTCCTCTCCGAGAGCTTCATTCCGCTCGCATGAAATTAATTTCCGGCCAAATTGGTGAATTTTCCGACGAAACTTAAAATAGTTTTATTTTAGAAGATTGCACTGGTTACAGCTGAGTCCGGCTCACGATAAACAAAGGCTTTCTCTCTAATTTCATCAATACAGGAGAGGGAGGGTAGTGTCAATTAATATTTTTCCCCTTTTACCACTACGAGTTTATTTATATTATTATATTATTATTTTCTCCCATATAATTTAACTTTTTCATATCTTAATATATTCTTTTAAACTTAAAATTCTTCGTATTAGTATATCATTGCAGTACCTGTGATTGAGTACTCCATAAAATAAATGGTAAATGGTACTCCATAAGATGTTTTATAAAAAAAAATTTGTCCCTTAATATATGACACGTTTTAAAATTTTAAGTAAGCGTTAATTATTTAATTTTTAATATTACTTTCTACTTTGATTTTCTCACTATTTTTTGTCTAATAAATAACAAATTTTTTTTCAATAAAAGGGCAATATAGACATTTGATATTATATTTAATACTATACAATCATTTCTTTAATACTTGTATATAAATTTAAAAAATCTTATATTTAGGGACGGAGGGAGTATACATTAATAATTGTACGCGGTAGCACGTGATAGTAAATCTTACATTCAAAACTTTTTAGATCAATATATAATTTCAAATAAACATTATGCATTTCAATTTAGTAAGAATCGTGGAAAGCTTATCGCCCTAGATAGATATTTAAGTAGTATTTGGAAGACATGCAGGCACCAATCCGACGTGGGTGTGCACTACTAGCTGTTTATGCGATTACTAACCCCGGTATGAGGAAAATTTTATGGGAGGAACTTAATAAATTTTAAACCCGTCCCCGTCCCCGTCCCCGTCCCCGTCCCCGTCCCCGTCTTATATACACTTCCTTGGTTTGTGATCGACAGGTGATTAATTTCAATGCAGGTTTTCCGTCAAGTATTAGTAGAAGATATAAATTTGTTGGATTTGGGTTGTACAAGGAAAGGCTTTGCGTTCATAAAACCACCCCTGGATCGAGGCACTTGTTTGCGGAAGCTATTGTCCTACATTTGCCAAGAACCCATTCAGATCACAGCCCCCTAGGCCCTATATTAATAAACACTAATTCAGGTATCACTTCCATTAAACCTTTCCGTTTTGAATTTGATTGGACCATTCATGCATGGTTTTGAGGAAGTTGTCAAGCATGCATGGATTCCTAATGGTAACTCTTTAGCTCAATCAATTGAGAATCTCACCATATCCTAATGAAATGACTACTAGCTTTCTCACATTTTTGCTTTTAAAAATAAATAAATATATTAAATAAAATAATGTTTTACAACGCCAATTCAAGTGGCGTTAAACTCTGTCTCTCTCTCTTAAATTTGCTTTCTGACATCATTTTGCTTTAAAAAAAATAAAAAAATTTGATTCAAACGCCAATTCAAGTCTCTCTTTTCAAATTTGCTTTAAAAAATAAAATCAAATGCCAATTCAAGCATTTGTTTAGGCGTACATTTGTTGTATAAGTTATTGTATTTATACGATCAACTAAAGTCAAACCGTATCTCAAGCTAATAATTGAATGGAAACGGCCAAAGGGAATATAAAAATTCATCGGGGTGTTAATTGTCTATTCGCAAACTTATGGGTTAAAATCAAAGAAAGAATTTGCCAACAAATATAAAGAGAGAAGAAGACATGTACGTACAAGTAAGTATCCTCCTATCCTATTTAGATTTATTTATGAATAAGTTTACACCCATGTAATGCACCCACAGTTGCATACCACCCACTGAATTGAATTTTAGATTAGATTAGCCTAAAACTAGAATATGATGGAGATGAGAGAGAGAAAATCACCCGAATTCTTCTCCAGCTCTGTGGAGTAAGTTTTGAAACTCCGGGTGAGCCAACCATGAAATGGGAACAATGTACCTGCTTCTATTTTCTCCCACGTAAACTGCAAAATGGCATTTTGGTACGTCATCAGGCAGGCAGAAATGTTTTGTTGGCACATACCATTTGTCAATTTGACTAGTAGCTCACGATTAAAAGGAAAGATGAATGAAAAAGACATTCTTCCTTCAGCACTTTTGAATTAGGAGGAACTGATCAGTCTAAGTCTATTTCTAACCGGAAGAAGAAGAAGTATATCAGTCCAAAAAATAATAATAGTTGAATAGATTATGTGAGAACTTGAGCGTCTATCAGTCTGTGAATGGAACAGCTCTCAACAAGAAATAAAAATAAAGGGAAATCAACCAAGAAGTTGAAAGAATTAGAGAACAATGTCAATGGACAAAATCCAAAAGGACAGGCTAGCAATATCATTGTCATTTCAGGAGATAAAGACCATAACAGTAATCAACAAAATGAATATTCAAACTTCTTATCATCAGCATGGGAAGGTCATGTTACTCTTTACCTTCAGAACACCTCTTCTAAAGAACAAAAGGAACAAGTGGCTACCACAAGTTTATCCTAACCCATCCAAATGAGTCACTCTCAGACTTTGAAACTAAAAAATCCCAAAAATCTACAAGTTCATAACTACTTACTTGGAAACCGTTTATGCACATCTCCCTTGTCAGACTTTGGCAACTGATACATTGTCCATCGTGACTACATCTTTATTGGCTCTTTCAAACAGGAGGTTTGCAGAAAGGTTGGCCTCTGTATCCATAAAAACTTAAGTCAATCCAAAAACATTACAAGTCTAATGAGCTTTGACTAAGCACACATCCTCTTCCCCCACCACACCTTAACCCCCAGCTAGACATACAGTAAAGGGGTCCCATTCACATTTCAGAATGTAGATAGGAAACCCTAGAGATTGCAGACATGGACAAGAGAATAATCAAAGCACAAAAGTTGAAAATATAAGAGCATTAAGGACACTGATAAGGTAAACTAATGGCCCATCACAAAATTATAAAGTGCAATAGAATACTAACTTGGCTCATCTGGAACTAATTATACTACAGTTTAGCTTGCACATACAATTAAAAAAAACATGAAGCAAAAGATCAAACTATAAATTTCCACAACTAGAACACTTGATAAAACCACACGCTTCCTCCTTTTTAAAATATAAGATCACTTGCTTCTGTAAAATAAAAAGGCAAGTGATCTTATATTTTGGTACGAAGATAGTAAAAAACATTATCCTCACTAAGTGAACAATGTGAAAGGGAATTCACCACCAATTCTCAACTTTTAACACCAGAGATAGAGATTTGGTTATAATTTTCTACCAGTTCAGAAATTACATAATCATATACCATTGTTATATAGAAAGCTTTAGTCAGTCGGCTCTTACGACACACCTATGCATGCCAAAATAAAACCTGCCCTCACATCCCCAAAAATGATAAAAGAAAAATATGAACAAACACATAAATACATTATATATATACACACACATATAATTCATATTTGTTATTTCTTCTCTGCGTACCTTCTATTTTCAAAAGAAAACTTAGCAACTCTTTAATTACCATTAAAATTGTGGGAAGGTAAATGTTACCTTATCAAATGTCTAAGCTTGAGCTGAGCAAACATTAAAACACTTGATCAGATTTCAAAGACCAACAGGAGGCTGAGAGGGAGGTAGAATGTGTGTGGAAAACATTCAAACACGCAATCGGGTTTCAAAGATCAGCGGCAGATTGACAGAATTCAGTAAAAAGCTCCTTATAATAGCCCCATATAACATTTTACAACTGACCAATTACCGTTACCACAAAACAGCCCTGTCACACAAGTTTGAGCTATTGTTTCCAAAGACCGTATTAACATTTTTAAGATAGATTAGATTAAAAAGGATACTATAAAATAATGTGCTATTTCTAGCTTTGTTGCTAAAAGAAAGGAAAGAAACCATAAGAAATGGAAGGTATAAGACATGGTGTGCAACAAATTCATCCACAACATAAATCATACTATATCGTACTAAATTATACGACTATTTAAAGCAGCAGTGAACAAATCTACTTACCAAAACAATAAGCCAAGGCAACAAGTGCACCGATGTTGATTCAAACACGTTTGCACTACAACAGAATTTCTTTGGCTCCAGACAAGCAGAGCACCTCAATCATATTGATTAATTACAAGTTAAACACACCGATGGTACACTTGAAGAAATAGCTCCTACATAAGTTTTCCAACTCAATACAGGTTTAATGGGGCCTCTCCATGATACATTAGATGTAACAACCCTACACAAGTTTTCTGTTACATCGTTCTCATGGACTAAACTGTAAGTTCAGCGTGATGTTTAAGTCAAAAAACCATTCAGCAACATGAATCCTAAGCCTGCCAAACTAAATACTAGAACCACTCAGGGCCATTACCTTGCACTGTTCATTCATGGCCAAGAGTTGGGCCTCTTTTTTATCAAGAAGAGCGCTCAACTTCACATTCTCTTCCATAAGTTTCTGGACTTCAGTCTCTTTTTGCATCTTCTCACTCTCTAACTGTGTTGTCTTTGCAACTAGCCTGCTCCAAAACAGAACTAGAAAAATTATATGGAGTACAAGATTTATAAGTTGTCCAGCTAGGGAGTAATTTCACAAATTCCAAATGTTTACCTAGAAGCATAATACTTCGCCAGACCCATTCAAGAAGGAAAGGTTCTGAATATATATAATAAAAAATGAAAACAATTCATGTTCTTAAGAAGATGCCTCTCCAGGCATACAAACAAATCCATTAAAAGAAAGGACAAAGTAACGACAAAAATTCAAGCCAAAAGAAAATGATTCAAAAGCAATGACACACAGAAAGGACCATAGGAAGATCAGCAGAGCAAGATAAATGATTGTTAACTCCTTACACACATATTCTGCACAATCTAAAACTACCGAGTGACGATGACCATAAACCACATTTATACTAAAAACGCACGCAAATGCAGAAAGTAGTAGCAGTATACAAACTCCATTATAAAGGGGTAATGGGTATAGCATGTAGTAGCAACAATGCCAAAGATAAAGTATAGTCAACTAATTTGATCTTTTGAGGTAAAGAAAACATACTAACCTTTCAAAAAGTCTCTCGATAGTTTGAAACTGCTTCTCTGATGAAAGAAGTGTTTCTCTTACGCTAATGAGACTACTAACATAGGATTTCAAAGATTCAAAGTCTTGCTTGACACGGGAAAGCTCCTGCTCATTTTCTGTAGCTCGCTGCTTCTGTCTAGAAGTTTCTTCCATTAAATCATCAACCCTCTGCCGCATTTCACTCAGAATGTCATTTGTACCTACTGCAAACTTTTCCAGCTCGTCTAACTTTATAGACATGTTTTCAATTTGGAAAGCCTTCTTTCTGATCTCTTCTTGTCCTATTGTTACCTTCTCTTTTTCACTAGCAGTCTCAGATTCTGCCATTATAATCCTTTTGACGAGATTTCATTACATCTGTGACCATTTGTACACTCTTCAGTATCTCACTAATATAAGTGCCATCCTGTTCATCAAGGGCACCAGGATAATTATTGATGTCAATCCATGTTTCCACATCTAGACCTGGACTGTCAAAGGAAGAAAGATCAACATTCTTTAACCAACCAGATTCTGGTGTACCACTTTTGTCAACAAGCCCCACCCCTTCTAATCGTTTGATGCCACAGGAGGTATGAGCTAAGTGTGGAACTGCCATGATTCTTGCCTTCGATCTCAAGTATGTCAACAATGTTGCTGTGGTTTTCACCCTCCGCCAAAGAACCTCTAACTCCTTTTTTGCATCTTCCCCTGACCCGTGTATACAAGCTTTCACCTCCATAAGTTTTGTTTGTAACACAACCACTTGGGACTGCTTTTTTTTCAATCTCCTGCTTCCAAATTATGTTTGTTTGGCTTAATTGAGACTTCAAAGTTGACAAGCCTACATCTTTCTCTGCGGTCATGGCTCTTTTTCTTGAATTGTATATAGCTGATATGTAACAACTAAATGTAAAACACAACCTAATAAACGTGATACAAACATTCTGTTTTGGGCAATTAGAGATTTGAAATTAAAACAATCTAACTGGAACACCAAATTTCATATATTTCAATGAAGAAGAGAAAAACCATATCAATTTGATCAGATGCTATATAGAGAAAAGGATAAAAAGAAAAGGAGAACACATGTTAAAGTTTAACTGATCATGATAATCAAAACTTGCAAGTTCAACAAATCACTACCACGGGGTGTTTTGGGGAGGGGGGAGGGGGGAGGGGGGAGGGGGGAAGGGGGGGGGAGTAACACTTTTAGAATACATTTTTAGGTATATGATATTATTGAGCAATATTTGAAATAAAAACAAATAATCATATATAGGCACACATAAGAAAGGCTAAACTAATTCATGAAATAGGCCAATAAGGTATTAGCCTAATAGTTAAAACTGAAGACATGTAACCTCCTTTAGGTCTCAAGTTCGGCTGTCCCCTTTGTGTGAGTTTATTTTTTCCTTTATGCGAATTTTGTTTTCTTTTTCACATGAAGCTTGATGGATTATTGAAATTTCTCATTGAGTTTATTGTCGTTATAAAATGTACTTGATTACAAGAATCATTGTCCTTGTATTGCATCCCCAAATCGGGGTTTCAATAAAGAAAAATTATTTGTGAAATAGAAAAAATGGAATCAAATAAGTTTTTTAAATACTCCATCATTCCAAAATATAAGATCATTATTGACTTTTTGAAGTTAATTTAAAACACTTTCAAATTCAAAATTGACACGGATTCATTTAGTTTTAGTCAATACAATGATTTGTAAACTATGTAAAAATTATTTCTAATAATAAGATTTATTTATTTTTGTAATTTTTAATGAATCTCATCATTTTGAGTTTGAAAATGTTTTAAATTAAATTTTGAAATGATCTTGTAATTTGGATAGGAGGAAGTACTGTCTAGTGTCTTAGAAATATATATATGACTTCATGACCTATAAAACTAATTTCCGATGAGAAAAGAGCAATAAGCTTGAAGAACATAAGTAATTGCATTCGACATGAAAGACTGAAGATGGAACTTAAATACAGCTAAAATCCAAAAAAAAAATCAAAATCTTTTAAACAAATATCTTGTGAAGCTGGGGAAGATAAATCTCCCCCATATACTACTATCCCAACAAAAAATATCCATTTATTACCAGACAAGAAACACATTACAGTGAAATTAACCAAATTCAAGATAAAGAAACTCGCTCAGTTACATTAACTTACAAATCAAGTGATCTAGTGATCTAGCTAACACGAACTATTCATGGATAAACCCTAGATTAAAAGCTTGATTTAACCAACTCACACATACCCACAAAAATAATAATTTCCCAGAAGAAAAAAAACTAAGTCTTACAGAAACAAACAATATCGAGAAGCTGATCGGCCGCAATACATGAAAATGCTTCATGAGGAAAACAAGATAGGCATGGGACAAGAAATTCTTAGAAAAGTAGGCAGCTTTCGATTAACAATTTAAAGGAAACTTTAGATTAGACGAATAAAGGGAAAGAGATACCTTCTGATTTTGAACAAAATTTGGGAGCTTCCAATCCCGAAGACAATGATTGATGAGCAGACCAAGATGAGCACAATGTTTGGGGTTGGTAATAGTTATTGTTTGTTTTTTCAATTTGAATTTTATATTTTGACATTTAATTTAAGGGCAAAGGTGCAAAACTGCCCCTGATGTTTACACCGATATTCCACTTATATCCTAAACTATTTTTTTTTTCCAAAAATACTTTTAACGTTATAAAATTCAAATTTCAATTATGCTTTTCTATTAATGTAGACTTGCCAATGGCAAAATGTAACGTATACACTGGACAAAATTTGTCTTGTGAAGCAATGCATACATGAAAAATATCTAAAATTCAAATCAAACATATTTGTCCCAAAACACCCCCAAAATAACTTTGCCTTCTTACTATTTATTATTATTATTATTATTATTATTATTATTATTATTATTATTATTATTATTATTATTATTATTATTATTATTATTATTATTATTATTATTATTATCCTTTTATTATTATTGTTTTTGTCCTTTTCATTCATATAAAATTAAGGTTGGAGTTTTAAATTCAATGTAAATATTTTTAACAAAAATATTGTAATTAATGATACTTTTATATAATTTATAATTAATATAATTTACTATATAAAATTAGTCAAAATCTATTTTAAAAGACCTTAAATAATAATAATACCCTCTTCTCCGTCCCAATGCCCATTCAACCCAATAAATCACCTCTGTCGCCCTATCTGAATCCCTCTCTCTCTCCCAAATCGCCGTCGATACAATGCGTTTTTCTTCTTTTAGGAAAATAAAAAACCACATAATGTAAGCAGGGGGAAAACTCAAACTTGATTTCTTCTTCAATTTGAGACAAATGCAGTTCTTGAATCCCAGAAAACTCCCAACTTCTTTGAGAAAAAAACACAGATTAGAACAGGGGAGAAAACTCAAACTCGATTTCTTCGTCAATTCCCCGTCTTTTTCTTCAGATTCACAGATTGTGAATCAATTTTCGATCGATTAACAAATGAAACTATATAGTTTTAGTGGGTCGCAAAAGAAAATTCAGATGAAGGAAAACAGAGAGAGAAAATGGTTTCTTGAATCTTAAACTGAACTTCTTGGAGAAAGGAGACGGATTATGAAGAGAGACTCAAAATATGAGTAAGTGTTGGGTCGTGATATTTCTCCTATTGGGCCGAATGGATTGGGCCTACATATTCAGTTAGTCCATTGGGTCTTCACTATTGGGTGTTGACATTATTGGATCTAGTCACTTTATTATCTTTGTTAAGTCCTTCTAATATCGGACCAAATCAGTGGGTCGACCCATCATATATTTAAATATCTACATCTTTGACTTGTAATGATGAAAAAGCATGACGGTTGACTAGAGAACCTGCCATACATTAATGTGGATGGGATCATAACCCGCCGGCGGTAAAACACAGTGACCAAAAGCAGTGGATAAACTACATGCAGTAGGCAGAACCCATCAGATCAAGGGAGTGTGTCAGGTAGTAGTGGGTGGCACAGTAATCCAAGCAAAGAGAGTATAACTTAGCAAGGAAGTCTTCACAAAGAGGTACGTTCTCATACACGTCTTCATTCATAATCACATATACACGAGAATTATTTTCTCTCAATACACTAGACATTATATTCCTCCATTGGTTAACCTTGTGAACACGTTCTCGACTCTCACGCTTTGAAGCTATTCCCCGACGGAACCGCCCAAAATCGAAGCTTGTGGTGTTTATCGTGTTTCTTGTCTGCAGGATCGAGGCGTCTTACGTGATTGGGGCGTGGCGAGAAGATCTTAAGCGTTAACATTGGCGCCAGAAGGAGGGGCTTTTTCTAGTGTTCTTGAGTTATCAATCACAATATTTCCGGTTGTTCTACATCGGAAGTTATGGCACCAATCGTGGGGTTCTCGTTCGAGATCCCACTACGAAGCTTCAAAGATGGTTGGTCTTTGTTCTTTACAAAGAGCATGATCACGGCCGAAGGCAAGTAAAACACCACTTTAGAACTTCGGCAAACCAAAGTGGTCGGTGATGAAGATGGTGGACGAAGCAGATAGAGCTTTGGAGGTTCTCTTGGAGTGGAGCGAGGATGTGGCTATCTTGAGGCGAGGATGTAGCTGAAAGCGAGAAGCGAGGATATAATTGTGCGATTCTTGGATTGCAAGTTTGAGGGACAAAGCGTTCAATTATGTCCAGTCTGAAAGATGTGGTACGCCTAAAGATGGACAACCGTGAGTTGGAAAGTAGTCTATACCCTTTGAGGACATGTCTCAAAGTGATCCTCATGACCAAAGAAGACCAAAGAACCATATTCCTAAGCATCCGAAGAGGGTACTCCACCCTATTGGTCTTCAGGATTATGATCGGGCGAGTAGATGAAGACCCAACAACCATTTTCCTAATTGGCCAAGAGGGTACTCCACCCTATTGGTCTTGAGGATTATAATTGAGCGAGAGTAGATGAAGACCCAATGACCATTTTCCTAATTGGTGAAGAGGGTACTCCACCCTATTGGTCTTGAAGATTATAATCGAAGCGAGTAGATGAAGATTCAATAACCATTTTCCTAATTGATCGAAGAAGGGTATTCCGCCCTATCGGTTTTGGGATTATGGTCGCAGCAGACGAAGAGATCGATCCGGGGAGCATGCACCTCGAATCTGAAATAAGATATTACGCCTCGAGTATCTTCACCACCGTGACGGAGAGTTTCACCAAAGTAGATCCGAAATTACACCCCAGAGAGTCCACTTGAGGCACACCGCCTGTAGATACTTTTTCTTCTGGAGATGCCCGTCTAAGGTCATTTGTCGAGTTCAGATTCAAAGACACAAAATGCACCCATATTCCTAAGCATCCGAAGAGGGTACCTCATCCTGGGGGTTCTCGGGACTATGACACAAATGCAGACGAGGGAGCAATTCAAAAATATATTCACCCGAGAATGCAAAAAGGCACTCTGCCTTGAGTGTTCTCGCCATGCAATGAAGGACTCGTCACCAAAGCGAGATCTATAAGCCCTCTCTTGAAAATCAACACTTGATGTAAATATTTCCAAGGTCGATTGACATTATGGTCGGATAATTATTTCCTGAAGCTGATAATAGTTAAAGAGAAGCCGAGGAGTCTGACAAAGCCGTTGTAGTTCTTCAGCAGAAACAGAGCTCGTGGACATTGCATGCAAATGAATATTCTGTTTTGGACATCAGTACAACAGGCTATCAAGGGGTCGATCACAATAACAATTCCATTGCTAATGCATTATCGAAGTTGGCTACTACGGATGCTTATAACTTTGATGGCATATGGTGTCCTTCCTTCAGATCAGATGCCGGCTAAAGAAAACCAATTACAAGAGTATCAACTTTGTTCTCATTGATGAGAATCTTTATCGAAGGACCTTTTTCGTCATCATTGCTCAAACATTTGGTTCCATCCGAAGCAGAGTATGTTCTTTGGGAAATTCACAAAGACATCTGTGGCGATCATTTGACCCGAAGTTGTTGGCCTATAAAGCACTTCGGCAGGGATATTCATGAAAGAACCGAGGAGTCGGCCTGAGACAGATTTGGGTGGCTCATCCACATTCATTTTTTGCACTATTGATCCCGGTCCTGTTGTCCTAAGGTCACAATGGTGTAAGGAGGTATGGTAGGACTCGCTGGCCATTCGATGGCAACCCATAAAGGTCCTTATGATCCTATATTGATTTTACCAGGGTGGTAAATCAATGGTCACTATTGATCCTGGTCCTATTTGTCCTAAGGTCACAATGGTGTAAGGAGTTATGGTAGGACTTCATTTGCCATTCGATGGCAACCCATAAAGGTCCTTATGATCCTATATTGATTTTACCAGGGTGGTAAATCAATGGTCACTATTGATCCTAGTCCTATTTGTCCTAAGGTCACAATAGTGTAAGGAGGTATGGTAGGACTCGCTGGCCATTCGATGGCAGCCCATAAAGGTCCTTATGATCCTATATTGATTTTACTAGGGTGGTAAATCAATGGTCACTGTTGATCCTTATATCTTGGTCCTTATATACTTGTTCTACCCCGAGTGGTAAGCAAGATTTTGATGGTGCAAGGAAGATCGGCCAAATTCACCTCACACATGACCGATCTCACACTTCGGAAACGATAAGTATACATTACTTTATTTTGTTCAAGTGTGGAGTTCAGTTCATTCAATACTGTTCATTAAATTCTATCCATTAAATTCAGTTCACTTCATTTCATAAATTAACTGTTATACGCCTTATCTAGTTCATGTCCTAAGTTAAGTTCATACAGATTAATTGATACTAAATTATTGACAAGAAATGTTCACTCAGAAGTAATAAGGCATGAAGTTGATATTTTAATATTAATTGTTCACAACAAGTTAGAATTTTTACAGAAAGTTCTACAGCTAAAGATAAGGAGAGGTCATCTTCAGGCTTCTTCCTTGTCATCGTCACCATCTAAAGAGTCTAGAAAAGATGGATCTACCTTGGCCCGAGCTTTTTCTTGTCTTTACTTCGACAAATTTCTTATCCTTTGGCATACGTATGAACGATCTTATTGTTCAAATTTCGGTGGATTTTCTCGTATTACGCTGGATCTCCTTACGAAAGTCTTGATCGATTGGGACCCAAATCTCTAAGGGCCCGAAGCTCTTTGAGCTCTTCTTCGAGCTTCTGATGATGTACCAAATGCTTTGATCCTTTAGCTTGACAGATCGACATTTATATCAGTGATGACCCGATGAGTGGCCTTGGTCGTTTTCAGTTCTTCTTTGACCTTATCAATATCCTTCCGGAGGCATTCATTGTTGAGAAGAACAATGTTAAGGTTGCTTCTTTCCTTTTGCCAAACATAGACTTCAGAATGGCTTTCTCTCTTCGGTATTCTCTTCGGTATTCTCTTCGGCATTCTCTTGATTATTCTCTTGGCATTCTCTTGAGTATTCTCTTCTTGGCGTTATCTTGGATCCTTTTCGGCTTCTTTGTATTTGGGACGGAAACACACGAAGACAATGTTTACTTGCAGATGACCAATATTAATCGATCAGTTCAGATTGATGGTCAAATCTCAACTTCCTTTAGTCTGGTATATCTGTTCGGTTTGTAATATTCATGTGTGCAATCAAATTGCATAAAAGTGCTTGAGGCGTGTAAAAAATCGAGTTTAAAAAATTTACAAACCATATACGGATCACCCTTTATGCGTAATTATTAATTAAACGAAAGATAAAGAATAAAATCATACCCTTGAAGATCGAGCTTCCTCAGGTACAAGTTCACCTCCAAATCCTTTCGCGTTCAATCTTGAATCCACCGGGTTTGGTTCCTTCCTTTGATCAACGTTAGCCACCCAAATGTTTGGCCTCTAGAGGTGATCCACCAAGGAAGAAGAAAATTCAAGAAGAAGGGTGGTTGGCTAAACCCTAGTTTTTCTATCTCTATAGAAAGGTGTACTCCCAACAACTTGGAATTATTACGTAGTTGTTAAAATCAACCACTCACAACACCCATAATAAGACTCTCTTATTTATAGATGTGGGCAACCCATCTTAACAATTAAGGAATTGGGTTTTATTTAATTAATTAAATTCTTTTAATTAATTAAGCTCCCTAATCTTATTAGGGATAATTAATTAAACTCTTTTAATTAATTTAACCTCCTAATCTTATTAGGAATAAATGAGAGTACTTATATTAAATTAATTCCTAAACTCTTTTAGAAATTAAAATAATAATAATTGTAATAATATTAATAAGACTCTCTTATTAATTTATATTTAATATTTCTAAAATATTAAATAATAAATATTAAGCTATTTAATTTATTCTATCACCATAGATTAAATTAAATATACATATATTATTACGATTATGCCATTAACTTCTTAAATAATTATTCTTCCTTTTATGGTGGTGTGACCCTTTAGGTTCTCCATATTAAACCGGTTGTGAATAAATCAATTAGAACAATTCTAATCTTATTTAAATAAATAAATTAAACAATTAATTTATTTAAATAAATAATATTTATTCTACAATAGGGATAAGCCTCCTAGCGATCAACGACTTTCCGGATAATATAGATTTCAACATTAATCATTAAAGAACCTTTGAGTAAATAGTTACTGCAAATCAATTCAATCCTTCCACCATACAATGTCCCAATTAAATATAAGACATGGAATTACACAAGTCTTATTTTATTTAATTATATGTATTTCGATCCTTAAATGCATGACTCCAAATAATGCAAATTAGAAACTCCTTTCTAATTTCATTACGCCTTGCCAAGGACTACTTTGGTTGTCATTTATCGAATCACATAGGACATTTCTCTTCTTTTATTAGAAGTGGTAGATTCTTTATTGATCATACATTATCTCCATGTATACAACTTATTATACCCAAGCATACCCTTTGATATACCCTAAGGGTCTTAAGGAATAAGTCAAAGTATAACTCATCATACACAAGATCTTATGATGATCTCAAGTCCAAGGATTACTTGTACTACTATCACTACTGAGAATTCCTATTGACAGCAAATAAAACTCCATTAGGTATTCCTTAGCGAGCCACGTTCGATGAACTTATTCTCTAATAAGCACCTACATACTTTGCTTTAGTGTCTCCACACAAATGATCTTGAGATCAATCATCCTCATCCAATGAGCAAAAGAACGTATGTACCAATCTATCCTGGATTCACTAATCCCCAATTTAGTAATCCAATGATTGGGAACTATTTTAGTTTTTAAGCTTTCTAAGAATTTAGATCTCATTAGAATGATCATCATCATTATTCTAAAAGCATTGCTTAAAACTATGGGTTTATCACATATTATAAAACAACATCATGTAGATAATTCAAAGCCTTTAATAAATTAATACCTTTTATTAATAAATGAATAAGATTGTTACAAAGTATATGCTTTATCATCAAACATGATTGGCTTGTGTGCATACTACTTTCAATATCACTCCTTCACCTATCAGTTCCATGATGGAATTATTGTCGAACCGATGATCATCGGTGTCGACACAGCTTCAGGCCTAGATTCAGAAGAGAACGGTTTTTGTGGCGAAGGTTTGGGTTATTCGAGAGGCGGTGAAATATTTGTTGTTGTATGTTCGACTGGAGCAGGCTCTTCAATTGGACTTTCGATCTTAATTTATGTTGCCATTTGATGTTCACCAGATGGGCTTCGATAAACCGTATTTTGGGCCTTCATTGGTCTTATATTAATTCCTTGTGTCTGAGCAGAGTGCCATTTATAGTTTCTATTAAACCTCTGTTTAATAAAAAACTAGGGGCGATGTTGGTCGTGATATTTCTCTATTAGTAGAATGGATTGGGCCTACATATTCAGTTAGTCCATTGGGTCTTCACTATTGGGTGTTGACATTATTGGATCTAGTCACTTTATTATCTTTGTTAAGTCCTTCTAATATCGGACCAAATCAGTGGGTCGACCCATCATATATTTAAATATCTACATCTTTGACTTGTAATGATGAAAAAGCATGACGGTTGACTAGAGAACCTGCCATACATTAATGTGGATGGGATCATAACCGGCCGGCGGTAGAAACAGTGACCAAAAGCAGTGGATAAACTACATGCAGTCGGCAGAACCCATCAGATCAAGGGAGTGTGTCAGGTAGTAGTGGGTGGCACAGTAATCCAAGCAAAGAGAGTATAACTTAGCAAGGAAGTCTTCACAAAGAGGTACGTTCTCATACACGTCTTCATTCATAATCACATATACACAGAGAATTATTTTCTCTCTCAATACACTAGACATTATATTCCTCCATTGGTTAACCTTGTGAACACGTTTACTGACTCTCACGCCTGAGCTATTCCCCGACGGAACCGCCGTCAAGCTTGTGGTGTTTATCGTGTTTACTGTGCAGGATCAGGGCGTCTTACGTGATTGGGACGTGGCAGAAGATCTTGGCGTTAACAGTAAGAGTTTATATATATACTAGTACTAGTATTAGTTTAAGAGAAGATCTAGTAGTAGCTGTACACTTCACGTGTCGAATCCTCCTGCTCCTGATACTAGATCTGCAATGGTGAAGAAGGATGCAGATGGATTTCTAAGTCAATTATTGATTCCTGAAGGTGTTGACTCTGTATTGATGGGAAGAGATTGAAATTGGGGATTAAGAAGATTCGTAAGCAGCAAATTTATTTGTAATACGGCTATTAATAATTTAATATAATAGGTTTATAATACCCTCTTTTCCATGTATGCATTGCCTTGTCAGCAAAATTTATCTAAGTGTCTGCTCTATTTGCGTCGGTGGCAAGTCTGTTAACGGGAGGGGCATAATTGCGCTGAATTTTGTAACGTTAAGGGTATTTTTGGGAAAAAAAAAATAAGTTTAGGGTGTAAGTGGGATATCGGGGAAAACATCAGGGGCATTTTTGCACCTTTTCCCTTTAATTTAATTGTGGTTAAAAATATAAATGCTTAAAATTTAAATATATTAGTATTTAATTTTTATGTCCACTTTTTATATTAGCCTAGAAAAGCTCTTATTTTTTTACTTTGTTGTTGCAGCCAATTTACCGTTGTGTCCCTTATCAAGCATAATAGCTTTCTCTTTTATGAATGTAAGCATGATACCTTACAATTATATAAAGGCCTAAATATATTAATCCTGAATTTTTAATTTTTTTTTATTTTAGGGATTATTTTTTTAATTAAAGGATTAATTTTATTTTTTTCAATTTAGAAATTGTTTTCTCAATTTTTTTTTTTTTATGATTACGTCTAATTAATAGTGGAACGTCAAAAAATTAAAATCATAACAACGACACTAGTGTAAGACCCCAACTTATTATTAATGAAATTTAATTTTCTCTATTTATTATTTTGAAATAGTAAGGGTTGATTTGATTAATGTGGATAGTTATTGGTAAAATACGCAAATATTTCAAAATAAGCAAGTGGTTATAAAATATTCATTGTTGTTTGGGGAATATTCGTTTTGATCGTGGAATATTCTTCAACAATCGGGGAATATTAAATATTTACGGCCATGATCTTTTAATGGGCCCCATAACTGAAAGCGATTGGATGAAGAAAAAACGACAAATATAAGTTGTTTAAAAATAACTACGTAGTTATTCACAGATTAATCTTTGTTAAAATACTTGGTGGTTAAAAACACAAGAAGATACCACGGTATTGCACCAATTATTGATTTTTACGTAAAGAAGGCACTTTACTCATAATGGTTACGATAATTCTTTGTTCGTAATTTTATTTTATTGATTTAATAATTGCTGCGTTGATATTTTATATTGTTGTTGTTTTGATAATTGTCATTTCACGATTATTTTTTATTATCGAAGCAATAATTCATATTATCTGAATAATATTATTAGATAACATTATTGACAATGTCTAGAAAGTTACATCTAAGGAGAGGTTTGGTCACCTAATTGCAAATGCCAAGTAAGGAGAAATTCTTATTGAAAAGCCCCTCTTTCACTTGAACCGCCTCGGTTGTCGATATTGTGATTACAGAATATTATTTGTGAATAATTAATTATTGATTTATATAATGAGGAAAATATTGATTTTATGTGGATATAGATGGAGAAAATTTTTAATGTGACAATTGTTGAAAATTAATATTTTATCTTTTTCTAATAAAATAATTCATTTAAATATATTATTTTAATAATATATTAACTGTGATATTTTTATAATGAATGTGGGATATATGAGTATATGAGGAGGAAGAGTATTTTTGTGGCATTAAATGTTTAACACATATTTTGTGTGTTGGTGGACACAATTATTGACCGAAATTTGATTATAGCCTGTAAAATCGTCCGTTTGTGGATTTCGGTCAATTTCTGTTTGGAATTTGGAAAAACTTTCTTCTGCAAAGTTGTAGAGATTTGAATTTCCTATAAAAAACGTGAGATTTGAATTTTCTGATAAAAGGGCTATTTATTATGAATTATTGAAGTTCCAAAGCTCCGAAATAATTGATTTTTGGAAGTTTAAAATAATTTAAATAAGAAAAACATTTTTGATATGTTTGGTGGGCTTGGTTGGTTGTTGAAATGAGCTGATTTTAGTTTATAAGAGTGTGCGTAGGAAAATTTTTATATATATTAATATAATATTAAATTTTCTACTTTGGTGTTCTAAGCATTTTTCTATAAATAGGGTGCTTAGGTTAGAATTGAAAATCACACCGAAATCAAGTTTTCTCTCTATATTATCGGCGTATTCTTGTGAGTATTTTGAGTATATTTTGAGTATTGTTATACGGTGCAAGTTCAAGTCATAGCCTATATCCGGTGGTTCAACTAGAAGTATTGTCTTGGTGAGGTAAGGGATATTATTTTTTTTAATGATATTATTTATTCTAATATCATTATACCGAAGTATTGATCTGAGCTTTTTTATCAAATTTGGAACTTTTGGTGTCGGAGTTACTATTCACGTATACGGCACTATTAACGATATCTGATCTTATTCACGAATACTAAGCCTATTCATCGAAAAATGAAAATTTTCCTTTTCGTCCCAAAATATCTATTGTGGATACTAGCTTTGATTGTATCCATGTTTTGATCATTCTTGAATTTTACACCACTATGATTATTTTTGAGGTATTTTTGGACACGGATAAAACAAAGTACGAATCCTTAATCCTTAATCCTTGTCATTTTGTTTCACTGGATTCGTTTCTTTAAAAATATTTTTCATCATCCTCAGTCTTAAATGATGATATTATTGAATATCTTTGGCTCAGTAGTGCAAAGATGAATGATTTATGATGAATATCTTTGGCCGTAGTCTGAAGATGAGCAGTGTTTAGATGAACATGAATGATGAATATCTTTGGCTCAGAGTGCAAAGATGAATATTTGATTCGAGATATATATTGATTGATATTACGGGGATAAAAGATGACGATAAACTTTTAAATTCATACATAGAAGATAGTAGTTTGCATTCTCTACTTAACTCTTCTAATGAATTATTATTTCCAATGCGAATATTGATTTAAAACTTGTTGTCTATGGTATTCTATTAGATTTTTCCTGTTGAAGACTAACGATAATTTGTTGTATATTATCTTAGTCATAATATTCTTCTTCTTGGGCTAGATTGAGCTCACCCTTTCCTTGTTGTTCCATTTTTTTCTTCTCGGGAGGCGAGAATGTAGCGAGTACTAGTCGGGGTATGGAATGAAGGTTCTAGAGAGAGTTGTTTAGTAGTCCTCACCATTTTTGTAAAATAATGTATCAATAATTATGATGGGGATTTATTTGCGTGTGGATATTGTCAGATGTCAATATCTCGTATTTAAACTCACAGATTTATATGTTGTAATAATAAAGTTGTAGTTGTTTACGTATTCATGTATTGACAACTCGTAAATAGGTGATGTATACCTATTTTGGGGGCGTCATAGTTGGTATCGAGCTTAGGGATATGATCTCCGGCGGAGATCGGGGCATAGAACTAGGAGGGAGAGACGAGTAAATCCTTCACTAGTGTGTCCTACTCTACCTTAGCTTATTTGTTAGTCGGTCATATAGGGATATTATGTGATATATTGATTTGCTTAATTAACCTTGTTTTATGACGGTGATTTGAGAATGTCGAATGAGAATATTAACAATGGAAATGAGACAAGTGGACGCTCAGACTCACCAACGAGGAGAACGTAACACAAGCTAATGAATGTTCCTCCTGTGAACAACACCAATGAAAGCGAGATGATGAGCGAGGGATGTTTAGAATCTTTTTGCGATTCATGCAAAATCGGACTAGGGAGACTTCGTGTTCAAAATACGGGAGGAAATGATAGCAATTCACGGGTTGTCACAAACCAAGCAGCTTCAAAGAGTTGGGACCACGAATTTAAGGGAAAGCCCGATCCGATCATGGTGGAAACATGGGTCAAGTAAATTACCAAGATATTTGATGTCTTGGGATGCGGAGAGAACGCAGAAGGTTCCATTCGCCACCTTTATGTTCCGTGGCGAAGCGGACTCTTGGTGGGAGTCTCGTGAAGCGTACCCATCCAAATACGCACTCAAAGATGTCTTGGGAGACATTTGAAACTATTTAATGACAAATACTTTCACGAAAGTGTTCGTCGTATGAAGGAATTGGAGTTCATCGATTAGAGCAAAACAACGTGACCGGTGTCTCGATGACGAGGCAAAATTTGCGGAGTTATCCAGTTTGCACCTCATTTGGTGGAGAATGAGGAACGTGTGACGCTGGATGTTTCTTAGAGGTTTGAAACCCCGATACGTCGATATCTCATTTCTCATAAATTTTCTCTCTATTCGGATGTTGCGAATCCATTAAAAGAGTCGAATAGACCATAAAATCTATTATCTTCTCCATGTTAAAAGTCCACCAACAATGTTTTATCCTTGTAACATCAATCAACAATTCCTCATCCACAATCACGTGTATAACTCATAATCGTAATTGTAGTTCTAAATTCCTTTCCTCATCCAAAACAAAGATAATTTTCATCACTTGTCTTTACGAAACATCAAAGATCATGGTTATACCAAATCACGATTTTACTTCATAATCATACTAATAAATTAATGTTTGCACCACGGGCCAAAGATATTCATCAACAGTTCATCTTTACACTACAAAAGCAAAGATATTCAACAACGAGTCATCTTTGCATTTCTGAGCCAAAGATATTCATCAATAATTCATCTTTGCACTGGTTTAAAGATATTCAACAACAACATCATCTTTGCATTCTGAGCAAAAGATATTCATCAATAATTCATCTTTGCACTACTCTGCTAAGATATTCATCAACAAGTCATCTTTGCACTTCTGAGCCAAATATATTCATATATCAAAGAAATACATAATCATTTCAGAAGTTATATAACAATAATTATAACCATGTTGATCAATTCACCTTTGCACTTAAGCTAAAAATATTCAATTGTAAATTCAATGGTCATGATCATACCAGTCAACAATTCAACTTTTGCACTACTGGCCAAAGAGAACCTATAGTCACAATCATACCAATAATCTACCCATCTTTACACTCAAGTCAAAGAGAAATATCATCATTAGGGTTATAAGAATGTTATATAAAAATAATATAATCAAAACATGGTTTGAATTTTAAGAGTAAGATTCATAAATCAACGATAATTTGGTCAGAGAAGAAACCAATTTATCGTGAATAAGACCCGTGTCGCATACGTAAATCTATATATCGTCATAAGTAACCTCGACACGAAAAGATAAAGTTTCATAATAAAATCCATATCAATATTTATAACACCTTAATCCAAATGTTATAAGATCACTTAATAATATCAAAATCTTAATATTCTTAATATTACAACAATATTTAATAATTTCTAAAACTTATAAACAATTTAATTAAATTGTTTACACTTTACTAATTAATGCATTTTATCATCATAAAATGCCAAACTCATAAGATTTCATCACCAATAACCAAAACCTCATCAAAAATCTGCATATACCTCATATATGATTCTCAAGCCCTAAAATCATATTTTCCGATTTTCTTACTTCACATAACATATTTAATTCATTTACTCATAACTAGAACATTTTCATGAAAAATACCAAATCAGTTTCAAAAATATTTCTTTTCTGGGATTTAGCATAACATAGTCCCATATTGAACATATATTTTTCTCGAAATTTTAAAAATTCATTTACTATTTTTCATATGGCCAAAACCACCGAATATTTAAACATTTATCATAAATTATACTTTTATCCAAAAATTTTAAAATTAATACGGTATACTGATATTATATAGATGTACTCCCAATAAAAATTTCATCAATTTTGGAGTTAATCACAAGGAGTTATATAACTCCTAATCTATACATCCAAAAATCACCATTTTTGGACACAATCAACAAAACTCATCAAATTATCATTTCAAATTTTTCCAAAATTTTTGAAGGTCCAGAAAAATTTCGAAACTAAAAACATAATAACCCTTAAAATCCTTTACTATCCCTTACCTCAAAAGAGCGATACTTTAATTAGAATAACGGAAAATCGAACTTTACCGTATAGCAACACTCAAAGTATACTCAAAATACTCACAAGAATACGCCGATAATATAGAGAGAAAACTTGAGTTTACGGTGTGATTTTCAATTCTAACCTAAGCACCTATTTATAAAAAAATACTTAAAACACCAAAGCAGAAAATTTAATAAAATATTAATATATATTATTTTTATTTCAAAGCACACTTATTTTGCTTCAAAACCTCAATACCAAACAGCCCACCTCACAAGACTTGCACAAAAAACGTTTTTGTTATTTAAATTATTTTAAACTTCCAAAAATCAATTATTTGAGCTTGAACTTCAATAATTCATAATAAATAGCCCTTTTATCAAAAATTTGAATCTCACGATTTTTTATAGGAAATTCAATTCTCTACAACTTTCTGAAAGAAAGTTTTTCCAAATTCCAAATGAGAAATTGACCCGAAATCCACAAACAGACGATTTTACGATCTATAATCAAATTTCGGTCAAAAAAATGAGTCCATGAGCATGTTTAACATGTTTTAAAACGTTTATTGTAACAAAAATATTCTTCCTCCTCATATACTCATATATTCCACATTCAATTGTAAAAATATCACCATTATTATATTATTAAAATAATATATTTAAATGAATTATTTTATCGTAAAAAGATAAAATATTAATTTTCAACAATTGTCACTTTAAAAATTTTCTCCATCTATATCCACATAAAATAAATATTTTTCTCATCATAAAAATCAATAATTAATTATTCACAAATAATATTACATAATCACAATATTAACAACCATGCAGTTCCCAGGAAAGAGGGGGCTTTCCAATAAGAATTTCTCCTTCTTGGCAAGAATTAGATTAGGTGACAAACCTCTCCTTGACAGAACTTTCTAGGCATTGCCAATAATGTTATCCAATAATATTATTCAGATAATATGAATTATTGCTCTCGATAATGGAAAATATCTTGTCTTTGTGACAATTATTGAAACAATAATAATATAAAATATCAACGTAGCAATTATTGAATCAATAAAATAAAATATTGAATAATAATTACTTTATAACAATTATTGAGTAATGCCTTCTTACGAAAAAAAAAAAAAATTATCATGCTTCATGAATAGTACTGTGAATAGTAACTCATGAATAGTAACTCGTGAATAGTAACTCATGAATAGTAACTCGTGAATAGTAACTCGTGAATAAGAACTCATGAATAAGAACTCATGAATAGTAATTAAAAAATGAATACTTTTATTTCATAAAATTCGGGGTCTTATTAAAAAAGATTGAATTGCACCAATTATTTAACGTACGTAAAGCACTTCGATAATTACTTAATGCGGTATATTATATTTATTGATTCATAATTGCACCATATTATATTATTTTAATAATTGTTACGTGAAAAGCCTTTTATTATCGAATAATTCATATTATTTGAATAATTCTATTAGAAAACATTATTGAATATTATATTTTGATTGATAATTTAACGTGATAGGAGATCCTTTATAAGCCCCTCTTCCTGATCATTTTATTGATTATGTAATATATTGTGAATTGTTTTAATAATTATAAGAGGTCCTTAGGGTATACGCAATATCTTTCCATTACATCGAAGCAAAATTCAAATTTATTTTGAATAATAATTATTGATTTTAGTATGCACGACATAAAACGTGAAATTGAATACAAATTTTGTCTACTAGATATTATACAACTTACTCAAAAGGAGTCCTCATTACAACTATTATCACAGATATTTCACGTAATAGTCCTCAGGACTATTAATGCTATCCTCCGGACCATTACTCCTTCTCATTACTCGTTTCCAAATTTCCGTCCCATTATGTTCATTTCTCAAGAGAACGGTGAAAAGAAAGGGTGAGCTCAACTAGCTCAAAGAAGAAATATTACGACTAAGATAATGCGTAATAAATTATCATTAGCCTTCAACGAAAGTGTTAAACCGATAAAATACAATAGACAACCGGTTAAGCTGCTTAATAATAAGAATCCATTAAAAGAGTCAAGTAGAGAATAAAAGTCTACTATCTTTAGGGTTTTAAAAGGTTTTCATCAATTTTTATCGCCGAGACTCGACTTAATAAATAAACCACCACATCTAATCATCCTCGTACCACGGCCAAGGATTTTCATCAAATTATCAATGGTCATGACTATACCGAATCACCCCTGGCCATAATCATACCAAAAACTATCCATCATTTACAGTGCCATCATTTATATCAAGTCATGATTATAATCAATGATCCACGGTCATAATCATACTAAGTTCATCTATACTGCCATCGTTAACATAATATAACACGAGGATGTTATCAACGTGATCTTTCAATATCAACATGATAGTTAAATTCAAGAATGATCAAGAATATTTCATGAAAAGATCTTTGGATGAAACGCAAAATATCAAGGATATTCTACTAATTTCATGGAGTATAAAAGAAGTAAAAGTTTTAACCAATTTGGGTATAATAAAGAATGGAATAACAAAAGAAATCACCATTGAGGATGTTCCAATGAATAATAAAGATGGAACTGTGATCCGGTGTAAAACACGATAGATATTCCAATGTAATGATAAAGAGCGGAACCAGTCCCGTGTAAAACACACAGCATGTGATGTTCCAACAGAATAATAAAAAAATCGGAACCCGGTCCGTGTAAAACACAGACAGGATGTTCCAAGAATAATAGAAGAATGTCACCAAGTATAGGTAAACTGCAGATAATCTGATTATTAACAGAATAATAAGCAATGGAATAACATAAGGATTTCACCAAGTATAGGGTATGCATGACTGAAAGTTATGTATAGGGTATGCCACTTTACGAAAGTTATTCAAACGTAATAATAGTGAATGGAATAACGAAGTTCTCTTCGAAGAAAGAATAACACCCTTACTAGTAAAAAACCTGAATATAGAAGTAGTGAAGTAGCGAGAATACTCTTCTTCTTTCTATAACTTTATCTCTATAGCTACTCTCATAATTTCTCTCTCTAGAGTTTCAATGAATTAAGAAAATAATGAAGGAATGAGCTTCATTTATAGGAAAATGGAATGCATAAGAACTAATCCATGAACGATCCAGATTGATTTACTTTAATCGATTTGGTCCATATTTAAAGAAAATCTTTTAAATAAAATATAATATATTCTATTTATATAAAAACATTTTACTATGCAAACACTATGCAATACTATGCAAAACACTATGCAACACTATGCATAATAAAATATAATATATTCTATTTATAGAATAACTTTAATAAAGTATTCTATTTTATATAAAAGATATTTCTATTTTATTACGTTAATAATAATGAATAAAACAAAGCGTCATTATCGTTATAATAATTCATATTATTAATCGTGAATAATGGAATCAAACCGGTGACTTCTCACATATAGCATCAATAATCAATACCGTAAAGCTTATGCAACCACACGTATTCTTTGTACTTTTACTACAAGAGTAGTTCAACAAGAACCACGGTAAAACTTCCGCCGTTATTTCAATAAAATATTTTTGTCGTTTTCTCAATCCGAAAATAATTACGTTAGGGTCCACCAATGATTGAGTAGTTATACGAATATTCCCTGCTAAATCAAATATTCCCCACCAATCGAATATAATATAACCACTTGCATACTTTGCAAAATTTATAAATACTACCCACAACTATAATATTATCTCAAATTCACACCATAATATAAAAATTATTTTGACAAAATTTAAATCTTTATTGATAAAATCTGGGGTCTCACAATCTCCCCTCCTTATGGAATTTCCCTCGAAATTGGGATACGTACTGATATGATAAAGAGGTGAGGATACCTTGAATACCTTTATCGTTGAAAACATTAAATTCATCTTTAATCCTACAAAAGATATTCATTAACAATTCATCTTTGCCACTGCTGGGCCAAAGATATTTATTAACAATTCATCTTTGCACTACGGGCCAAAGATGTAAAACCAATAATCTGAGACTCGACAATAGTATCACGACCACGAATTATCCATGCACTTCTTGGCTAAGGATATTCGTGTTTTCAATCTGATTATGATTATACAACAATCCACTCGTCATAATCATACCAAGTCCATCTATGCACGTAAGCCACGTATGACTTTGAACGCATCCATGAATTAATATTTCATTGCTGAAACTCAACTCAATAATTAATCCACATCATCGAATCATCCACGCACTACGGCCGAGGATATTCATTAGTATCCGACCACAAATTATCCATGCACACTACCAAAGATAATTGTGTTTTCAATTCTGACTATGATTATACCGAAACAATCCACAGTCGTAATCATACCAAGTCCATCTATGCACGTAAGCCACGTATTGACTTTGAACACATCCATGAATTAATATTTCATTCTTTGAGACTCACGCCTCAATAATTAATCCACATCATCGAATCATCCCCGCACTACGTGCCAAGGATATTCATTAAGATATCACGACCAAAATTATCCATGCACTACTGACCAAAGATAATTGTGTATTCATTTACTGATTATGATTATACAAATAATCCGTGGTCATAATCATACCAAGTCCATCTATGCACTACAGGCCACGATGACTTTCAATATAATATAAACACGAGGATAATGATATAAAGAATCAATCAAATGAGATAAAGGATAAATATTAAACATTTATAATATAATTTATCCAGGATTCAAGAATATCCCCATGTTATCAATCACTTAATAATCTCATAATCTAATATCATTAATATTATAACAATATTTTAATCACTTTTAAATTTATAAACAATTTATCTCAATTGTTTACGCTTTACCATATAATGCATTTAATCATTCAAAATGCCATACTCATAAGATATCATCACCAATTATCAAATCCTCATCAAAATATGCATATACTCTCTATATAGGATTCTCTACCCATAAAATCCTATTTTCAACTTTGTTATTTTCACATAACATATTTAACTCATATGTTCAGTAATTAAACTATTTTCATGAAAAATACCAAATCAGTCCCAAAATATTTCTTTTCTAGGATTTAGCATAATATAGTCCCATAATGAAAATATATTTTCTCGAATTTTTAAAATTCATTTACTATTTTTTAAAATCAATTTCCACTTAATTCCTAAGAAATTAGCTACCTCAAGTTTAACTCCAAAATTCCCAAATCTTGGCAGGACCTTACACATGTTAACGTGAGCTTCCAGTTTAAATTTCATGGTCATCGAGTTATAGAACTTTCTGGTTATAGCGTTTTTTCGTCGGAAAAACCTAAATATTGAAATAGTCATAACTTGCTCATTTTAAGTCGAAATGAGCTCATTTTTGGACAGGAGGTACTTTATACCATATACCTTCATGTCCCAAAAGGCCAGAATTTTTCTCATAATTTAAGTGGCCGAAACAGTCCCTTAAAGTTTCTGGGCAGTAGCATTTTTCAAATTTACAGCTTTTACCTCCTTTGCTAAAATCAGTCCACACAAAATCTACAACACCTTTTCCAGTAATTCCACTTGGATTAGTTAGGTAACTCATAGATCTAACTCTAGGACTTGACCACATTCAAAAATTCAAAATATAATAGGAGATATGGTCAATTGAATTTTATGTTCGTTTTTCACCAAAATCGATTTTCAACTCTTTGTGATTTCTATGAAACTTTCATGTTTTCACATAATAACCAACATAACTCATCATAAAACTTACTAATACCTCATATACCCATGATTTTCATTAGTCCTATGCTTTTATTATGACTTTCATCATAAACCACGTAAATGTTCATTTTAGTTGAAGAAATATTTGAGGGTTTAAGAAATGGGTTTTTATCTTTGGGTCAATACAAAAATCGATTTCACGCTCTAAGTAGGTTAAGAAGTCTTCATAAATAAGCTTAGAAATTTATTAATAATATAAATATCATTCAAAATCGTGACTCTCATCTAAGACTTGGATAAGACGTCACATTGATACCAATCCGCGACTTCTATCCCTTAACCTAGATAAGACTTCACAATGATACCTATAAACTTGCCATCTTCATTCACGATGTCGCCTACGTAAAGCTTTGGCTTGATTGCATTCCACACAAGGAAGTTAACAACGAAAGGTTCGGGGCTCTTTACTTATGGCTTGATATGACAATGATTAACTTTAGGATTTGGTTACTTTGAATTAGTATAACAGGTTGTTATAAATATAAAAGCTAACAACCTTCTGAAAAGCATGATGAGTAGCTAACCAATTGACTCAAAATCACATCAAAGGCAAATATTTTCAAAAGATAAGATCGACAATTAACGTGAAAATGTTTATTTGAATTAAACAAGATTTAAAAAATAAGCGCAGAACGAAGGCTCCTACTAACGAAGTTTCAACCAATAAGTCAAAGTTTAACTTCTTGAGTCAAATTCAAACGTTGAATGCAACTAGGTGAAATAAAAGTGGGTAGAAGCGGTATCTAACACGGTATAGACTTCGCAAGAGCTTCGATTAACTTACCCGTGATAATTTTATTCGGGTTCCTCGTCACGAGAAAAAAACGCCTCTTAAAACTACCACTCTGGTTTATGTCAGGGACAACCTTTGGTGCCTCCATCCTAGTTGAATTCGTCTTCTGATGAAACGACAAAATCGAAGCTAAGTGGCCTTCTCTTCCACAATTATAACATGCTTTGGATGGCACGGGCGCATTGGATGATGTGTCCCTCTCTCTCATTTGAAGCATATGATAGGTGGTTGAATCTCCTTTTCTTGAAATGTCCATTCTTATTATTTTGGCCCCGATTACCACCGAAGTGGTTACCATATCCTCGCTGTTGATTTCCTCCACGCTTGTTGTCACCGCTTGATGACTACTCACCGGATATTATAATTTTGCTTTAGCTCTCTTTTAGTTGCGGCTGACTCGTTATCGCGCTCCACTAATCGAGCCCTATTTACAACATCCTAATAAAAACACACGTTTATGAGAAATAAGATGTTGACGTATCTCCGCTTCAACCTCTTAAAACATTCGCGTCATTCTCTTCATTATCCACCAAGTGGGATGGGAATAACTCCGCAAATTTTGCCTCGTATTGCATGGCACGGTCCATATTGTTTTGTTCCAACTTGATAAACTCCACCTCCTTCATGTGGCGAATACTTTCGGGAAAGTATTTGTCGTAAAATTTTTAATATGACAATTGTTGAAAATTAAAATTTTATCTTTTACGATAAAATAATTCATTTAAATATATTATTTTAATAATATATCGATTGGCGGTGATATTTTTATAATGAATGTGGGATATATGAGTATATGAGGAGGAAGAGTATTTTTGTGGCATTAAATGTTTAACACATATTTTGTGTGTTGGTGGACACAATTATTGACCGAAATTTGATTATAGCGTGTAAAATCACCCGTATGTGGATTCTAGTCAATTTTTGTTTAGAATTTGGAAAAATTTCTTCTGCAAAGTTGTAGAGAATTGAATTTTCTATAAAAACTCGCGAGATTCGAATTTTCTGATAAAAGGGCTATTTATTATGAATTATTGAAGTTCTGAAGTTCTGAAATAATTGATTTTTGAAAGTTTTAATTATTTTTATTTACAAAAACGTGTTTTTCATTTTGTTTTCCTCATTTAACATGTGATAGGGGCTGAGTTCAGATGGTAAAACATGCGTATGAAGTTTTGAAAAAATATAATAATATTTAATAAATTTTCTACGCTTTGGTGTTCTAAGCGATTTTCCTATAAATAGGTGTAGCTAGGTTAGAATTGAAAATCACACCGGAAACTGAAGTTTTCTCTCTATATATTATCGAGCGTATTCTTGTGAGTATTTTGAGTATACTTTGAGTGTTGCTATACGGTGCAAGTTCGTTCAGCGTTATTCTAATTAGAAGTACTACTCTTTTGAGGTAAGGGATAGTAAGGAATTTTTAAGGGTGATTATGTTTTTCAGTTTTGTATTTTTTCGGACCTTCAAAAATTCTGGAAAAATTTGAAATGATATTTTGATGAGTTTTGTAGATTGTGTCTAAAAATGGCGATTTTTGGATGTATAGATTAGGAGTTATGGATTTTATGAGAAAATACTATTTTAAAAGTAACCACTTATAACTCCTTGTGATTAACTCCAAAATTGATGAAATTTTATTGGGAGTACATCTATATAATATCAGTATACCGTGGAAATTTCAAAATTTTTTGGACAAAAGTACAATTTATGATAAATGTCTAACTATTCGGTAGTTTTGGCCATATAGAAAATAGTAAATGAATTTTAAAAATTCTGAGAAAAATATATATTCAATATGGGACTATATTCTTCTAAATCCCAGAAAATAAATATTTTTGGAACTGATTTGGTATTTTTCATGAAAATGTTCTAGTTATGAGTAAATGAATTAAATATGTTATGTGAAGTTAGAAAATTGAAAAATATGATTTATTGGCTTGAGAATCATATATATGAGGTATATGCAGATTTTTTATGAGGGTTTTGATTAATGATGATGAAATCTTATGAGTTTGGCATTTTTAGATGATTAAATGCATTAATTTTAAAGTGTAAATAATTGGATTAAATTATTTATAAGTTTAAGAAATGATTAAAATATTATTATAATATTAATAATATTAGATTATGAGATTTCTAAGTGATATATAACATTTGGATTAAGGTGTTATAAATATGGATATGAATTTTATTATGAAACTTTATCTTTACGTTATCGAGAGTTACTTACGCACGTGTCAAAGATCTACGTATGTATGAATCGGTAGTCTTATTCACGATAAATTGGTTTTTCTCTCCACCAAATTATCGTTGATTTATGAATCTTACTCTTGAAATTAAAACCATGTTTTGATTATATTGTTTTTATATAACATTCTTATAACCCTAATGATTATATTTCTCTTTGACTTGAGTGTAAAGATGGATAGATTATTGGTATGATCGTGACTATAGGTTCTCTTTGGCCGGTAGTGCAAAAGTTGAATTGTTGACTGGTATGATCATGACCATTAAATTTATAATTGAATATTTTTAGCTTAAGTGCAAAGGTGAATTGATCAACATGGTTATAATTATTGTTATATAACTTCTGAAATGATTATGTATTTATTTTATATATGAATATCATTAGCCTGTAGTGCAAAGATGAATTATTGATGAATATCTTTTGCTCGTAATGCAAAGATGACCTATTGTTGAATATCTTTAGCCTGTAGTGCAAAGATGAATTATTGATGAATATCTTTGGCTCATAATGCAAAGATGACTCATTATTGAATATCTTTGCTTTGTAGTGTAAAGATGAATCTGTTGATGAATATCTTTGGCCCGTGGTGCAAAGATGAATTTATTAGTATGATTATGAACAGGAACTGTGATTTGGTATAACCATGATATTTGATGTTTCAGGTAAAGATAGGTGATGAAAATTATTTTCGTCCTGGATGAGAAGAGGAATTTAGAATCACAATTATGATTATGAGTTATTCATATGATTGTGGAAAGGAACTGTTGTTGGCGGAGATAAGAGTCTAGAACTAGGAGGGGAGAGACAAGTTAAATCCTTCGCTAGTGTGTCCTACCTAAGCTTATTTGTTGGTCAGTCATAATATCGGGATATTATGTGATATGTTAATTTGTTAAATTAACCTTTATTATGAAGTTTGTATTTTAGAATGATATCCAAATACGGAGAGATGAAAGATGGAGAAATCATGATGATGGGGAGATAGAATCGAAATGAAAACAAGGTATTCCCAACTCTTTGAAATACTGTGCGTAAAATTTTGGGGACGAAATTTCATAAGGAGGAGATTGTAAGACCCGAATTTTATGAAATAAAAGTATTCAATTTTTTTTAATTACTATTCATGAGTTACTATTCATGAGTTACTATTCACGAGTTACTATTCACGAGTACTATTCATGAAGCATGATAATTTTTTTTTTTTTTAAGTAAGAAGGCATTACTCGATAATTGTTACAATAATTCTTGCTCAATATTTTATTTTATTGATTCAATAATTGCTACGTTGATATTTTATATTATTGTTATTTCAATAATTGTCACTTGATGCAAGATTTTCCATTATCTCAGACAATAATTCATATTATCTGAATAATATTATTAGATAACATTATTGGCAATGCCTAGAAAGTTCTGGCTCTAAGGAGAGGTTTGGTCACCTAATAATTGCTTGCGGCAAGAAGAGAGAAATTCTTATTGGAAGCCCCTCTTTCTTTGGAACCTGCTGGTTGTTAATATTGTGATTATGTAATATTATTTGTGAATAATTAATTATTGATTTTATGATGAGAAAATATTTATTTTATGTGGATATAGATGGAGAAAATTTTAAAGTGAAAATTGTTGAAAATTAATATTTTATCTTTTTTCGATAAAATAATTCATTTAAATATATTATTTTAATAATATAATAATGGTGATATTTTTACAAATGAAATGTGGAATATATGAGTATATGAGGAGGAAGAATATTTTTTATTACAATAAATGTTTAAAACATGTTAAACATGTCGGTGGGACCCTATTTCTTGATCGAAAATTTGATTATAGGCGTAAAATCGTCCGTTTGTGGATTTCGGTCAATTTTTGTTTGGAATTTGGAAAATCTTTCTTCTGTAAAGTTGTAGAGAATTGAATTTCCTATAAAAACTCATGAGATTCGAATTTTTTTGATAAAAGGGCTATTTATTATGAATTATTGAAGTTACGAAGCTCTCAAATAATTGATTTTTGAAAGTTTAAAATAATTTAAATAACAAAAACGTTTTTTTGTGCAAGTCTTGTGAGGTGGGCTGTTTGGTGGCTGAGGTTTTGAAGCAAAATAAGTGTGCTTTGGAATAAAAATAATATATATTAATATTTTATTAAATTTTACGCTTTGGTGTTCTAAGTATTTTCCTATAAATAGGGTCTTAAGTTTAAATTGAAAATCACACCGAAACTCAAGTTTTCTCTCTCTATATTATCGAGCGTATTCTTGTGAGTATTTTGAGTATACTTTGAGTATTGCTATACGGATTGCAAGTTAGATTCAAATAATTATTCGATCGGAAATCTTCTCTTTTGAGGTAAGGGGATAGTAAAGGATTTTAAGGGTTATTATGTTTTTAGTTTCAAAATTTTTCTGAACCTTCAAAATTCTGGAAAAATTTGAAATGATAATTTGATGAGTTTTATATATTGTGTCCAAAATGGCGATTTTTGGATGTATAGATTGAGAGTTATGAATTTTATGAGAAAAGACTATTTTAAAAGTAACCGCTTATAACTCCTTGTGATTAACTCCAAAATTGATGAAATTTTATTGGGAGTACATCTATATAATATCAGTATACCGTGTAAATTTCAGAATTTTTGGATAAAAGTATAATTTATGATAAATGTTTAAATATTCGGTGGTTTTGGCCATTTGAAAAATAGTAAATGAATTTTTAAAATTTAGAGAAAAATATATGTTCAATATGGGACTATGTTATGCTAAATCCCAGAAAAAAAATATTTTTGGAATTGATTTGGTATTTTTCATGAAAATATTCTAGTTATGAGTAAATAAATTAAATATGTTATGTGAAGTAAGAAAATTGGAAAATATGATTTTATGGCTTGAGAATCATATATGAGGTATATGCAGATTTTTGATGAGGGTTTTGGTTATTGGTGATGAAATCTTATGAGTTTGGCATTTTATGATGATTAAATGCATTAATTAGTAAAGTGTAAACAATTTAATTAAATTGTTTATAAGTTTTAGAAATGATTAAAATATTATTGTAATATTAATAATATTAGATTATGAGATTTCTAAGTGATTTATAACATTTGGATTAAGGTGTTATAAATATGGATATGAATTTTATTATGAAACTTTATCTTTTCGTGTCGAGAGTTACTTATGCGCATTATACGGTACTATGTATTTAATACGAAGGTACTATTCACGACAAATTGATTTCTTCTTTGACCAAATTATCGTTGATTTATGAATCTTACTCTTGAAATTAAAACCATGTTTTGATTATATTGTTTTATATAACATTCTTATAACCCTAATGATAATATTTCTCTTTGACTTGAGTGTAAAGATGGGTAGATTATTGGTATGATCGTGACCATAGGTTCTCTTTGGCCAAGAGTGCAAAAGTTGAATTGTTGGTTCGGTATGATCATGACCATTGAATTTACAATTGAATATTTTTAGCTTAAGTGCAAGGTGAATTGATCAACATGGTTATAATTATTGTTATATAACTTCACGAAATGATTATGTATTTCTTTGATATATGAATATCTTTAGCTTTGTAGTGCAAAGATGAATTATTGATGAATATCTTTGGCTCGTAATGCAAAAGATGACTTTTTGTTGAATATCTTTGCTTTTGTAGTGTAAATATGAATTGTTGATGAATATCTTTGGCCCGTAGTCAAAGATGGTTTGTTGATGAATATCTTAAATTTTGTAGTGCAAAGATGAATTATTGATGAATATCTTTGGCTCGTAATGCAAAGATGACTGTTGTTGAATATCTTTAGCTTTGTAGTGTAAAAGATGAATCTGTTGATGAATATCTTTGGCCGTGGTGCGAAGATGAATTTATTAGTATGATTATGAGCGAGGCGTGATTTGGTATAACCATGATATTTGATGTTTGAGGTAAAGACAATTGATGAAAATTATCTTAGATCTGGGATGAGAAGAGGAATTTAGAATCACAATTATGATTATGAGTTATTCATATGATTGTGGAAAGGAACCGTTGATTGATGTTACGAGGATAAAACATTGTTGGTGGACTTTTAACGTGGAGAAGACAATAGACTTTATAGTCTATTTGACTCTTTTAATGGATTGCTTCGTTCACATTGCAACTATGGTTGAAAATTTTATCATCTACCATATGTTCTAAATCTCTAATTTATTATTGATGAAGACTATTGATAATTTATGTATCTTTAGTTATAATATTCTTTCTTGAAGCTAGTTGTGCTCACCCTTTTGTTTCACAATTCCTTTCGTGTAATAAAAGTGTAGGCGGGTTTGGCCGGGGATAACAAGGAATAGAGCGGTGGTCTATAGTTGTTGAGGTTCTCCCTAAAGAGTATAAAAAATAATTTTATTGAGGACTTTAGTGTGTTGTATTTTATACATCATTTAATAGTTATTTTGGTGAATTAAATAGGGTGGTAACCCAACTTTGGAAGGGTGTTTTGTCACTATCATACAAGATGTCTAATGACATACAAACTTCGTGTTATCATAAGACATGGTTGTGCTCATCCACTTCTTTGAGTATATTTACAAGCACTACCTATATAATCTTGGTGTTTGTTTGGAGTATAATACCCAATTAAAGATAGTGGAGATAATGATATGTCAAGAGAAGACTCACCATTGGGAAGAATATGATAGTAATCTTCTCGTTTTCTTTGGGGTCTATTAGATTGACCAAGGATAATTACGTGGCCATATGATATCTACCATAACCTAAAAGCATGGCCTCCCATGTAAGAAGGTTTCCTTGAGCACTTCCCAAAGATTCTAATTTCTAAAACAGTTTTGACTATACCTTTATGTAAGGTGTCATTGTGACGTACTTCTGATTTGGTATATATTTGTATCCAAACTCACAAAGATATATGTGTTGTTGTATTTTGCACAACAATTGTTGTAATAAAGTTGTAGTTGTTTTTTCGTACCATATATTTGACGACTTCGAATGGGTTGGATGGAATGGACCTATTTTGGGGGCGTTACATCTACCCCCGAGCGTGAAGTTGAATTCTTTATTGATCTTGAACCTTGGTATAAAGCCCATTTCTAAAACCCCATATCGAATGGCTCTATTGAACTTCGAGAGTTAAAGGTCCAACTACAGAATTGTTGGACATCGGTTTCATTCATCCTAGTACATCTCCTTGGGTGTTCCTGTTTTATTTGTAAAGAAGAAAGAAGCGGAGTATGCGACTTTGTATTGACTATCGGGAATTGAACCATGTCACCATCAAGAATAGGCATCCTCACCTCGTATTGATGACTTGTTTGACCCGATTCAAGGGGCACAATTTTTTCAAAGATCGATCTTCGCTTACGGATATCATCACCAAAGATTAGGCGAGGATATTCCAAAGACTTCCTTTAGAACTTCGATGCGGGCATTATGAATTCTTAGTCATGTCTTTCGGATTGACTAATGCTCCTGCACGGCTTTCATGGATATGATGAACCAAGTATTCAAGGAATATTTGGATCGGTTCATTGTTGTTTTTATTGATGACATCCTCATATATTCCAAAAGTTGTGAAGATCATGAGCACCATTTGAAAATTTGGTACTCGAAAGGCTTCGTGAAAATAAACTATATGCCAAATTGAAGAAATGCGAGTTACGGCTTGAGGAAGTAGCATTCCTTGGGCACGATAATGTCGAAAACATGGAGTATCTGTTGATCCCGTGAAGATTGAAGCAATACAAAGTTAGAACAACCAAAGTCGGTGGTCAAGTCGTAGCTTTTGGGCTTATTTGGTTATTATCGGAGATTCGTGGAAGGGTTTTCTCGAATCGCTACTCCATTAACCCAAATTTAACTCGGAAGGATACAAAATTTTTTGGAGCGAAGAATGCGAGAAGAGTTTCCAAGAGCTCAAGAGGAGACTCATTTCTAAGACTGTTCTAACAATACCATCCGTGCGGATGGATTTGTTATCTCTGCCGATGCTTGAGCAAAGGGTTAGGATGTGTTCTCATGCAACGTGGGAAAGTCATAGCCTATGCCTCGCGACAACTTAAAGAATATGAGAGGAATTATCCTACTCATGATCTAGAGTTAACAATGAATCGTTTTAAGGCTTAAAAGATATGGAGGCACTATCTATATGGGAAAAAGTGGAGATATATTCGGACCATAAAAGCCTCAAATATTTCTTCACGCAAAAGGAACTCAACATGCGGCAACGACGCGTTGGCTTGAGTTGTTGAAAGATTATGACCACACTATTCAATACCATCATGGAAAAAGCGAACGTGGTAGGTGACGCGTTGAGTAGAAGATCATATCACGAGAACGAGTGCGATGATGTCAAGTATACGATAGAGCCAACTTTAATAGAAAAATTTAAGGTTGCTCGAAGCCACCGAATCTTGAGGGTGATGCGTATGAAGAAGAAAGTACAAGAAGGAGCTATTCCTAAGGCGAGAATTGATGAAGAAGGAATACTTGAGTCACTCTGAGACTTTGTGTTCCTAACGACTCTGATTTGAAGTACAAGATTATGATGGAGGCACACTAATACACCATTTGCAATCCATCCTGGAAGTACTAAAATGTATCGTGATCTTGACATACATTTTGGTGGAACAATATGAAGAGAGAGATTGCAAAGTTTATCTCGATGTGTTTAATTTGTCAACGTGTAAAGGCGAGCATCTAGTACCTAAGGGTCCGTTACAACCACTTGAGATTCTCGAAATGGAAATGGGAACACATTACCATCGATTTTGTTACTGGTCTTCCTACGGGTTTCTCAAGGCGTCAATGCTATTTGGGTTATTGTTGATAGATTAACCAAGTCTGCGCCATTTCTTGCCGACATCTGGGAGACTTATTCCCTTGAACGTCTTCTTTAGTATGTACGTGAATGAGATTGTGAGGTTGCATGGCATGCTCAGTATCCATTGTTTCGGATCGTGACCCAAGATTCACTTCAAGATTTTGGGTTAGCTTGCAAAAAAGCTATGGGCGCAGTTTGCGATTTAGTTGAAGATACCATCCTCAAACGGACGGACAATCGTAGAGGACTATTCAAACTCTTAAAGATCTATTAAGACTCATGTCCTAGACTTCAAGGCGGTTAGGATAAGTATTTACCATTGGTGGAATTTTCTGACAAAGATTATCGAGCAAGTATAGGTGTGGCTCCATTCAAGCATTATATGGATGAAAATGTCGCTCTCCAGGTATGTTGGGACGAGGTGGGTGAAGCAACATTGTTGGGACCCGAGTTGAGTACGTATAACTACTAAAAGATCCAAATGATTGACAAACGTATACAAACCAAGCAAGATCGACAAAAGAGTTATGCGGATCTTCATCGAAAGGGCGTGGAATTTAGTATAGGGATCATCGTATTGTTGTTGAGTTGCTCCACGGAAGGGAGTTACAAGATTTGGGAAGAGAGGAAAGCTCAATCCACGATTTATTGGTCCATTTCAAATTCTTGATCGAATAGGAAATGTAGCCTATAGACTCGCGTTATCTCCGAGTATGTCTCGTGTTCATAATGTGTTTCACATATCTCGTACTTAAGAAATATGTGAAAGATCCGAACCACGTTATAGAGTTAGAACCGGACAAAATAATCAAGACTTAACGTATGAGGAGGTACTGTCGAAGATCTTGGATAGGAAGGAGCATGTCCCTACATGAAAGGTCATACCACAAGTTAAAGTTTTGTGGAGGAATCATGCTATAGAGGAAATGATCTGGGAATTAGAAAGCGAAATGAAAGCGAGGTATCCTCACCTTTTTGAAACACTGTACGTCGTCGATTTCGAGGACGAAATTTCATAAGGAGGGAGGTTGTAAGACCCCAACTTATTATTAATGAAATTTAATTTTCTATTTATTATTTTGAAATAGTAAGGGTTGATTTGATTAATGTGGATAGTTATGGGTAAAATATGCAAATATTTTAAAATAATGAAGTGGTTATAAAATATTAATTGTTGTTGGGAATATTCGTTTGGTCGTGGAATATTCTTCTTTGTCGGAATATTCGTACAACGGCCCAAATTCTTTTGGGGCCCATAACTGAAAGCGATTGGATGAAGAAAACGACAAATATAAGTTGTTTAAAAATAACGACGTAGTTATTCACCAATTATCTTGTTAAAATACTTGGCGGTTAAAACACAAGAAGACACGATATCGCACCAATTATTGATTCTTACGTAAGAAGGCACTTTACTCAATAATGGTTACAATAATTCTTGCTCGTAATTTTATTTTATTGATTTAATAATTGATGCGTTGATATTTTATATTCTTTGTTGTTTTGATAATTGTAATTTCACAAATTTTTTTTATTGAAGCAATAATTCATATTATCCTGAATAATATTATTAGATAACATTATTGGCAATGTCTAGAAAATTACATCTAAGGAGAGGTTTGGTCACCTAATTGCTTGCCGAAAGAAGGAGAAATTCTTATTGAAAGCCCCATCTTTCCTTGGAAGCTGCTTTTCATTGTCAATATTGTGATTCTCAGAATATTATTTGTGAATAATTAATTATTGATTTATATAATAAGGAAAATATTGATTTTATGTGGATATAGATGGAGAAAATTTTAATGTGACAATTGTTAAAAATTAATATTTTATCTTTTACGATAAAATAATTTATTTAAATATATTATTTTAATAATATATTAACTATGGTGATATTTTATAATGAATGTGGGATATATGAGTATATGAGGAGGAAGAGTATTTTTGTGGCATTAAATGTTTAACACATATTTTGTGTGTTGGTGGACACAATTATTAATAGAAATTTGATTATAGCACGTAAAATCGTCTGGTTTATGGATTTCGGTCAATTTTATTTGGAATTTAGAAAAACTTTCTTCTGTAAAGTTGTAGAGAATTGAATTTCCTATAAAAAGTCATGAGATTCGAATTTTTACGATAAAGAGCTATTTATTATGAATTATCAAGTTCAAAGTTAAATAATAATTGATTTTGGAAGTTTTAAAATAATAATTGATTTTGGAAGTTTTAAAATAATTTAAATAAATATTATATTAAATTTTCTACTTTGAATGTTTCTAGCGTTTCCCTAAAATAGGGTCGTTTTCTCTCTATATTATCGATATTTTTGGTGGGCTTGGTTGGTTGTTTTAAATTTTGTCAAAATAAATATTATGGTGTGAATTTGAGATAATATTATAGTTGTGGGTGAAAGTTTTATATTATATTCATTGGTTTATAACCAAATCATTGGGGACCCTAATGGCAGAATGTTGTCGGATTGAAAACGACAAAAATATTTTATTGAAATAACTATGAAGTTTCACTGTTGATCATTGTTGAACTACTTCCCAAAAGTAAAAGACGTGAATACGTGGTGGTTGCATATAAAATAACACCGGATTGATTATCGATCTTATGTGAGAAGTCACTCGGTTTGATTCCATTATTGTCGAAATTTTATATATATTAATATTATATTAAATTCTATAAATAGAATTATATTATATTTTATTATCTTATGTTCTAGTTTTTTGCGTAGTCTTTGCGTAGTGTTTGCATAGTAAAATGTTTTTATATAAATAGAATATATGATATTTTATTTAAAAGATTTTGCTTTAGGACCGTTAGATTAAAGTAAATCAATAGCGTTTTTAATTACTATAAATTTTCCTATAAATGAAGCTCATTCTTCATTAGGAAACTTTAGAATTGAAAAAATCATAGAGAGAAAGAAGATATTCGGTACTTCACTACTTTGAAATTTTCTCTCTCTATTATTTGTTGCGTTGTTATTCTTGAGAACTGATTATTTTGAGTATTGCTATCTTGGTGACATTCTTCATTATTACTGCTGGAACATCCATGCGTGTGTTTTACACCTGGACCTGGTTCCGCTTTTTATTATTCTCTGTGTGTTTTACACACAGTCATTCTCATTGAATATCCTATTCATGTGTTTACACCGGATCTTATTACATTGAACATCATATCCGGTTGGAATAACTCCGCTCATGCAAATACCGCGTGCGTGGTGATTTCTTTTTGTTATTCCATTCTTTATTATACCGAATGTTAAAACTTTGACTAATATCTTGGTGAGGTTTTAGGGATATTTTTTTTAATGATATTATTTGTCATCTATTTATTCATTCGGTATAATCGTGATTGATATAAATGATGTGACAAAAAGTCCTCAATTGGCTGTGAATGCGTTGATGGATAGTTTTGGTCATTGATCGATCTTTTTTATGATACGATTTGATGACCCTTGGGATGATTCTTAGTACTATCGATAATTTGATGAAAATCCTTGAATTGCATATCAAATTTTTGATTTATCAAATTTGGAACTTTTAGTAGTCTCTCTACGAGATTCTTATTCACGATATCTGTTTTATCCAGATTTAGAAGATTAAATATTCATTACGCGTTATCTTAGTCTTATTCACGAATCTACAGGAAATGAGAACATGGTAGACTAATGGTCCGCAGGATTCCTCACTATTCATCGAAAAATGAAAATTTTCCTTTTTGTATAATATCCCAAAATATCTATTTCAAACTCATAGTGGATCTTTATATTAGTAAGTTTGATTGTATCATGTAAGTGGCGACTCGAGATTTGATCATTCTTGAATTTTACAATACTATAATTATTTTTTTATCAAATTTGGAACTATTTTGAGTTACTATTCACGATATCATGGATAAAATCTGACAAAATCACGCAAGCACTATTCATCGAAAAATGAAAATTTTCCTTTTAAATCCCAAAATCCTTAATCCTTAATCCTTTTTTGTCATTTTGTTTTACACTTTTTTTGAGGTATTTTTGGACACGGATAAAACAATTCGTTTGTTTCACTTTAAAAATATTTTTTATCATCCTCGGTCTTAAATGATGATATTATTGAATATCTTTGGCCTTTGGTGCAAAGATGAATGATTCTGATGAATATCTTTGGCAGTAGTGCAAAGATGAACATGTGTTTAGATGAACATGACCAATCGATGAATATCTTTTTGGCAGTAGTGCAAAGATGAATATTTGATTCCGGATATATATTGATTGATATTACGGGGGATAAAAGATGAGGCGATGAACTTTTAAATTCATACATAGAAGATAGTAGTTTGCATTCTCTACTTAACTCTTCTAATGAATTATTATTTCCGATTCATGAATATTGATTTAAAACTTGTTGTCATATGGTATTCTATTAGATTTTTTCTGTTGAAGACTAACGATAATTTGTTGTATATTATCTTAGTCATAATATTCTTTACTTGGGCTAGTTGAAATCACCCTTTTCCTTGTTGTTCCATTTTTCTTCTCGGGAGGCGAGAATGTAGCGAGTCTTAGTCGGGGTATGGAATGAAGGTTACAGAGAGAGTTGTTTAGTAGTCCTCACCATTTTTATAAAATAATGTATCAATAATTTTTATTTGCGTGTGGATATTGTCTGTATGACAATATCTCGTATTTAAACTCACGGTTTATATGTTGTAATAATAAAGTTGTAGTTGTTTACATCTACGTATTGTTGACAACTCAAAATAGGTGATGTATACCTATTTTGGGGGCGTCACAACTAGACTAAAAATATTTTTATGTAATATTGAGTTATTATTTTAACTAATAACCTGACAAATCTTAAATTGTGCTTATGATTTTCGTAGTCTTTTTCAGATCAACAATCTACTAGTTCGAGTTTTTAATGAAAAGCTTAGCATGGAAGTTATCTTGCACGATGATGAATATTAGAAATACAAAGAATATTGACATTTTGCTTAAACACTAATATCAACTAATACATAAATCTATAATTACCATAGTCTTTAATAGGAATAATACAAATTAAATATAGTTCATCAAAAGATTAAAACACACACATAAAATTATTTTAAAGTATCTATGTATGTTTAGTGTGGTTAGTGATAAAAGGATAAGGATGACAAAATTATTATATTCATTTATTTTATAGAAATGAATTTTATTCTATCACTCTTCACATAAAATAAGAGAATATAATCAATTTTTATTTCAACGAAATAATTTATCCACCAGAATAATTACCAAATATACTAATATTTTTATTTTATTTTATTCTATCCTATTTGTTGTATATATCATTACAAACTTCTTCAAATAAATAGTACTACTAGTAAATTACTAAATACTCGTACCAGGTAAAATAATAAAAAACAGGGGAGGGGAGGGAGGGAGGGGGTGGGGTGGGGTGGCGTGCGGAGGGAGCGGAAAAGCGTCCGTATCAGAAAATCCCTTCAAAACCCTTTGCCCGACCTGTTTACCCTTTTATCAGGGAAGAGAGAGAGAGAGAAAGTCCACTAATGTCTGAATTTTCATAATTCAAAAAACGCGATACGTTCATAAATATATGTACAAGGAATTACAGATAGAGCGAATATATATACATATATTTTTTTAATATAAAAGAGATGAAAGGAGGGGAAGGGAGAGAAGGAGATTGGGAGTGCAGTGGATGTAGGAATAGGAATTATGCCTTCAGATCCTTCTGCAACAGGTGTAAGCAACCCCGCCTTCTCGTCGACAACAAAACCCCTCCCGATTCTAAATGGCTCCCTCGTATTGGTGATTGGATCTGCTCCGGTTAGTATTCTCTTTTACCTACTCCCCACCATCTCATACTTGCATATGTATGTGTTTAATTTGTGTATGTTGTTCAGGCTGAATTTCGCATTTTTAATATTACTCTCGTTTCCATTGGGTTTTGGGTTTGAAAGCTTTGGAATCTTAACTTTTGAAGGTGTATTGGAACAAACAAGTTGGGACTTCGATTGAGAAATACATATCAGAATTAAAAAATAATAACAATAATTAAAATTAAAATTGAGAAGCGTAGGATGCATTACAGCTAATATAAGTTTAAAATAACTTTTTCTGTGCTTGAAATGAATGAGAAGGGGAAGGGTAGTGACAAAGCCTTATTGTATGTTTGAAACAAGGAGGGGAGTGGAACACATGAGGATAGGTATATTTCCATTTTCCTAAACCCATTATTTTCCCATTAACATCATTATCACAATTTGTTGTTCAGTGTCACGTATTATTGCGCCAACTTGTAACTTGTGAGCGTCACTCATATATGCAATTTACCAACCCAGCTTATCTTCTTTTGCCAATTAAACTGTTAATTACAATATTTATCCTTCTTTTTGGCAAAGAATACATAAACTCTTGATTAAAGTTACTTATCAAAAAAATCTTGATTTGAAGTGTAAAATTTTGTCGATTCAAATCTATCTTCTAATGGTGTTTACTTGACCCCTATCTATGTTTCTATTCCCTGCAAACACTTGATCATATAACTGTAGTCACTTTAAGCGAGTCCCTAAAACATGTACCCTAAAAACAAACATAAAATACATATTCATTTAATTGATAATAATTTTTAATGTTTGGTTTGATTCAAGGAAGTTGCTAATTCTTGGAATGCAATAATGAAATAGCAACCATGGAGCATAGTCAGTATTTCTGGAAGCTGATTGTATATTTGTTGGAGGATTGACCGTGTATACCTTTATGTTATATATAATCTGAATAATCCATTTTTGAATACTGCGGATGCGATAAACTTCTGTTAGTTGATGTTGCTTGCCTATATGGAATCTATAATGTTTTGAAGTTTAGATTTAAAGGTTGTTATCGATTAGGTTCATATTTTGTGTTTTTCATATGTATATTTTGGTTTGTGATGGTGTGCGTATTCTTGGCTTCTATTTCCTCTTCCTTGGGTGGGTTGCGCGTGTGTTGCAATGGGTCAATAGGTTGCACTAACAACAATTATGCCTCAAGAGAAAAGTGCAAAAAGTGTGGGCAACCAAAGGAGTTAGCAGCCATGCCAACAATTGCAATGCCTGGAGCTTCTCTGCCAACTTATCCACATTATTTTGCCAGGGCACCAGGAGTACAGGAACAAAAGATGAATCTGGAATTTTTTGGCAGTGGAGCTCTCCGACAGTCACTACCTTCAATCTCTGGTTGGCCTTTGTGTGGGGATGATAAATATGGAGATCAGACAGCTGATAAGTTTGGACTTCATACGGTTTCTATTTGGCCTTTAGGTGGGAACCACAACAATGGAGTACCAAATACAATCCAAGAAAATCAACTAATGGTTCAGAAAGGATGGCGAAATGGTGACTGGATCTGCAAATGTGGATTTCACAACTATTCTTCTCGTGTGCAGGTATGGCAATGCAACTTAATAATTCATGAGTTGCCAACTGACTAAAAAGTGTTTTAGATTTGGAAATTGTCTTTGTAATGATCATGTGTGGCTGTTGTTTCATTTGCAGTGCAAAAAATGCAATGATTCTATGCCGCCAGGTACACCCGTTTCTTTAGTTTGTCTGTGGATTGAAAATAAAAGTTCTTGTTGGTTGAATGTTTGACCTTTCCTTTGTAAGAATCAGTTTTGCTATTACTCAATGTTTTCTGAGACATTAGAATTTTTTCTCTTCTGTTGCTATAAAGGTTTTCTTACCAGTTTTTCCAGATAAATCTCTTTAGATTATGTTTGGTTCAAATGCTACTACATATTTTTCTTTCACAAGTCTAATTAATAATGATGCCTTATTGTTAGTTGAATATGATGAATAAACAAACTGTCATATTAATTATGAGTATTCTTATTAATTTCATCGTGAAGAAACTTATGTTTGTTTTCAGTTAATATTTCCCCCCTCTTGATTTGAATGTTAGAAAATCGACATTTATATTTGAGTTTGAAAATAGTGGCATAAACGTGTGCTAAAACTGACTGGTACTCTCTTCCAACCTTTTCTTTTGTAAAAGCAATTGGAACAAAACGTTTAGCATCAGAAGAATTTGTTCAGGACTGGGATAACAAAAGACTGAATGCAGGACATGTAAGATTCTATTTCTGGCTTAGAGTTTTAGATTAAATATAATTTTTTTGCCCATCCGTAACTTTCCAAATTTCTGAATGCACAGACTTTTGGGCTGCTGCAAGCATACCCATTATTCCAGCAGAATGCAAGTTCTGGTGTCAATCAAACTACTGGTGTGTATCCACCCTATCCTGGTGGAAATTCATCGGCAACTCCAAATTTGCAAGTCAACCTGCAGTTGCCACAGCTAGTGACGACACCTGCACTCCTTGGGAAAGGGTAAGAATTGGACTTAGTTCATCCTAGTACAGTAGTACTCTCAAACTTCATTTATTCATGGATAGTATCGTTGTGAGAACTCAAGAATGATCAAATTATGAAGCTCAACTAGACTAGTAACAACCGTATGGGATTTGTTTGTTTTGCTTCTTGCATTCTGAATTCTGTTGATTGTATATATATCTTTGGTTGATATTTTGTTGTATATAAAAATGATAAGTTACAAGAAGCAGCAGATGATAACTTGAAGTTCCTGATAAATTTTCTGTTATAATACATAATTATTTATTTATCTTTGATTTATGAGGCAGGCAAAATCAAGTGTAAATCTATCTGTATATTTTATGTGCTGGGAAGAGTATATATACACACTAATATACTGAGCAAAATTGGATTCTAAACAGTAAACACTAAGCATGTACTCCCAACCCAATATATGATTTTATTTTTCTTTTCAAAAATTATTTGACATTTTATATAATCTAGGAGAATTAGCCACAATCTTTTCAAAATTACCCTCATGAGAAAATGTTACAAATGAGAGAGAGATAAGATTAAGTATATGGTAAAGGGTATTATAGACAATTAATACTATATTTAATGTTATACAATCATTTCTTTAATTTTTTTTGCACAACTCTAAAACGTCATATTATGGGGACGGAGGGAGTAGTATTTTCAATTTTTGTGGTTTGAGATCTCTAATACTTTCACTAATCTTGTCTCTCAGAGCTAAGCAATGGCGTGATGGGGATTGGATGTGCACGAAAATGCAACAATCACAATTATGCATCTCGAGCTCAGTGTAACAGGTTTGCATTTTGACAACTTACTTCAAACCTGAATGGGTTTCTTCCGACTATTTGCAAGTTTGGAGAACAATATGTTTGCCACTTATATAAATTCTTATATTAGTAATTAATCTTTTCAGCATGATAATAATGGCAGCGCCATAGAAAACAATGCATACATAACATAAAATGTTGAACGACTGATAGTATTTACTATTTTTGGGCGATCTCACTATTTTTTTGACTACAAAGAGTCTGTTAAGATGCCATGGAAAAACGATTATTAGATTGAAACCAAGAACTATACAAACAACTTGATTTATGTTTTTACTATTAAGATACAATAATGATCATCTAAAGTTAACTATACAGAAAAATATTATCTGCTGTCTTTGAATTTCACAATTGCAATTGCTGTGGTAAATGGTGGAAACATCCTGTTTGCAGGTGCAAGACACTGAGAGAGACACTTTCCGAACCAGTTAGTGTCACATAGCGAGGTATTAGTTGAGGTTTTGATTTATTTTCTTTTGTTCCTAGATGAATGTAATCAACAGCTTAATGGTTTTGATTTGTAGCGTGTGTTGAGTTTATTTAGCGGTAACGAGTTGTCAACGGACCTTCAATCTAGTAGTGGATGTTATTATTGTATTGTGTTTTTTATTTTCTAGATACCATCTCTTTTTTCAGCAGATAAAAACCAAAAGGTTACTAAAATTGATTGAAATTTAATTTGTCTGGAGGAAAAAAAAGTGTGAAAAGAAAAGGATGTAAATCTTTTAACTTTCAATAAAGTTCTTAGCATTACGTAGATTTCTGTCTCCCCGATCCTAAAAAATGTAAAGAAGAAGCAGAAAAATGTGGAGCCTCTGGTGACTTATTTAGGCAATAACTCCCATTACCTTCAAGATGAGGAAGGAGACAGAGTAGGGGAGTCCAGCTGGTACAGATTGAGAGCAGGACCAACAAACCGAAACAGTATCCATGCCCCAATTATGATTAAAATGGTAGCATAAGCAAATTTGTTGATCCAGAACAACAGTCTTTTTTCTCCCACATACAGCTGCTCTATCGCCTTCTCGGTCTTTTGGAAGCCTTTGTGGTTGCTCAGGCAAACCATTGGCACCACCGTTTTCTCCCTCTTTTGAACCAACTCTGGACGGTGTTTCAGGGGTTGGAAGTGGCAGTGATGCATCGACAGTCTTTGCTGCTGCTGCTGCTGCTGCTGCTGCTGCCACTGACACTTTTTATTCCTTCACAAAACTATAGTCAAGTACTAAATTCACTCTTTTATTTATTCCTAAATATAACATTTGACTTTTTAATGTCAATTTAAATTATTTTTTCATTTACAATTAATATGATTTATTAAATTTTGGAAACAATAGATATTGCAATAATTTTGATTTTTAAATAGTTCATAATTTTCACAAAATTGATATTTCTATGAAAATATAATATCTTCATTTAAGAAAAATCATGTTAAAATATTAAAAAAAAAATCGTAGTGTATCGCTTAAAATTAAATTAATTAATTCTAATTTTAAATTTAAAAATTTATCAGATTTATTTTTAAAAATTAAGAAAATTATTATCTGCACAAGTAAAAATTACTAATATTTTTATAAGACATCCTATTTTGGTTAGGTGGGAGGGACACTGTAGAAGTATCATTTTTATCGGTGGAAATGTCAATTTCCAAAGTTAAAACCTAATCCTACTATATCAGAATCAGTACTTTAGTATATATTCTCGTCTGTAACTTCCCACCGTTTCTCTCTAAAAATACAAAAACCAAAAAAGAAAAAGGAACGCACAGCACACAAGCAATACTAAACTTCACTCTTCATTACGACTCTTCATTCGATTCCATCTGAGTTGATCCGCTTGGTAAAAAACCCAAATGAATGATGTTCAAGCTCGTACGGGTGAGTCGTTTTTGCTGAACTACGACGCCGACGAACTCCGAATCGCGTCGACGTTTCTATCTAATTGGCTACCGTTTTTATCCAGTTGTCTCTGCTTACACTGCACGCAAACCCTCATCAGGTATACTCTAGAGACAAACTGTAATACTTTTTGCAGATATACATTTTGTGTATATATATTGTACTTGATAACTTTCTGTACAAGTTCAGATTTTGGGGAAATATTCCTTTTTTTTGTTTGTTAAGATGGGAATGGCGCTGTTAAATTTAGGTTTTTTAGTTTGCTTGTGTTATTGGAAGACTGTCTAAATACAATCTTCCAATAAACCTCAAAATATGTCCAAATAGATTGAATACCATTTGTCACATACACCAATTTAAATTAAATGAATTCCATATTAACATAATCTATACTTCTATGAATAAATGCCAAAATAGGCCCAAAACATTCATTTATAAAATATTAGAAAACTAAGTCTAATAATAGTCTCAAAAAGTAATCTAGTTATTTGGATCAATGATTAGCTCTAATCCCACAAATCCTGGTTACCCTGATTATGTGTCGGGGGAAAAAATACAACGTGAGCCAATTGTCCAGTACAAATATAAAAATGCACAAATATACTACAATATAATGTGACTAAAAGAGGCGAATGAAGGAACGAATGTAAATTACGAATGAGTTACGAATATATCAAAATTAGATAGACTAGATACAAATGATGAACACTGTCGAACGGGCAACTATAGTCCAAAGGATTCCAAACAAAATAAGGCTGAATCAAATCATTTATAAGTTAACAATTTCATAATGAGCTCAAATACAAATAGTTAAATGCTAACAAATTATATCGGTACCATGATGTATGCAAATCAAACCGGATAAGATCTGAGCGACACATACGTCGTCACTAATCCGCCACAAAAATCAAATCAAATCAAATTAAATCTTTGGGTGCGACCAATACGTTTAAATGAACAAATATATCAAATTGCTAAAGCTCACACGATCACACCCAGAGCATACAAAAAGATATGATGTGGACTGATCACACCTCCACGAAATGTGTCATGTCCTGGTGTCAAGAGGACATGCCTGTGGTACCCCCCATGGGTTAGCTCAAGTATACCTTAAGTATCGAACTACAAAATGCAAACCAAAAAGGTTCAAATCACAAGGCTTACATGAACATCTCTAAATGACATCAATTATTTGAAATAATGAATATACTTAACTATCACAAGATACTAACGATCTAAATACTTCCGAATGTGAACGAAGAAGAATACAAACGAATAAAGGCTCAAAACACAAATTTTCAAATGACGAAATATTACATAATTGATATAGGAAATAGAACCACAATCAAGAAACGAAGTACGGAATCTGTGCCTGAATATAATACTGAAATAATTCACCGAACCCAAATATCAGACTGTTAGAACTCCTCAATTCGATCTATATAATCATCAAATTAATACAATACCGTTAATTAAATTACTAACTTATAATATTTACATTTTCGTAAATTAACCATTTTAATGTAATAATATTAAATACATTCTGCAATTAAGAGATACATTTTACTATAGTGCAATTCAATTTAATAATATTATAATGTTATTATATTAACTCCCATTCCTTGTTTAAAGCTTTTTGCATAAAAATATTCCAAATTATTATTTAATAACTATAAGCAACTAATAACTTCTTACTCTTCATTTTTAAATCATCAAATTATATGAAAGCTTTTATAATCCAATGACTTGCCATCTAATAAGACCAAATTCAAAAGCTAACCCACTAAAGATTAATATAACCTATTATATTACTATGACCGAATTAATTTAAGTAATTAATAAACGAGTTCAGACACTTGGTTCATATACATATTACAACAAGTTGTGCCGGCACTGCGTATTAACAAATTCAATCACTTACATAATAACAAAATCCATTCATAATAACCCCTGATAATATTTCTTAATATTAATATTACTTCAATTTACAATCTCCACATCTGAATATTACAATATGTATATACTCTTAACAACAAAATAATATTATTATTGGGAGTTGAATGAACATATTGATAATCATGACACAAATTCTATTGGGAGTTGGAAGGACAGTGCAGTGATGAATGATACTGCAGATACAAACTCATTAGTCATTAGGGAGTTGGAAAGATGGGGCAAGCGGGTGGGCAGAACCCACTGTGAAGTCATCGATGTGCAATAGGATTGGCATGTCTACACCTGTTGAAAGCCCAAGGGTTTGTATGTCGAGGGCTGATATGGCACAGGAAGACAAGTTTGAAGCAGATGAATAGAATGAATTGACTTTACGGTTGTATGCTTCATTAGGAGGTGGGGCAGAGGCAGTGAAGGTTTCTCCAAAACCCATGTTATCAAGGGAGCAAAGAGAGTATATTCGGCTTACTAATGTGAAGAGGAAGAAGGATTACATTTTTATAGAGAGAGTTAAAGGGAAACCTGTGAACATTCTTGATGGTCTGGAGCTACACACTGATGTTTTCAGCGCGGGGGAGCAGAACAGGATAGTTGACTTTGTTTATGAACTTCAGGAGATGGGGAAAAATGGAAAATTAAAAGGTTAATCAACTACTTAATGAATGTTTTGACACAAGTGACTATCTGAGGTCTAGGGATTCTTCCTCAATTTCATTGACATTATATCTTGATTGGAAATGATCTACTACACAATTTGTCACAATAATCATTCAACTATATAATATTCTATTGAAATAACAAAATGAGTTTTCTTATGTTACCAAGTAACATAGTAAGTTATGTATTACCTGTCTACTTATATCCCCATCCCCATCCCATAAAAGAAAATATCCAAAAAAAAAAAAAAACCAAAAAAGTGGCAAGAAAGCAGTTAACAGAAAATTGAAACAGTTAATACTAATTCAAGCTTCTCGTGATTTTTTTCCGTAGTTCTTTAACCCCCTGGATAACATCTAATATACTTCCTTTTGCATTAAGGTAATTCTTTTTCCTTTTTTTTTTTTGTAATTTGTGAAAAAAGATAGTTTTGTCTACAAGGATGCATTTATGTTTGAGACATAATTTAACATTCCAATTTTTTGCACGTGTGTGTAGGGGTAGGTTAATTACAATATTTTACTAGTCAAATTTACTTTTGAATTAACGAAGAAACTGATATTTCCAAATAATATTTACATAATCCTCACAGAGAAGAAAGTGGGTCCCACCTTCATGTGAGAGGGGACCATGTGAAAATATCAAAAACTCATGTGAAAATAGTGCTCTCCTTAAGGTATCATATTGGGTAAAAAACTCTTTAGTTGCTTTTGTGCCCGGACATGGTTGGTCAATATGCTAATATGATATATGTACCTTTTGTTTATAGAACACACTTATGCTGCTCCTCAGAAGTGGATGAGAGGCAAAGGACGTGTGACTATCCAATTTGGTTGCTGTTATAATTATGCACCAGTTAGTTTGTCTTACCTTGCTGCATGCGTTTATTATGTTCATACTTGACTGAATTATATCTTAGTGGAGGAGATACCTAATTATGATACTTGACTGAGATTGCTTGAATGAAAACGGGAGTGCAATATAGAGAATGCCTTAAAATTTCAGTGGCTGATCGCAGGATAAATATGGTAACCCACCAGGCATCCTCCAGAATGAACTTGTAGATCCCGTTCCGCATCTTTTCAAGGGTATCATCCAACGGTTGGTCAGATGGGACTGCATACCGCCTCATATTGACAATCATGATTTTGTCCAGCCTTTCTGTACCGTGTCATTTCTTAGTGAGGGCAATATAGTTTTTGGATCAAACTTGAAGGTTGTAGGTGCTGGTAAATTTGATGGTCCTATACCAATTCCCCTACCGGTGGGGTGAGTATATCATGATTAATAAGTTCAATGCATTCATTGTCCTTACTGGTTCTGGAGCTTTTCCTATACAGTAGACCCTTTAATAAATAATTCTAATTTATCAAGTAACCTACTTTGTTCCACTTGTTATGCATAATTAATAATTTTGAAGAAAGTAATAGTATTAATTACTCCCTCCGTCCCGAAATAAACGTCCTAATTGATTTCGGCATGCTAATTAATAAAATTTTCTTTTACCTAAATTACCCTTTTGATTACTTATTAATTGAAGTATTTTTTCACTTTTCTATTATCTCAATAATTGTTCTTTCACTTTTCTATGACCCTAATAATTGCTCTATCACAAGTCATTTAATTTTCTAGATACATTTTCTTGTAACTCTCACATTCCCAATAAGTACATTAAATAGATTATGAGGGTATAAGAGGAAGAATGGGGTAAATATAGTTACTAATATAGAAATAGGACATTTATTTTGGAACATCCAAAAAAAGAAATTAGGACATTTAATATGGGACGGAGGGGGTATAACATTGAAAATACATATCACAACAAAAAAACAAGTTGAAAAATTAAAAAATGATAATTAATGAAGCACAGTCCTCTAATTTCTATGAACATCTGAAATAGCATTCATTTATATATTTCATAGTGATACTTGATGCATCTCAAGTTTTATTTTATATATTGATTACACAGGTGTTCAACTAGTGCAATATTCTTAACATAAGTTTGATTATAGAACGAGTAGTAAAACATAGACAATGAAAAGAAGGTAAAATTAAGCTATTCTTAAACTGCTATGAAGAGTTTGTTCATGTTTCCAGACATTTTATGCAAGCGTTGTGGGGAAAAAAAACAGCAAATGGGACTCGTATTGTAACATATTTAAAAGATATGTATAGAATCTTCTTTTGTTTTTGTAAGTGTATATGGAATTTTTTTTGTCAATAAATATTCAAGGAAAACTTCTAAATAAAACTTTTAATAATAAATAATTTTTCAATATATCTTTACGAGATAAGAGGGTCAACTATACTCGGTGATTATGTATGATATATTAAAGTTAATGTTTTATTATCATGTCTGAGAAATCAAATAGTTCAAGTGGTTTTCTAATTGCATTAGCTTTTTTCCAGATCTGTTCTCGTCTTAAATGGAAACGGGGCTGATGTGGCAAAGCACTGTGTTCCAGCAGTTCCTACTAAAAGGTATTAATTGAAATTTGAAACTCATTTGATAGTATTGTTGACCACTGTTTTTAGTCTTAGAATGATGATTTGTTGTTAATTTGTTATTATATATTTGCTTGAACTTACGGATTCATATTTTAATTAATATTTACATAGGTTATCAATTATATTTAGGAAAATGGATGAATCCAAATGGACAAAAGGATTTGTTCCTGAACCTGATTTGCAAGGACTCCAGCCGCTTCCCTATGAAGTAGACAGATCAAAGATCAAACCATCCTGTAAACAGGCAGGCAGCAAGAAGGAGGATAACAGAGACAAAGTGAAAGGAGTGGGATTGTTAGGTCCAGCGCCTCGGTTAGTATATGGATATATAGTGTTTATTTCCAGACTTGTGCTCCCTGGCCTGTCAGCCTTTCATCACCAAGACTGCAGATGGTTAAATGTTAGGGTTTGGTTCATTTTGTGTAATTGGACGAGATTGATTCACACAGATGGTTCAAATGCCCTGTATTAATATCCTTACAAGAACTTTAGACGTGTGGTGACTTGAATCAATATTGGCAAGAGAGCTAGTGTTGGTTAAAATCTGAGGCTTGCTCTGAACCGGGATTCGTCAGGTAAAGAGCATAACTGAAATTACGATAAGAAATTCAATTTGCTAGTTTATGCAGTGCCCTCGTCTCGTTATTGCAATAAATATAGCTTGTTTAGTTATCCGCAGATTGGTGCTGCAAAAGAATGCTGTTGTTCATTTGTTTGTATAAATTTCTTGCCTTTGATGACATTGGAGAATCCCCTTTGTATATTGCAAAATGAGTTTATTTTTCTGTGTAAAGAGTCTTGACGTTGTATAAGAGAGTAGTTTTATGCAGAATTCGGTGCAATTATTAAAAATTGGGCTTATTCTTTTTTATTGAGTATGATAATATGATATGCAAGTTATTCTAAAATTACATTTTCTTGTTTGCTCTTTCCATATTTTATATATAAATTTCTATCTGCTTTATTATTTACTTGATTATTCCGATAAACACAGTGAGAGGAGTTGACGTGAAGTAGTAGTATAGAAAGATAAATGGCTTCAACCGTAGAATTGCCCCATCATAACACTGTTGTTGAGTTTTAAAGCCGATGGAAAAGAAAAGAAAAGAAAAGAAAAGGAATGGACGGTTATTTAGTTTTTAATGAACGGGAAATCAAAGAGATGGACGAAAAACTTAAAATGCTTTTCTTGTCAAACTTCCGTCAAAAAATGGATGAATTAATTTAGATGGAAAACTAAATAACATAACATCATCTTTTATAATTCCTATTATGCACTTTAAATTATAAATATAATAAAATTAATATAAGGGTAATTTAGTAATTTAAATGTGAAATTTAAAATTTCTTTTTTTTCATAAACACAGTAACAACTAGGAATGACAATGGGCTTTTGAAATTTTGGGCTTGAAATTTTAGGCGAGAAGGTGTGAATTGCGATATTCCATGATCCCCATCCCCGGTCTTATAAAAATTCCCCATACCCGCACCATTCTCTATAAGGATTAAAACTTAATAATCATTCCCACCCTATAGGAAATTTATATCACTGTGATTCCGTGAAGATTAATCTTTTGTGAATCTTTTAAATAAAAAAAATTCAATTTTAATTAAATTTACAACATAAAAATTAATCATATTTTAGGACATACATGATAAAATTATAAAAAATCAAATAATATATATATATACACACAAAAGAACATATATTTTAATTATGTAATATATAATAGTATAAATATTAACTTAATTAATATATAGGTGGGGATTGAGATGGGACAAGTAAATATCATCTTATTCTCGTCCCGTCTCCATAAATTTTATTCGATAATTTTTAATATATCTTGGATTAGAGTCAAAATTACCATCCTCATTCGAGACGGAACGTGGGGACGAAACATATTGACATTCCTAGTAACATGAATATATATATATATATATATATATATAATTTTTTATTTTTTTCATTATAAAATAAGTTTTCATTCATTTTATTTTAATTTTATTTCCTTTTCCATCCCAAACTGAGAACAGAGTGCAAGGAAAAATTAAGCTTGAGCAATAATTACATTCCATCTTATTCTCTCTCCCGTACTTACACGCACACGTCCACTGACCACTGAGCGCATATGCAGGCTATTCAGTTCACACTCATGACTCAACTACGTAAACTAAAATGGAAACTTGTATTTTTAGGAAAAGACCGTTTGGTCCTTTAAGTTTTTAATTGGCCCATTTGATATGTACCGAATCTAATACATTTTCGACCAATTTATGTTCACAATATTAGGAATCGAATTGCGAGTAAATTAAATATATCGTATTTTTATTTGCATACAGTATTAATAATATAAATAAAGATGGAGTATTAAATAGTACTTCTACTACCACCTTCTTCTTTGACAAAGAATTAATCCGTAGTTGGCTAGCTGGAAATTTAATTGGATTATTCTGTTGCAATCAGTTGGGGAATTAACTAAAATTGGATTAATAATTAAGTGTATGGTTCAAATTTGAAACATTAATTTCAGGGTAAAATTAATTAATAATAAGTGCTAAGTTATCCTTTTAATTATAAACCTTTTCTAAATCTATCTCTCTAATTTTCTAAATTTATAACTTTTTAATTTCCATTTTAAGTTTAATATGTACGTACGTAATTCCCTAGCTAGCTAGCTCCCTATTACTATTCTTTTTTCTTTTTACATAGTAATATTTTAATTCAAATTAGTAGTACTTGTGATATAACTTTGTTCACCTCTAAAGAATAAAAATTACTATAAAAAAATTAAATGATTGTATTGAGTACGTACCCATGCATGTTTCCATGCATTAATTATATATGGGTCATTTCATTAATTTATTGAACCATTAAAAACATGCATGCATGTAATTTTACCACACCAAATATATAAAATTATCAA